>CM052893.1:12920410-13017649 GCA_028534135.1 Potos flavus | reverse complement strand
AGCGGCGGCTGCGCACTCTCTCTCCTCCAGCCTGGGGCCCGCGGTACTTTATGACCCTCAGTTGCTTCAGCCGTTGATTTGAATTTCAACCTGACTGTGTCGGGGCAGGTGGATCCACTTGCCCGGAGTCCACGACCGGCCCGGGCCCGCCTCCGGGCCGCACCACCGGGGCCGGAGCCCTGTGCGTTCCTGGGGCAAGTCCGGGCCGGGCAGCGCGGACCGGTGCTCCCAGCCAAGCTTAACTCAGCCTTCTGTCCCCTGTAGGGGGGTATGTCTTCTGTCCTTGCTGCTCACTGGCCTCTGGGGCTGTGTGACCTGTGACTGGAGCCCCGTGGAGGACATCTGCACAGCCAAGCCTCGGGACATTCCTGTGAATCCCCTGTGCATTTACCGGTCGGCAGAGAAGAAGGCGGTGGAGGATGAGGGCGCGGAGCACAAGATCCCCGAGGCCACCAACCGGCGAGTCTGGGAACTGTCCAGGGCCAATTCGCGCTTTGCCACCGCCTTCTATCAGCACTTGGCCGACTCCAAGAATGACAAGGACAACATTTTCCTGTCGCCCCTGAGTATCTCCACAGCTTTTGCGATGACCAAGCTGGGGGCCTGTGACAACACCCTCAAGCAGCTGATGGAGGTACAGCCAGAAGCCTTTCTGCCCAGCCTCGTTTCTGGACGCGGAGAAAACCTGTGTGGCCCAGAGCCCAGGAGAGACGTTAGGCGGTGTCCCAGTCTCTGCGCTTTCCCCCTGCTCCTTCCTCCCCTTTGTTCTCCTTTTGTCCATGTATTCGTGCGGGAGACGTGAGCTGAGTACTTAGGCTGCGGCTCTTGAAGGAGCTCATAGGCGGGGTGCGTGTTGGTCAGGGGTTGACCCCACCGCCTTAGCCGGGCTTCTCCACCATTTTCTTTCCTCTTCCACAGGTTTTTAAGTTTGATACCATCTCCGAGAAGACGTCTGACCAGGTGCACTTTTTCTTTGCCAAACTGAACTGCCGACTCTATCGAAAAGCCAACAAGTCGTCTGAGTTAGTGGCGGCCAACCGCCTTTTTGGAGACAAATCCCTTACCTTCAACGAGACCTATCAGGACATCAGTGAGGTGGTGTACGGAGCCAAGCTCCAGCCCCTGGACTTCAAGGTGAGTCGCAGGTGTCGCCCGACCTCAGAGTTCGTCGTCCCCACTCAGAGGTTGAGAAGGTAGAGAGGCAGGATCCAGGATCCAAATGAACGCCGCCAAGCTAGTTGAAGGCAGGTTGGGGGTGTGGAGTGACTAGAAGTCAGCACCCCTGGAATCTATCTGCTTGCTCGAAACCTGAGAAATCAATGGTATCTATGGCTTAGATTGTGGTAGCTGCTCTGAAAAGCTGTATAAATAATAAATTCTTCATGTTATCCCCCAAGACCAAAAAGTACTCTGGAGATGCCAGTCTTATTTAATTTTTAAAAATTACCACGGGCAAATAAAATTGGTGTACGGTGTGTCGTAATCTCCTTTTGGAGATTCATGAAGCAGCTGAGTCCTGTGACAAAGAAGTCTATGGCTTTATTCACTCAGCATTTCTCCAATTTTCTTTTTTTTTGACCACATAGGGGTCATGCCCCAAGAAGGGGCATCCTTCCTGCCCCTCACCCCTGCATAACTCACTAGCTTCTGGACATGTCAGGAAAAATAACATTTTGTTTTCTTTTTCCCCAGACTATTTTCTTCTTTTCTGTTCCTTTATTCCCGTTTCTCTTTCTTTCTTCTGTTAATATTTACTAACCATCTGGAAGATTCATGGCATTTTACTATATATGTAAGTTCTTCCCAATCTGGGTTAGAGTGGAAAGCAGTGGGAAGGGGCAAAGGGCTGATGCATAAAATGAAATGTTGCGTGGGGAAGCGGAGCAGCCCACTGAAAGCACAGGTGGGTAGGTTTGTTTCCTATTCTCCTCAGGAAAATGCAGAGCAGTCCAGAATGATCATCAACAAATGGGTAGCCAATAAGACGGAAGGGCGTATCACTGATGTCGTGCCCCAGGATGCCATCAACGAGCTCACGGTCCTGGTGCTGGTCAACACCATTTACTTCAAGGTACTCACAGTGGCCCTGGAGAGACCCAGAGGACTTCCTCCTGTCCTCCAGCTCACCTGCTCTCACACCACTAGGCACCAGATAGGTCCCCTCTGAGAAACAGGCCATGCGTGGCCTGGGCAGAGATACGAATTTACTGAGAGTCTAGAACTGTGTCTAGGGCCATGGCTGCTGGCCTGAAGTCCAGGGGGGCCTGGTTGTGTCTCTGGGCCCAAGGAAGAGTGTACACACTCACAAACTTAGCATGCCCAGCTGCAAAGTATGAGTGGTGATGAACTCTTACACACGGGGGACAGTTTTTGCTATCTGGTTAACTCCATTTTGAAATCTGGAACAATATGCTGGACTCTACTGACAGTTCTCGGTGATGAGGTTTTCTCCATCGTCTGGAGCGGCTTCAGTAGTGACTCAAAGTTCCCCTTGCCTGAAACTTCTGAACCTGCGGGTGCCAGGCTCAGTCCGAATTTTGCAGAGTCCTGTGACTGGATCGTGCGCATGGCTTTGTCTTTCTCAGAGTGGAGAGTTCCAAAGGCTACTCGAAATGGAGACATGCAGGAAGGAGAACGGGGGGCGGAGGGTACTGGGAATAAACAGACCACTGGTACTCAGGAGGGCCACAGGTTTAAGACGGAGGGGACCTGGGGTCCATTTGCCCATCCTGGGTCGTGCTCCCTGTGCACTCTCCCCCCACCCACAGAGCCCAGGAGTTCAGCCAGGCCCTGCTCTTGCCACCCACTCTGTCCCTTGGGGTTTCCTCCTCCCCCAGCGTGGGGAAGGCGATGTGTATTGCCCTTTATGGTTAACAGAACACTTGGCTGTTTATTAGCCCTCTTTATTCTCATAATATCATCGACGAGACCTCGGGCCTCTCAGACAGATTACTTAAATCCTGACTCTTCCATTTCTGCCGTGTGAATTCAGGGGAGTTACCCGAGACCTTTCTGTGCCTCAGACACTGCATCTATGAAGCGAGAATAATGATACGCCTCCCTCACGGGCTTCCTGAGGGGACTGAATAAGTGAATGCAGGTGAAATGCTTAGAGCGGTGCCTGGCACACAGTAAGTGTCCCGCACATATTAACTCCTAATTTTACAGGCGGGACCTAAATCAACCAGCCAGATAGGACAAGGAATGGTAATTACAACTCAGAAATGTCAAGAGCTGTCTTGTATCCAAGGGTCCCTCCATCTTTGAGCAGGAAGTTGGCCAGGACGCACCCTCTGCGGGGCAGGGCTCCGAGACAACCCCCCCCCCGGGTTATTACCTGCGTCTGGCCTTTATTTATCAGGGGCAGAGCCCCGCTTTTTGGAAGATGGCCCTTGAGAAAGAGGCAGGTGGGAGGTGGAAGGCAAAAGGCAATTAGATTTAAGCTCAAAAAGATGCTTGCGAAGAGGCCAGTTGGTTGTTCTCAGTTTTCGTTTTTATTTTTCTAGTTATAAAGCACATAAACAGCCACTGCTGAAAATCTGGGAAATACAGAAGAGTTCACAGAAAAAAATACACTCGTCATTCCATCACTCTGCCGTAGTCCTTGTAAACCTTTCCATGCACAGCCCTCCAATCTTTTCTCCTCCTAAGTCTGCCTACAGATTGGGGTGATAAAATGATATGACTATTTCTCATGTCCGGATTCTCCCACGGAGGGTGTCGGTCTTCTCGCTGTGCTTCTCCCACCTGCTCTCTCCTCCCAGGGCCTGTGGAAGTCGAAGTTCAGTCCCGAGAACACAAGGAAGGAACTGTTCTACAAGGCCGATGGGGAGTCGTGCTCGGTGTCCATGATGTACCAGGAAGGCAAGTTCCGCTACCGGCGAGTGGCCGAAGGCACCCAGGTGCTCGAGCTGCCTTTCAAGGGCGATGACATCACCATGGTGCTCATCCTGCCCAAGCCCGAGAAGAGCCTGGCCAAGGTGGAGCAGGAGCTCACCCCGGAGATGCTGCAGGAGTGGCTGGACGAGATGGCGGAGACCCTGCTGGTGGTCCACATGCCCCGCTTCCGCATCGAGGACAGCTTCAGCGTGAAGGAGCAGCTGCAGGACATGGGCCTCGTGGACCTGTTCAACCCCGAGAAGTCCAGGCTCCCAGGTTAGCCCGGGAAGGGCTTTTCTCTGCTCTGCCCCCCAGCCCCCCAAGGCGGGCTGAGCAAAGGGGAAAGAATCAGGGAAAGAGTAGGAAAGAGCAACGGGTCAGGAGCAGAGCAAGGGTTCTGCTGCAGACTCGGGAAGACCCCTTCCTCCCCAAGGTCTGGGTCCTCTTCCGCGTCCTCGGGGGTCTGCGCCCGCTTGTCCAGGGGCCCAGCGGGCACTGGAATGCTTTGGGACTGTAACCGATATGCGGGATGGGACCCGGTAGAGAAGAGCTCGAAAAGACATCAGAATTCGGAGCAAAGATATGATTCAGAGCAGGGCACATCTTGGTCCCACAAAATAGGCCTAGCTGACGTTGAACAGCCTGATATTCCAGAGGGCTCATGAGTTTTCCCCAAAGTCACTTGGACAACAGATGCGGCCAACCTCCCCCAGCTGTGAGACTTCAGCGATAGTGTTCTGTGGTCTCAGTTCCTACCATCTACCATCCTTTAAAAATGCGCATTAAAATATCTTCTTACGAAAGTTTACAGCGTCAGGTAAGTGAATTTACCTTTAATAGGCTGCCTATGAACGGGGTCTAACCAGGGGGTCCTGGGTCAGAAGGAAGAGCATGTGACTTCTGATTTCAGGGTCATGAATTCAAGCCCCATGTTGGATGCTGAGATGACTTAAATAAATAAATAAAAGTTGAAAAAAATGTAAACTAGGTCTAACCAACTTCTCTCTTGAAAATGTTGCCAGACTGGAAGGAAAGACATTCCTACTAGGTGGAGTGAGTTTTTCTTTAAGAACAGAGTCCCCCGCCCCCTTCCAAGAGCTGAAGCGTGAGATTACATTCACAGGAACCAGGCTGAAAAAGCCTAAAAAAACTTTATTCTTTTTACCAGGTATTTATTTACTTAGTATCATTAGAGGAGGGTTCAGGATTTTTATTTTTCAAAAAAAGCCCCGAAGGACCTCTTAATTCAAACTGAATTCCTTTCTGCGGGTTGAAGCCAACTTTCTCCCATTTCACAGAACCTTCTCCGGTCTTCCTTCTAGGTATTATCGCAGAAGGCCGGAGCGACCTCTATGTCTCAGATGCATTCCACAAGGCCTTTCTTGAGGTGGGTACATCTTCCTTTGCTCTCTTCTTATGCTCTTGCTTCTTTTTTCAGTATATCGATATCTCACGTGATTTATAACTACAGAGTTCTTGCTCCCCGGGTCTATAGTCTTACAGCAGGTGTGTGGACAGCAGGACACAACTGTGGAAAAAGGCATGTTTCCAGTGTCCCTCAAACCCCAGATCTGTAGCCCCCTCCTCCATGAGGCCTCCACAAGACAGCACTCCCCTGAAGCCTTCATGGTCCCATTGTCCTACCCACCTCCCACTACTTCTCTGAAGCAGGTCAAACATTTAGGGGAGGGTGACACAGGAAAAGAAACCAGTAAAGGCTATGGAGAAGGAATTCAGAGGAGGACCAGGACAGTAGGCATTCACGGAAACGCACGGAAGAGTTTTAGGGAAACAGAAAGCATGTAGTAACAAGATTGAAAATTGACCATAGGTTACCATTCCCTGTGGAATTTAGACAGAATAGTGGCGGCACAGGCCTGATTGTAACAGCTGAAAAGCAAATGGAGGGTAAAGAGGATCTGATGAGAGTGGATCACATCCTAAAGTGTGTTCCAAAGAACTAGAACTCTACAAAAAACAGAGTTCGATGGTCAAATAAATGTATATCCTCTTCCTGGGAAATTAACAACGCACACTGGCATTTTGGCATCTGAGAAGTTCCACAGTGAAAAAACCAGTTCATTATTGCTTCACCTACCAGAGGGGAGGAGGATGGGTGGGGGATGGGTGAAACAGGTGATGGGGATTAAGGAGTGCACTTGCCATGATGAGCACCAGGTAATGTATGCAATTGTTAAATCACTAAGATTGTGCACCTGAAACTAATATAACACTATGGTAACTGACTGGAATGAAAATAAAAACTTAACCTAGTGTTTCCCCAACTCAGGTGCCCATGGAACCCTTTACTAGAGTAATAGCTACGTGAAGCCTGTAGAAATTCTGGTTCTCAAATACTGAACTACGGACCGATAGCACTAGTTAAGTGGTGAGCTTGACTCTGGGAGAATCCAGCATGGGGTTTGAGAATCAGTATATTTTCAAAGCTCCTTGGGAGATTTTAATCCACAACCAGGTTTGGGAAACACTGTTCTCCGAGGGAACCAGGCTAGGAGGAAAAGGAGATGGCCACTGGTAGAGACGGTCAATGGATTGAGGAAACCGCAAAGAAAAAAGGTTATGGTCAAAGGAGAAAGGTTTCAGAGCACGGCGCTAGTAAATATAGCGGCAGAGTCCAAGCTCAGTGAGAAAATGTAGTTAGGAGGGAAGTGGAGGGATCAAAGGACAGAAGGAAGGCAGAATAATTGTCATGAGAGGGAGGAGATGCAATAGCTTGAAAAAAAAGATTATAGTTTGAGAAGATAGTGTCATTATTATAAATTCAAAGGTAGAACAAGTCCGAGAGATGGCAAGGTCAAAGGCATGGCCATGGGACTGGTTACTTATGTAGAGTGAAGGTAATGCTCATTGGGGTTGATGAGATGAAAGGAAGGGAAGGTTAGGGTGTTGACTGGGCCTCCTACCAAGATATTTTAATTGTCTGCATCAAATGATAGCAGGAGTTAGGGTTGACAGAAAGGCTATGAGCGAGGTGCCCAAATCCTCAACGTGGGGATAAAAATCCATAGGACCAGAGATGCCAGTGACCTGCAGGACAACAGCAAGAGCAGAGGGCTGTATCTTCAAGGTATTGAGATCAGACCTAGGGATTTTACAGGAGTACTGGATTAGTGGTTTTGCAAGTACAAATGCCACTACTGACACCCTCTTCCATATGGATTATGAAGGGAAGTACACTTAAGAAGACTGCAAGGGAAGCTAGGTCTTCAGTGTTTTAACTCTGATCGAAAACTCCTCCTCTAAGGACCCTAAATAAATAGAAGTCGTCAACTCAGACACCCTTGAGGGCTTTGAGTTACCATTAGGAAGAAGCAGAGTTTCGGATTTGGATTTAGTGGGCTATCCCCCTTAGCCCACTAAGCAATGGCGCAAGGTTCCTCCACAGCTCTTGGAACAAAGTTGTTTTCCTCGGAAACCTTGGGAATCCAATGTACAGGACCCCAGCTGATTGTAGATCTCCTGGGAAGCCATTAGAAGCCAGTGTCTGCTTTGAATAAGATGATCCTGTTCTTGCAAAAGCTCCAGTGTGCTCACAAATCCAGTCCTAGAATGCCCATGAAATAGCATGGGGAGACGGGGGCGTAGGATGGTAAGGAAGCAGGCAAGAAGAGTGACAGGGAGAGTCTCTTCAACAGCTCCACAAAGCTCAGGGATCTGAAGTGTGCTCATTAAGAGGCAGGGACGGAGTTTTGGTGATATTCTGGGTCCCCAAGCAAAATTTTCTGAAGGTGTCTTTCTGGCAATTCTGCTTATCAGCAAGTTAAAATACCAATGTGTTAGACCATTACTCCAAAAAATACTCACCTCATTCAGCCAGAAGCCCTTGTCTTCTCATAGGCCCAGTGTCCTGAGTGGTTGCTTGGGGTAGTTCGGTCTGGGATCTTGATGCTCCAAGAGTGAAACTATGTCAACTATAGAGTTCTGATCTTGAGTCAAAGTCTCCTTTAGCATCTGGTACTAGATGACCCTCTTGCCATAGCCCGTACGATGGGGCCAGCCAGAGATGTGACAGCCTTGTGTACATGCACGTTCCTGGCACAGGAGTTATCTGAACGGAACCCTCACTCTTACCCAGCACAAGGCTTGGAGGAACACAGTGCTTATATCAATATTCCTTGGATGAAACAATGAGTAAAAGTCAGGTTCTGGTGGGAGTGCAACCTGACCCAAGCGTACTCGTCCCTGGAGAAAAAAATTGCATTTTGAGGAACTGCTGTGTGTGTGGCTGATTTACAGCCTCCAGTGAACTGCAGAGGAGCTAATGGGGCCGTTGTGTTTCCTGTCTGGTCTGCAGGTCAATGAGGAAGGCAGTGAAGCAGCAGCAAGTACCGTCATCGGGATTGCTGGCCGTTCGCTGAACCCCAACAGGGTGACCTTCAAGGCCAACAGGCCCTTCCTCGTTCTTATAAGGGAAGTTGCTCTGAACACTATTATCTTCATGGGCAGAGTAGCCAACCCTTGTGATAACTGAAGTGTTATTTTTTGCACCTCTTCCTGTTTTGGTTTGTGACAGAAATAAAAATAAACAACTACTCCCAATTATGAATGGATTTTGCCACATGAAGGGAAGACAGGGAGAGGAGAAACAGATAGAGATGCTAGTGGGCATTTGGTCAAGCGAGTGCTTTCAGTTGTTCTCTATCAGTGAGCACCCCTGAAAGTAGGGGAGGGGGGTGCCTGTGTGGCTCAGTGGGTTAAGCCTCTCCCACTCTTGATTTCAACTCAGGTCATGATCTCAGGGTCGTGAGATGGAGCCCCGAGGCCCATGTAGGGCTCTGCATCCGGCAGAGTCTCCTCTCCTTCTGCTCCCCTACCCCCATGCTCGCTTGTGCACATGCTCTCTCTCTCTCTCTTTTTTTTTAAGATTTTATTTATTTATTTGACAGAGAGAGAGATCACAAGTAGGCAGAGAGGCAGGCAGAGAGAGAGGGGGAAGCAGGCTCCCCGCTGAGCAGAGAGCCCGACGCGGGGCTCGATCCCAGGCCCCTGAGATCATGACCTGAGCCGAAAGCAGAGGCTTAACCCACTGAGCCACCCAGGTGCCCACATGCTCTCTCTCTTAAAGAAATAAATAAAATCTTTAAAAAAAAGTGATGGAAGGAAATATGTTACTGCTGCATCTTGAAAGATGGTAGGATGGCAGGCATCCCGAAAGGGCACGGGGAGCCTGAAATGTCAGTATTCCCATCGTACTAAAAAAAAAAAAATCCAAAAATTGTGAAAGAATTAATCTCTACATACAGAAAAACCAGATAGTCAAATCTGAGTATTAAACCATTTAATTCTCAAACCACTCACATGCATAATGTTCTTTTACACAGTGTTAAAATAAAGAGGGAAATGTATTTTTATACAAACAGAATTTCAAGTATACATTAATAGACTTTTCAAATTACTAACCAAGTTGCTAAGATTTCATTCACATTGTTCTTAAAGCTGTTCAACGAGAAAGCTTTTGCTAAACTGCTTTAAATATGTTTATATAAACCCATATCTTCACTCTTTTTCTGAATCTCCCTCCCCCAACCCCAGTCTCGGCCCGCCCTCCTGCCCTCCCCCCTCCCCCGACACGACAGGGCTTCCGGGGCTCTAGGAGACATGCAACCCCACCAAGGACTATTGGCTTGTCATCAGGGGAAGGACAGAATCTACAGGAGGAGAGACTGAGAACACCTGTCGAATTGAGAGAACAAATCTAATATTTAGCAATGACACAAATCAGAATCATATTTTATAGCCTTTATGTTTGCACTTGACTTTTTACTTAAAGAAATCTCAGCCTCCCACAAAACAGCCTAGAAGTTCCTGACAATTTGGTAGCTGAGAAAATAACTTAATACCGGGTATTTCCCCCAGGGAAACTTCTACAATCAGGGAAGTCATTTTAATCTTCTTCATTTTGGTTGGTTCTTTTTTTCCCTTTGGCAGGGGGTGGGGACAGCTTAAAAATGCGTAGGATTTGTGTGCTGACATTCCGGAATTTGGTTCATTTCACGGGGTCTGGCAGGAGTTCTCCCTCCTCAACTCTCCTCCTGAAGTAATCTGGCTTCAGGGCCAGGAACAGCCACTCTCCTTAGGAATTAAAGTGCATTTGTTCAGTAAAAAGGGGGTGAGGGGAGGTGCGGTTTACACTTAAGTGATAATGATTAAAAGAGGGTGGGGTGAGAGAAAATCCTATTCCTATATATAGGTATTTATAATTAAGGTCATAATAAAAACAGATATTCTCTAAGGAAATAAGATGCATGAACCGGGGCCAGCACCCCCAGAGGGGAAAGAGCACTCGCCCGGCTCACTGACTTTTCTGAGGCATCTTTAGTAATGGTGTAATAGCTTCAGATGAAAGACACAAACCTCAAATGTTTGTTTTTTCTAAGGGAAAAAACAGACTGGTAGGTTCTTATAGTTTAAAACTCTATCTCATTCCCTTTCAGGGATAACAACATTTTAGAAATTGATTGTCTGTTTTAATATGAATCTTTGATTAGCAAGTTGTGAAAAAATGTTACCTAAGTTTGTTGCTTACAAATACTATGGTAGCCTTTAAAAATGCAGGCAGAGGGGGCACGCTGATCCTTGCTATTGTTATCAGCTGAGGGAAAGAGAAATTTTCCTATAATCTCTTTATTTGGTAGCTACCACCAGAATCTTATTTTCTGACTATTTTCCTTGAAATGCTTTACTATTTCTTGGGGGGACAAACCCAAGAGTTTTCCAAAGAGAAGTAAATGCTACATTATTAGCTGTACGAAGAAGTAATGGGCTCAAGATGAGAAGGGGGGAAATGGTCCTGGGTTCTGGCCTCTGAGTCCAGTGTGATCTGCTTTTCACAGTGACCAGTGGGAAGGCACAGTGCCAGGGACAGGTAGATGGGGGACAGCTGTCACCCACCGTATAAGCACCATAGAGAACAGGTGGACAGATTTCTTTCGGACCATGTCCATCTGAAGGAAACCACATTTCAGCTACCTTGACTTTTCTATCTTTGAACCCTCAGCCTTCTCTTCTCTCAGGGCCAGAGCGTGAGTGGGTCCCAACCCTGAATGACGAGGAGCCAGGAAATCGAAGTGCTCTTCCAAATGTACTTCTCCCTTTACTCACTGATGTGACATGCCAAAGATGGAGAGTTCTGGTTTTAAGATTTCTTAAAGGAGAGGCCATTGGTTCCTTACTGAGTTGGCAGATCCCTTCACGTTCTGCCATTAGGTCATAAAAAGATGCCACGGGCTAAAACTGTGAACACAGACCAGCGCAGATAAAAAGGTGATGGACTGAGACAGAACACATTTCTATGGTTTGGGAGTGGTTTTCTTTTGTTGAGTAGGCGGAGGGGGAGGGTGGTGCAACTGTGAGCAGACTGGCGTTCGTGTAGCTGATTCAGAAGGGACTCCCCAGAAGTTGGAGAAGAATCGGCAAGCCGATCCCGTCGGGCAGAGAACTTGACTGGGCTTCCCAGTCCCGACAGAGAATCCCTGATAGGGGATTTGTTTCATTCCTTGCTTAAAATCTAGAACAAGTTTATATATTTTGTACCATTACTTCCCCATCCTCCTCGTCTACTTCCCCCTCCCCCCGGGAATCATAAAATCCAGCGCAGTCTGATTTGCATAAAGTTCAACAACGTTTCACAGTACTCCACAATCCTCCTCGGCAGGAAACCCTAAGGCGCTACTCTCCGGATGCATGCAAGTCCCAAAGGCTACAGTTTTCTCTCCCACCCCATATCAAGAAGCCTTCATCAATTTTCTAAGGCATAGGAGGCATTTTCTCTAAAAGACTTTGCAGCATTTACATGCAATGTAAAAAGCCAGGCCTCCATGCTATTTTAATGAAATTTCATAGCCCAATGCTAATTCAGTCTTCTGCACTGACCAATCTTTCCTTCTAACCAAGTTTTCTTCTTGAACACACCACCTATTTGAAATTTAAAGCATCAATTACTGTAGGCAATATATAAATGAAAATTTCTACGGTACCCAGAATTCTCTCAGAGAAGAGACTGCTATATCTGAACTTGCTCTTAAACAAAAATTCCTATCATGAACGAGAAATCACTTGGTAGCTAGTCAGTTTGAATGGGGCGGGGAGGGGGTGTGTGTGTCTCACTTGTAAGGTAATCATACAGTTCTCCCCTTCCCATTACCTTGTGCGAAGTTGCCACGGGCAGGCATTTTTACTACCTGGTGTGGGAAGAAAGAAAGATACGGAACCTCATTTAGGAATTACCAGGTTAGGTCTCTGACATCTGGAATAAAGATACTAAAATGACTCATTTCACATTTCATGTAAAATTCAGAAATATTTAAGCCTTAGCTAGTGCATTTCATTCACACACACACACACACACACACACACACAAAACCCAAAAACAAAAACGAAACCAACCCAACAAACAAAAAAAACCAAAAGCGAAAGCCACTTTACATTGAAATCCCACTCAGAAGACCGGCTAAGAGACAAATAATCAAACGTATCACCATGACCCCCAGGAAGGATCCTTCTCTTTTTCCATTAACTTTAACAATGCTTCCTGTTTATTTTACAAATAGAAATCATCCTAGGTGGGTTGGGCTTGGCCCTTTTAATAAGTTCAAGTGCTCTATTTTAGCTAGCAGAGTTGAGAAATCTCCACTCAAATCACATATGCAAAGAAAAGAGGATTCTAGAGACCCGACTTTGAAAATCTGTTTTGCTTACTTATGCACACCTTGTATTTGGTATAGAGACGAAACTGGATGGACGGCAACATCTCCCTCCAGAATTACTATGAGGACAAATGGATGATCCATTTTACCACCTGAGCCTTGGCCCACTTTAAACTCAGAGCCATGCTGGGATAGCAGTAAAGGTATCTTATGACACAAAAAACCAGGATTGAGGTTATCCTGCTGAAGACCACTCAAGATTACCTGGCCAGTGATTCTCAACCTTGGCTGCCCACTAGAATCATCTGGGAGCTTTTAAAGCCCAAGCTGTACAGGAGACCAACTCAACATGAGGGTCGGGGGGGGGGGGGGAGGGGGGTTGGCAACATTTTATACATGCCCCAGGTGATTCTAATGTGCAGCCAAGACGGAAAACTCCTGGCTTAGGATAACTGGCTCAGTAATACAAAGCATTCAGGCCAGTGTTCACTCAAGCCAGAGGGAAGAAAGGTAAGACTCCATGCTTCCTCTCAGATTCATAGATTTAATACGTGCCCCAAAGACATGACCTAGGCATTTCTCACTTTTGTTTTGTTTTTAAATAAATCACTTTGGCTGTAACAGGTCACACTGCCAACAGTACATTTCAGATTTAGGTAAGTCTGCACTTAAGTATGTGTTACAGCAAAACATCTGGGGACAGGCCTAGAACAGACTTGGCACAAAAGATAAGCCAGAGGGAAGAAGCTTCCTAAGCAGGAGTTAATTCCTGAGTCCAGGATATTAGCATGGCTTTTAGGCTGACAATTCTTCTACAGTTAGAATAACAATAGCTGGACAGCTTTCTGCCCATGGGTCCTGTCCCCGTGCTTTAATACACACACACACACACACACACACACACACACACACACACACACGCAGAAAAGAAAGGAAGAGAAACAATGGCTGTGGTGAGTAGACTCACATGATTTCCTGCCTCATCTCCCTCCAGAACGCACGCTGTATTCAGGCAGACCACTACATCAGTGGTCACCTGGGACTAATGCCTGTCTCATTATTTGGAATTTCACACTGTATCATCGCTTGCCCTTCCCAGTCACCAGGAAAGCAAATACTTATCAGCCGGTACCTAAACACAGAGGCCAACCTCCAGACATCTGAAAACAGATCACTCTCTCATTCTCACTCCCAACCCGAGAATCCCCGTGTAGACGTTACAACCAGCCAGTGCCTTAGGATGAAAAGGTGGAAAGCGCCACAGATCTATGAAAGGGCCAAGAGTCCTTTCTAAGCAAGAACACGTGTTCAAAATGCAGGTAACCTGACATGGCTCAGTGTACTAGCGCCCCACACAGTAAGGCAGGTGAGCATCACAACCGGATTTAAAGGTTGGTGTGCCTAGTGGCACTTTATTACTGAAACCCAACTTCCTGACATCCGTAGCATCCGGGCGAGGCCATCTTGACTACTGTAACAGCAGAGGCGTTAAAAACAGGAATATCTCTTTGCAGTGACTAAAAGCAAAACAAGTGATCCAAAACCCCATGTCATGCACCCCTGTGTGTCAAGATACTGGCAGAAGGCTCATCATCGGGCAAATACGGTTAATCATCCGGTCCCCCAGGAATGGACTGCCAATGGCAATGAACAAAAACACAGCTCAGGATTCCAACAAAATTTTCACATCATTAAAAGGAGTTTGGTGCGTCTTTAAGAAAAAACCAGAAAGATTCCAAAAGCACTAAACCAAAGCATTCTGACAGTGTTTGATTTGGACACTGGAGCTAAGTACCAACATCTGCACATGACCGGGAGAACTGTGCTACTGCAGCCTCTAGACTGTGTGTCTGGCTTTCCTTCGCTTTGCTACAAAAAGCACACTCTTTCTTCAGCCAAGTGCTCAGAGGTAGAGGAGCTGAAGCGAGTACAACAGAGGACGAGGTGGACAGTGGCTGAGGAGTGCAGCTTCCTGCCCGAAGGGCCACAGGGCAATCTTGGAATATGCTCAGTCTTTAATGGGAGGTAGACTATTCTACACTGACTTATCTGTCTTCATCAGACACCTGTTTCTCTCTCTCTCTCACACACACACACACAAAATCACATACGCATCACGGCAACTCGCAAGGAAACTGCAACTGCAGCAACAGTATGCCTACCCCAACAGCTCCTTCCACTCTAAATTTGATATCCAACCCCAGCTCTTCTCAGGGAGATGCAAGCCAAGTTTGTTATTTTGAGGTCCCTCCTTATGCCAGGCTTTTTAAACATACACTTCACTTTAACACCTACATTTTTTTTGTCTCTAAACAACCGCTACATTAAGTGGGTGCAATGTGTTATAACACCTTTATAAATAGAAAGTGCAAGAAATAATTTTCTTAGCCAAAATACAAAGCAACAAAAAGCTCTCATAGCCTACTGTGCCAAGAATCTGATTTTTTAGAATCAATGATACAGTTAACAAATGCTTCTAATGCTACCGAGGTCATAGTGGATGAGTAAATATATTTATAAACATACATTTATGAAAAAAGATATTACGAAAATAGCGAAACTTCCCACAAAAGTTATTTGCATGAACTATCTTTAGTATACCACTGTGTTCAATGCACATGCATATACAATTGAGTTATATTAGTGTTATTTTTCTTAGGCCAGTTTTCCAAAAAGAAAACAGGCTCATTTTTTCAAACTTCAAGTTACATGATTTAAAATCATTTTTGTAAAAATATTAGAAATACCATATAAATCCTAAATATCTCTGCTATCTCACTGATAGCTGTTCTAGACGTAGAATTCAGCCACACTCTCAGTGACCCCCGCTTGAGTGTCTCGGCTTCCAGAGAAAACACACTTTAAGCTCTGTTCCTTGTGTTGTAATTCTGTTTTTGCACTGGTTCGTAGACAACCACTACAGTGAGGACTCCATTACTTTATAGGAAACTCAGTAGATCATCTTCAAATATGTCACGAACATCTGCTTTAAGATGCAGGTAAGAGCAGAAATCTAAACCCTAAGGAATTTCCATTCCCGCAGGGTGCTGTGACCAGCCTGAGATGCTGGAAAGACTCAGTATGTTCTCAATCTACAGGTGCCCCTTCTTCTGACTCTGTTTTCTTCTGCAGATCAAGACCATAGTACTTCATTCTCATGCCACCAGCAGAGAATTTCAAACTTAAGCATCCTAGAGAATCTAGAGGAGGGCCCAAGGAGCTGTCCCACACGGAACGAGAGACTTCTCCATAGATCACCGTAAGATTTTTTCATTCCCTGGGAATGTATTTTCAAAGGCTTCTCTGTCACAAAAAAGCAGACTTTGAGGTACATCAGAGTGGAAAAGTGGATCAAAACGAAAACGTTAAGGCTCGTTTGTTTTTATTCATTGAAATTTGCCCCAATCCTTATATGAGAAAATCTAATCTTGATGCCTAAGTGCCTCAAACATTTCCTCCCTGGCTATCCAACTACAAATGCCGAAGTCTTTTTCCCTTCCCAGCCCTATCTTGAGCCGTCAGCCCTGAGGATCCTTTCCTGTATTTGCAATTCCTGAGGCCTGGCCTCAGAGACCTCCTCACTCTCTCGTACCTGGGGATGGCCAGCAAGAAGCCCTCACAGCTAATTCTCCAGGAACCCACTGCCCATGGAATGGATAGATAATCCCAAATCTTTCTTCTCTTACAAAGCATATTGGTTTGGGGGTGATCATTTTTAGAGCAGAATTTATTCTCTGCCCATATTTCTTCTGTCACAGCAATAGTCTAACTAGTTTAGTATAAGCCAGCAGGAGTTTAAATAAAGCACCCTAAATCTGACAAAAATCCTCACAGTTCAATGATCTGTTCCTTTAGATGACAGGTTGACAGCAACTGCTAATTTTAAAGGACTAACAACATATTAAATTGAGCAATGAATTTTCCCGCATGAAAGGTGATAAAAAAATGGGATGAGCTTATTCATCTCCCAGCATAGAACTACGCTGGAGGTGGCACGGCGGCAGTTAAGGTGGGACGGGGACACGCAGGCGAAGCTTTCAATTATCTCAAGAATATGATCCATGCAGCCACTCAATAGAAACTCCTGTTGAAAGAGATTTAGTAGCCATATGAATTTTCCATCCCACAGGAATTTGTGCCTACTTGTAAACTTAAATACAGCTGACATCTCTAACAAATAAACAGCAAGCTTTTTACTCCCTCTGGAGTATTTCTGGCTCAGTATGTACAGTTACTTTAGCTTCACAGAAAAAAAAAAAAAAAAACAACAAAAACCAGCAAATGGTCACAACTTAGAACTTGGAACAAAAGAAAAACAAAGTGGAAATTCTGCTGTAAGATAAATGGAACTCAGTGGATGGGTCGCTAATGAAACCTGTTCCGGGTGCTTGTCTCATTCTCCTTCTGGCTCCTTGCCTGACCCACGGTAGACATCGTAAGTGGTTTCTACGGCACACACAACTAACCCAAATGAACATGGAAACGCCCAGAGAAATCAATAACCTAATGCTACCCACGACAGATTAAAGTGGTCCCAAATCCTTGACACACATGCCATCAAGTGGTAAGGAATTTCCTCTCCCCTTGAGTCTGGGCTGACTAGTGACTCCTCTGACCAACAATGTATGGTGGTGACTCTACAGTAGTTCTGAGCCTGGACTCAGGAGGCCTGGCACCTTCTGCCCAGCCTCTTGGGAGGCCTGAGCTGCCATTTAGCAAGTCTGACTGCCCTGACGGACAGACCCCATGGAAAGTCCCTGAGACTCCAGACAGGGAGAGGAGGCCTGCTGAGCCCTATCTTCTAGCCCTCCTGCAAGGTGTTGGGCCTGTGATATCATCGTGGACCCTCCAGACCAGTCCAACCACCAGCGGAATACCGCCAGGTGGCCTCAGTCATCACCACAGGGAACCAGAGAATTGCCTAGATGAGCCTTTCCTGAATTTCTGACTCACAACATCACAAGATATATAAAATTGTTATTTTAGGTCGCTATAGTTTAGGGCAGTTTGTTACAAAGCTAGATATACAGGCAAGCTATCTTTCCATTTTTGCCTTGGCGGTAGCTTGAACTGATTCACAATTGGCCCTGTCAAATGGGCGACTCCTGAATCGGTGGGCAATACCGCCAGAAAATATTCACCATTCAACATCTGCTCAGAGACATTATCTTTTGAAGAAATCTTCCATGCTTTCTTGAGCTAAAAATCCACTGAAAGCAGTACTGTTACTTGCTATTGTTTATTCCAGTTCACCCCAACTTGTTATAAGTAAACGGAGTCAATATGATGTAGTGGAGAGTCTGGGCTTCGGAATCAGATTGGAAACTGTTGGGTCTGCAGTTTATTCATTGTGCAACCCCGGGCTCCTCAGTTTCTTCATCTAAAAAACGTCGTATAATTACACCTCTTAAAGGCAACAGAGTCTAGTACAGTGTCAACTCTAGTGTCAGACTGCCTGGGTCAACCTCTCTGTGCCTCAGTTTCTCCCTCCCTAAAGCGAGGAGAGTAACCGTGTCTACCCTGATGGGACTGCCCTAAGGATTAGGTGAGTTAGCCAATGTGAAACACATGGATCTGTGCCTGGCACATAGTAAGCATTCAAAAAAACTCAACAAATTTTAGTTCTACTATTATTACCTCACAGGCTTATTCTGAGGATTAACTGTGATTATGCCACTAAAGCACTTAGGACAGTTAATTCTGTCCCCTTCTCTTTGATCTCTGTGGTGAAAAGTGCAGGCTTCTAAAAAGCATACATCCAGACTCCAACCAAGTGGATTCAGGACTCTCAAGTATAGGAAGCCACATCTAATCTATGTCTAAAATCCATTTTGTTATATAAATTCCAAGCACACAGTCTGGTACCAAAAAGTACTTAATATTTACTTTATGGAACATAGTCTCTTGCATGCTACCTATCACTTAAGATAAGTGATTTCACAGACTAGGAAACATTTTCCCATGAGAAACTCTGACTTTTGGCATTAGGGATTAATTCAGGTTCTAAGATTCACAGTATATTAAATTGTGCTGTTGTCCATACAAGATGCTGCACATACAGCTCCCTCAGCTGGCTGGTGAATTCTAGCCTCCTCAACAGGACTTACTGAGTAGACATGAAAGAAGCAAGCATTAGAAGAGTTTTATTTTTCATGAATTGCTCTGCCTCTATAACTTAGCGTTGTTGTTTAAATCCACTATTTGAGTGAGCCGGCCCTTCTCAACTGCCTTAAGATGGGAAGTACTTGTTAGATAGATAACGGGGAAGATGTGAGAGAAGAAATTTATTCACATATATACTCTGTGAAGACACTACACATTTCAAGTAAGAACTGCCTTTTAAGTCATTGCTGTTCCTCGCAGTTGAGGGAAAAGGTAGTCTGCTTAGACAAGAAAACTGGAGAGTCTGTGCAGATGTCTTCCAGGTTTTGAGACCACTGCTGCTGTCAGTAATTACACCCTTTGGAATGTAACTAAGTCAGGTGTTTAAAAGGACTCATAATATCCAACTTTGGCTGGTCCTGAGCAAGAAAACCCACTTACTACCGCAAAGTAAAAAGACTGGTCCTGGGACAAGCACTTCCTAAAAATGAGAAGACTGAAAACAGAGAAACTCTAGAAAGCAAAGAAGGCAAAACATAAGACTGGTAATTATCAAAGAAATCATAATGCCCAAATGCTGGGCACACAACATTGTTTTCAATGCATTCGCACAGAAATGACAACTCTCCCCCCCCAGACCTCACGTGGAGCTGGAGGCAGATGGTTCACATTCACAAAATTCACTAAATTCAGTTACTTTCACAGGTTCTATATCCCAGATTAATCAGAATCCCAAATTAATCTGAAAAGCAACACTCCACAATCTCAAGAACCCTGTATTACGCTAAGTGCTCTAAGACAAGGCAGTTCTAACCCAGGCGAATAATCTTGAACTTTACAGGTTAAGGGTTATCTATTACTCATAGGGCATATCATACATATAATACTTACTAATATCCAACTTAGAAAAAAGGAACTTTGAGAATAAAATGCCTAGTAGAGAGGTGCCCTACTGGAGGTTAGGTCACTCCTCCGAACGTATGTGTTGGCTGAGCTGACAACGAAGTACGAATCGAATTCACTGCATGTGTCAGCGCGGCCTAGAACATTTTGTTTTGATAAATTTAACTCAGAAGTCTATGCAAGGTTTCCATACGGGGAACAATTATACTCTCCTCCTGCAAGGAATTCTGTTTATAATCATCTTAACATTTTCCATTTTTTGCACATCTGGCATAAATAAGCTATTTGAACAGTAAGAATGAACATTCAGAGAGCAAATAAATAATGGCCCAGTATATATTTAGAAAAATGATAGTAATGGCAATTGTAAGATGGGTCTAAGAGGAATTTGAAATCCTCAGAGATTTCGTCATGTTTTAAAGTATTCATTGGGGAAAAAAAACATAAAGGAAGGGAAGAAGATTTGGCTTTTTACTACTCCACATGGAACAGAGTGAGTTTGACGAAATGAAAATGAAGATTTGTAGTACAGAGAAAGGGTAGAGGTTTCTAATCTAGAAAGACAGTATTTTGGGTAAGAATCAAACCACTTATTCATGAAGAAATTAATTTTTAATACTAATGGGAAAAAATTCATTCTTGCCATCATTATGCAAATCAGTTCAAGTGATCTCAGAGGAATGGCAAAACTTACTTATAAAAACATTAATTTTTTTACAGTATTTTATGTAAACATGGTACTCATTTAATCCTACATTATCATGCCCGGGAATTATTTTTTAAATTACTTTGTTACATCTGTAACTACCATCCTAAACTTTAATCCACCTGCACCTTTAAGGCAAGGACAGATCATAAGGCTATTCTAAATGCTTTTAAAGCAATGGGAATCATTAAGAAGGAACACAAAGAGGGTTATAAGAAAAAAGATCTAGAAAAAGATGGCAAGCTCTTTCAAGAAACTGATGCATACGTGGCAACATGAATTTAAAACCTCAACCAAACTATTATAAAGACAAAATAGCAGGAGTGACAAATTTGGGGGTCACTGTTTCAAATCTAATTCTGGAGTTAGCAAACTTTTCTGTCAAGTGACAAACAGTACATCTTCAGGTTTTGATGGCCATGTGGTCTGAGTCACAAAGCACTTGACCTTGCCATCACAGTAGAACCACTACCTGAAGAACAGGTGTGTCCCCATTCCACCATCGCTTTCTTTAGACAAACAGATGGCCTCAGGATTGGACCCTGGGGGCCTCAGTCTGCTGAACCCTGATCTAATTCATAAATTCTAAGGATATACTTTGCTAAGGGGCATCCTCTCGAATCCAGGGGTTTACCTGACTTAATAGCTTGGTGTCCCTTTTCGAAATCTCAGCAACTAAAGTACTTCAGTATTGTGCACGCTTCCCAAATGGCAAAGGTTAAGAGCCCGGTTTTCAAAGACAAGTTCAATAAAGACCTCTCTGTTATGCCTTAAACCAGTAAGCAGATGAGAAGAGCATCTGAGGAAGAGGAAAAACAAAACAAAACAAAACAAAACACACCCGTCTGTTGGATCTAAAGAGAGAATAACTTCCAGGATTCCAACCCCTTCCTGATTAAATGCCTTCCACTAGGATTAAGAAGACTGGCGGTCTTTGTTTGATTTAACTTCCTTTCCATTACTCATTGTTTTTATTTCTTTAAATTAGATCTTCTAGTCAAACAAAATATAATTTTTACTAGTTAAACGAAATCAGTGTCAAGTAATAGCTAAAATTTTTTAAAAATATTTCTTGACCAGAGACTACTCAGCTAAGGAGGAAGTTCACTATTTCACTCTCCCATCAGGCCACTTCCATCCAAGGCCAGATTTCCACTATGAAGGCGGGAGGAGAATGGTTTATTTCTATTGTCACAACATCTTTGGAAACTCTGTTTCACTGATAAAGAAGGAACTGGAAACATTTAAAAATACCAAAAAACAAAATAACAAGAAAACTTTCCTCAACTGCTATCTCCCTTCTTTTCCAATCCTTATCCTTTATTTTTACTTATTCAAGATTAGATTTAACTGTCTGGTACAATGGTGGCTTGGGGGTAGCTGACAAATTACATAAAGTAAAACTCAGCTCGGTTCAGAGGTAAGTATGGTTCTGAGTAAAGAGAGAACAAGTCATTAGAAAGAGGCTTTCTGCCTAAGTACAGGGTTCCTGTTCATGCCAATGCTATATTTATATACTGGTATCAGAGTTCAGAGAGAATAAAAGGTACCTCTTAGAATGAAAACAGATTACTATACTGCCATCTCTCTTCTTTTCCTGACTATATTGGGTAGCTCCTTTGCTATTAAGTGCCACTCAACGAATGAAAATGGTCCCAGTGTTTGCTATTTCATGGCATTTAAGTACTTAATGATGATTTAGCTCTCACTGCTAATGGAGTTCCCTTCACAAGGTGACATGTGCAAGTTAAGATTTGGTAATGAATTTTCGGCATTAGCTACAGTCCATTTAGTACGTCCCTAAGAGAGGTATCCTCTGTGCACACACCAATACAGCTATTCCTTACTGTAGATAGAACACTACTAACTCCTATGACCCTACAGTGATGTTAGCTAAGCCCTAGGACAATGTCACAGTGAACCTGAATAAGAATCTTGGATAGTTATTTAGAATAATCATATCTTTTCTGGCTAACGTGGAAATTGCTTTCAGAAACTTTAATTTGCTTAAAAGCTAGCCTGGCTTGAACGTTCACGAATTTCATGGCTCTGGGCTAAGCCAATGAAGAGGCGAGAACCAGCAAACATGATTGTGCTGCTGTGGTCCCGGAAGACCCGCTAGCACTCTATTCACAGTATCGATACAGCAAAAATCTATGACAAGCGAACGAGAAGGGCGGTGAACCCACCAAACGCTCACAGCATTTCCACATCTACTAAACAGCCCCGACTTCGTTTAAAAGGTCTGTTGCTAATCCCGGCTGGAGTACTGACGAACGCTGCAAAGTCTCTCTTGACAAAAATGACTGCACTTCACCTTTACAATTTGGTAATAGTTTAAGAAAGCTCTATTTCCTCACAGAAAAATCTAAGAAACTAACAAAGCATAAAGAACTTTCCAGCATACTACTTCTCACAAGGAGGATAGACTTAACATTTTTTTGGTAGGCTTAAAAGCGCCAACGACAGCAGCATATTCTGTCCTTCTCACCTGCCTGCCTCTTCAGTAATGGCAAAATCTGTCCACGGACAGCCTTGACGACCAGCTAAAAGGTTTCCCCACAGATTTTAGGCTGATTTCAAATCCACTTCTATGCCACAGAGCATAGCTGGTCCCTGCTGGTCCCTAAGATGGCCCTATCAGCCTGTTGCCCGGCTAAAGAGGAGAATGCCCCAGTCTATGTCTCCGAAAGACAAAAGACAGCTTGGCCAGATTGTGTAAGGGTAGGCTCTTATCACATGGCAGCGTCATTACATTCCTATTAAAAGACGCATTTCCACGTTCTTCCAGAAGGGAAAATAACCACTCTCCAGCGACACGGTGCAGCTTTGTGTGTATGTACAATTCACAGATTGCTTATGAGTTACTCTTTGCACTCTAACTTCCTATCATCAAAGAAATGCCATTCTTTTCCACCCACCTTTCCACAAAGCACAAAGCATTCTCAGAACGGGAGCATGCTACTGACGTTCTCACAAATGGCTCACCAGCGCAGGCATGACCAGCCCCACCCCACATCTCCTTTACAATCATCTATGCCTCTGCACCAAAATAACTTAAACCACTGCATATTTAAATACTCTTAAAACACTAATGATCAACTAGGAGAAGCTATGGATTTTTCTCTTTTCTATTTGCACTGTAAGCATCTCCTTGCCCGCACCCCTTACTCATCCTCCTCCATTCTCTGAATGCGAGACAGGGCATCTAAAACTCTACATGTTTGGTAAATTTTTTCTGACTCTCAGTGCTGGATTAAGAATCTCAGAAATCCCCAGAATTACCAAAAAGGTCCCTTGAAGTTTTAAAAATCTTAGGAATGATTAAGTAACCAAACCTGATCAAAACTGATCCCTAGATCAATTTATTGCAACATGATTGTGCATGATGTTTTCTGGTGAATGCCCGTAGTGTATTATTAAAAAGCAAAGCTCTTGGAGTCACCAGCAATTTGCTGATGGTGGGTTTATGAATTACTGGGTTTGCAGACGCGAGACATGGGTTTAGTGAGGTTCTTCTATTGGCTTGAAAATATAAACTAGTACATGTGTAGAAGGAAATGGAATTGTGGTTGCAATAAGAACCATAGTGTTGAATTTCTTCAACCACAATATTGCAGAAAAAATGTGTTTAAAACTTCATATAAAAGTTATCAAATATGGAGACCTGTAAGATTTAAAAATACAGTCCAGGCTCATTTCACTGGAAAGTGACATTTTTTGATGTATAATATTGCTGTTATGTGAAAGGAGGAGCCAGAGAGACTGGATGAAACTTTGGTACTCAGCCTAACACATTAATTCATCTGGACTAGAGCCATTTCTTAACACCCAATGATATTTAAGCACTACGGTGCACAAATACCGACCAGGAAGTTGCAGTGCTCTGCGCCATTTGACATTTGCACAAAAATCCCACTTCCTTCCCTGCTCCCCCTTCCTCAATAGGACACTCAAGCCCCCAAATGTAGCAGAACCTACGGCGAACACTCTGCTGCTCATTTCACTTCCAGTTGCCTAAAGTGCTTCAGGTGATGCTGCCCACAGACAACACCGCTCCAAGATGGCGGCTTACATGAAACAATCAGGCAAAGTATCAGATGCCTAATCAGAGCGAAGATAAGGTCTAACCTTTCAAAACAGTTAAGAACCACCAGGATACTTTTTTTTTTTCTTCGAAGGTGAAACTGCATGTTCTGGCAGGGAAGGAAGAGGAGAAATGCCTCCTCCCTGTCGCCGTCACGACTACTTCCTTCTCTCCTGTGGCTGGCTGGTTCAGATGACCAAGGCTCCTGCTGTTTTTTTTAGATCCGGGCAATTACAGCCACCAGGATGATATGGACCAAAGTACAGTGTTCAAACATAACTGGTAGATAAATGACCATTTATCATTGTTTTGTTAAAAAATTTTTTTCTTATAAAGTTAACAAACCAAGGCTGTTGATCCCTGAATTAGAAAGTTGATTTGCTTGATTATTTTCCAAAGTATGAGGTGGGAAGGAGGAGGGGAAGAGCCTCTAGTGCTTCTGTGTATGTTGCTGATCCTCTAGTTTGGCAACACCTTGGGAGCATCTTCCGATCTAGTGCTGTGGCATTTTGTAAATCTAAGTACCAGCCCAGGGCCCTGATGCTGGCGGCTGACGGCCCAAAGGGGAAGAGGGTCTGCCCCCTCCCCCTCGATGTTTCAATCTGGCCCAGTGGTGGACACAGAGCCCTGGGCAGTTTCCCCAGGAGCAACTGTCTCTTCTTGGGAAGGTGATTCTTCCTCAGCTTGTCCTCGAGATGTGACAGTTGTTTCAGGGGAGATGCTATGAGGCCCCTCCAGGGGTATACAGCCAGGGTGGTTTTTGCGAAAGTGCTGATTCAAGATGGCCTGGAAGGGGAAGCTTTTGCCACAAACATGACAGTGGAAGGGTTTGTTACCTGTGTGCTTGCGGATGTGATACTCCAGCTGATCTTTCCGGGTATACTTCTTGCCACACATGCGGCAGACGAATGGCGTGATCCCCATGTGCAGGCGCATGTGGCGGTCCAGGCTCCCCTTCTGGTTGAAAGATTTGGCGCAGTAGATGCAGGTGAGACGGGGGTTGTACCGGAACCACCGCTCGGATACTTCTTGCTCTCGGAGATACTCCACATAGCCACTTACTCCCATCATTGCAGACTCTTCTACCTGTGCAAGGTGAGGAAAGCAAGAAAGAACACTTATGCTTAAGTATACATATTAAGAGAGATCAAATCTATTTTTAGCCCTCATACTAAGCCACGGGCTAATTTTTATTTTTTATTTATTTTTTTAAAGATTTTATTTATTTATTTGACAGAGACAGATACAGCGAGAGAGGGAACACAAGCAGGGGAGCAGCGGAAGGTGAGGGAGAAGCAGGCTTCCTGCCGAGCAGGGAGCCCAATGTGGGGCTCGATCCCAGGAGGATCACCACCTGAGCCGAAGGCAAATGCTTAATGACTGAGCCACCCAGGTGCCCCCACATGCTAATTTTTAGGAGCGATCCAAACAGGGAAGTAATTACTACAAAAAAATATAGTTAAAGATGTTAACATAATAGTTAAAATTAACAATCTGAGGACACTCTATTCCATTTCTTTCAAAGAGCAAGACAGTAGAGTTACTTGGGCTGACACACAGCCTGCTCATCAAACCCCCTCTGAATGTTGTATTTTACAGTAACAGGAGAACCTGAGGCCACTCGGACCATCCTCTCGGACTCTAAACGATCATGGAGGTACTTAGTGCTGGGCCAGTAGAACTTTCTGTGATGATGGGAATGTTCTAAAACCTGTACCATCTCGTGTAGTAGCTCCTACCCACACATGGCTCTTAACCATTTGTAATATGGCTAGTTCGACTGAGGAACTGAATTTTTAATTTTAATTGTTTTCGGTGAGTTAAAATTTAAACTTAAATAGCCACATGTGACATGGCCAATGATAACAACATCTGTGATGGTAGAGAATACGTTATGTATGGCAAACACATCATAAATTCTATTTGTGGCATTATCATTAATACCAAAATCTAATCCTGCAGTAACTACCTTTATAAAAGATATACAATTTGTCACTAACGGTATTCCTTTACCCAAAAATATTTTAGTGCTATATCAATATATATGATCTTCATTCTACTCAAATTGTAACTGACAGAGCAAATTGGCAGAAGAGCTGGGAAAGGAAACCTGACTGAGATATGGATTTACTAACTCAGTTATTCCTTCCTGCACCCTTTTCACAAATTGATACTCAGTAAGTATTTACTGACTATTGTCCACCAAAGACAATGACAGATAACCACAGAGAAAGAAGCCTAAGACTTGGTTTCTGATTTTGCCCTTTGAGCAAAGATAAAACTTCTGAACAAAAACCAGACAAAGAGAAACAGGATCAATACATATTCCTAATGATGCTGCTCATTCACTTTTCACACAGCTTACGCTAAAGGTTACGCTGGCAATACAGTGCACAGACATGTAATCGTCTCGCTTTACCTGTTTGTAGTGGTTTTTAAACAGATTATTAAAATAGAATAATCTGGGGTGCTTGGGTGGCTCAGTTAATCATCTGCCTTCGGCTCAGGTCATGATCCCAGGGTCCTGGGATCGAGTCCTGCATTGGGCTCCTTGCTCAGCAGGGAGCCTGCTTCTCCCTCTCCCTCTGCCTCCCGCTCCCCCTGCTTGTGCGTGCTCTCTCTCTCGCTGACAAATAAATAAATAAAATCTTTAAAAATAAAATAAAATAGAGTAGAATAATCCGTAGAATTCTCTCTCCAATCTCTCCTTTAAAAGTATCTCCCTGCCAAAGTTAAACTTCTTATGTTGTGGTAACAAATATATCTATAACATTAAAAAAAGCAATTATTATAAAAGTAGCATCACAACACTGCTGTTAATTACATCACTAACCCTTCAGATTACTGAAAAGAAAAGTTTTCCTTTTCTTTCTGATTTTTCTTTCCGAAGGTCAAATTATACATATTTTCTTAACTTTTCATTAACAATTTTAGACAGAATGGTATGCTGAATCCCCAATCACCCAAAAATTATCAACCAATGGAAAATTTTTTCTTCTTTAACCTCACTTACTTCTCTCCTTTCCTATATTATTTTTTAGAGAGAGCACAGGGGGGATGGGGAGAGGAAGAGAATCTTAAGCAGGCTCCTGTGCTGAGCATGGGCTCCATCTCATGACCCTGAGGTCATGACCTGAGACGAAATCAAGAGTTGGATGCCTAAATGACTGAGCCACCCAGGTGCCCCTCTCATATTATTTTTGAAGAAAATTCCAGACATAATTTCATGCATAAATCTTCTACTAATATATCTCTAAAAGACAAAGATTATTTTTCTTAATATAATCAAACTACCACTACCACCCCTAAAAAACCCAGTAATTCATCAATATCAATGAAAGACCTTAATTTTGTTTTATCTAATATGAACATTAACAATGTAAATAGTTAAAGTTTCTAGTACATGAAATAAACAAGGGTTCCTCCTACCTGGAAGCTGGGAGTAGGAACAATATATTTCTTTTAATGAATACTTTAAAAATCTTTTAAAAGTTTATTATTATTATTTTTTAGCTGTCTCTACACCCAACATGGGGCTTGAACCCATGACTCCAAGATCAAGCGTCGCATGCTCTTCTGAGGCAGCCACAGGCACCCCTAAACATTTTGGATTTATAAATGCTTTTCATTCAAAATTTCTTATTAAAATCTCACCATTCAGAAATTACTGATATTTTCAGTCTGCTGAGTTCTGAAATATTAAGTGTATAGATACAAATAACATACATATAACGTAATGTTTTGAATAAAAAGCCTATTTGTGTATATAAGCAGTGTAAAGACGTATGAGGCAATTACAGATGTTTGGCAGAAGCTAAAGTACCAATGCAAAGAGGAGAAAATGCAAAAGTTGACTCTGGATTAACTGGAGAAAGACTCATCTAACTCGTAATTAATTTTGTGCCCTTTTCTTGAATTTCTAAAAGTGAGCTTTGTCTCCTTTCACAGATGTAAACTGACAGTGTTCTCCAGCATTTCCAACAGAACAGAACCAGTTCTCGGCAGGCTTGGGAAGCAGTATGTGAAGTCAAGTGCCAAATAGTAAGGCTGAGGTTTTAGATGATTTCTGATTTGTTTTATATTAACACTTCTTTCTGCTCCATTTCCCTGGATAATCAAAACTGAACTTCCATAAAGAACGAAGGATTAGCCCACTAAAAGTTCCTGGACAAAGCACAGAGTAACTTCTCTGAGGCTTAGTTTTCTCATCCACAAAATTAAAAGGTTAGTACATGTTCTGCCAGCTCAACGAATTCTCTTAAGAGAATTCTCAGGAGAACCAAACACAGTAAAGGTACCTAGAAACATTCTGAGTGCACGTGATTACCCTGGATAGCAATTAAGGGTGGTGAAACATGGGTTCAAATCCTACTTAATGTGTGACCATGAGCAAGTTACGTAACTACTCCTGTGTCAGCTTCTTCATCTGTAAAATGAATATAATAGCATCTGCCTGATAGGTTGCAATAAGCCCTGAATGAGTTAATATACTAAAGTACCTAATGTAGCTCAGTAAACGTTAACTACTATTAAACATTACAAACTCACAATATTATTCATAATCTCAAGGGTATCGATTCCGTAAAAAAACCCCCGCCTAACTTTAAGTAATATTATACCAGTATTGTCCACAAGCAGAAAGCAAATGCATTTTAGTTATCTATGCTATCATTTTAAATTATCTTTTAAAATGTATTTATTTAATTTTTGAGTCTTTTAAGTTATCCTTGTAAGTGAACTGTTCCATATAATGAATACATTTCATATAAAAGATTTCCGTATTTTCTAAAATATCAGTCGAGATTCGTGACATGGCCTTCAAATATGTTCACCATTGGGGCACCTGACTGGCTCAGTTGGTAGAACACCTGACTCTTGATCTTGGGGTTGTGCGTTTGAGCCCCATGTTGGATGTAGAGATTACCTAAAAAATAAAATCTTAAAAAAAAAACAAAACCAGGAAACAAATATGTTCACCATCCTAATCTTCTCATTACTAATCAGACTCAATTGAAGTGACTTTAAAAAACTCATTGATTTGGCTCATTAATTTTATTTGAAGATATCCAAAACTGGAAGTTCACAGACAACCAAATAATCCCCCATTTGGTAGGTGCCTCTTTACTGAGCATCTACTAAGTAACCTTATTACTCAAAATTAATGGTAAAACAACTCCTATTTATTGGGTACCTGAAAAGGCAGTCAGATATGAAGATCAGAAAATGAGGACTCTGTCCTCAGGGAAATTTCAAAGTAGAAGGGGACCTAAAATTCATGCAAATAGAAAAAGAATAATTTATATGAGTCAGTACAGTGTTAGGAAAAATTGTATCATACCATCTGTAACTGCTACGGTGGTTTAAGGAGAGATCGAAGAGGACTGGACTAGTTAGGGCCCACGGAAAGAGGAGTGGGGTCTTAGGTGAACCCAGACACCTGGGAAGAAGAGGGCATCCCAGACTTAAGGTACAGAGACAGGAATAAGTTTGATGTGGTTCTGACACACAGAGAAAGTCTGTTTGGGACAGACAATAAATGCTGATGAGTAGTGGGAAAAGTTAGGTTAGAAAGATTATAATTACTTGGAAAATTAGGCCAAGTATTTTCACCTTCATGTGGCAGAAAACAGAAAAAGCCACAGAATTTTTTTGAATAAAGAAGTGACCATAGCAGTTTAATCACCCCTATAATCAGAAAGCTCAAGTCTACCAAAATTTGTTCTCACTGTAATGTAAGTCTTGTTTTGGTTCTCTGGGGCAGAGAAAAAGTAACTGTGGTGGAGATTCACCATAATAAACTTTCACGCATATTAAGGTATATAGTAACTCAGCTCTTAATATCATCTTCAGATAGTATTACTTCTCTGCTATTGCTTTATAGCCTGTACCTTCTGCTTTGGTCAGGTAAACACCCTTGCAGAAACTCCCATTTTTATCCCTATCCCATCTACATACAAATAAGTTATCTCTTTCTAACCACTTCTTGAAAAAGTGCATTTCATCTCTCCTGAAGAACACTTTGCTACGGGGACAGTGATTCTTGGAACTGGCTGTTAGCCCTCCCACTCCCACAGCACTGCTCCTCAAGTCACTGCAGTCTTTCCTGTATGTGTTTCGTGTATCCGTTAGTCTGTCTTACCCACCTGGGCAGTTGTAAGGTCTGTCCCACTGCAGTATGTATTTGCCTCACAGTCACCTTCACAGGGTCACTGCCTCCTATCCGAGAGGTGAAGAGAAAATCTGGGCCCCAATTATATGAATAAAGTTACTTTTCCTCCAAGCTCCTAACATTTTCTCTAACACCTTATTAGAACCAAAAAACTATCTTCTAATAGTTACTTTCCTTTTCGGGTACCCTGGCATGCTAATGTGAAAGTAAATATAGTTTCTAACACCGTCCTACTGCTGTTAGTATACTATGGACACAATAAACATCCAATGGTTTACATAAGAACTAAAGATACTATCATACAATGCAGAAGCTATCCAATCTTAACCCACCAGTGTTTCCTTTTAAAGAGCAAAAATATTTACAATTTACTGTGTTCTACTTGGTGAGTGCACAATCTTTTAAAAAATCAATCTTCAATGATACAGACTTATGAGAACAAACAAAAATACCAATTACTTACACTACTTGCTATGGAGAGTTGCAAAAAAGATGGAAAACATCATTCCTATCCTTTCTAGAACATTTTGGTCTAACAAAAGATTCCGGAAGGAAAAAAAAAAAAAATGAAAAGATACCAGCCTACAAAAAAAGCAATCACACAAAAAAAGCGCATAAGCAATTTATTTACAAATATATGCTACTATATAAATCAGTAATTATGTATTATGACAGCCGCCTGAGTACAAAATCAGACTGTCTCCATCCCAGGTCCTAAATTACCTGCATGTAGTTTTCACGGATTATTTATATTATTTTCAGGAATACAGACTGGTTCCTAGAATCAGGAAAGACTTCCACAATCACATCTTTTTTTACTTCCCAAACTCTGCTGACGACAGAAATGTATTTCCTGCACGCTCACAAGCCAGAGTAAAGAAAAGAAGTGATAAAACACAGTACTTAGCAGGGCCACTGTTACCTCTCCTACACCTTTTCTTTCTGATTCGTTATGTTCTGTTCACACACAGCGGTACGTCCTCCGACCACTACAGCAACCCTAAACCCACTACATACCTGGGAGCTGGGCTGCTTAGGCTCATCCACTCTCCCAGGAGACTCACTTCTGGCTCTGTGTCTCTCCGTCAAGGGAACAACACTGCCGGAGGGGCTAAATCTGTGGGAAGAGGAGCAAAAAGGGGACTAATAGAAGAGTAGCGTCAAGAACTTAAAAAATAGTGATGTCTACCCTTTTTATGCCATGGCTGAGGAAGGGGGAACAAACGGAACAACAGATTACTTTCATGGAGTCAATATAGGAGCTGATCTGAAATAAGAAAGGTCTGCCTTAGTAAATTTAACAAACACAAAATGACATAGCAGATAGACCACATGGCCTGGTGAAACTAAACTAACTGGAAGCTTCTAGCCTTAAGTACTGGGAGACCATATAAGCATAAATTAAAACTGAGTCTATGATTTTGTTTCTTCTATGTAACTATTAGGTTTTTGGTTGTTCCTTCCCCCAGTGCCCATAGTAACTTGTTATACATTTCAGACTGCTGATACAGATCATGGAGATTAAAAATATTTGCACCCAAAGCCATTACCTCTGATACAGTTCTGCACACTGGACAACAGTGCCAACACAGGGGGCAATAAGTATTGCGCACAAGGAGATTTTAACTGCGAAGGACACAAGAAGAGACCCCACCTATAGTGGATACAGGATATACTCTCTGAATTTCTGTGACACATATGTCGCTTTCAAGACGAGGTCGGAACCAAAGTAATAGCTTCTTTAGTTTTCATTGTTCATGCAGTCAATTTTAGTTTATTTTCAAGAGTGGAAAAAAAACAAATGTTACCAATCTAAGTCGGTAATATTTCTTTCTTTCACCTGAGACTGTATTTCAGTTTACTTAGACTAGAATTATTGCTACTTCCACCAAAAAAAAAAAATGCTCTGACAACTGCCATATATTAGACAAAGGAAAGTGAGGCATTAGGGCATTTGTAGCACTGGTAGAAAATAGAGATTCTCAGGCTTGTGGTGCCAGCAGTCATCTGTGAAAGAAAACAGGGAAGATATCATCAAATGGCAAATGAAAAAAAAAAAAAAAAAGAAAAACATCCAAAAAGCTTTTCTTTGGAATTACCGTGATTACACTAAAAAGAACAATCACTACTGGTACCATGCTTCCTCTAATTTGGTGGGTAGGGGGCAAAGAAAAGTAAACAGTGCTACAAAGGAGAGTAAAAGTCCCCGAGGGCACCTACCTGTGTGATAACATACCAAGGAAGGGCAAAGATGCCAGGCTCCCAGCTAATGATCAGCTCCGGGCCTGGAAATCCGAGGAGTCCCTGGCAATTACTGATCCTAGTGTGGCTGCAGCTGCTATTCTGATTCATGGAAGTGTCTAACTTACCATAGTTCTCACAACACTGTGAATACTTCACGACTAGGAGCTTCCTGCTTTAAAAAAATAAGAATGCAAGTCTTTTGGCATGCCTCCAGTTTCCCCAACATCAGCTTATCTTGGCTAAGAACATCAAGTAAGGAAGATGCACTCTGTACCACTCAGAGGGCCTGCTTCAGCTACGTCTGCTCAACAGCGATTAGATGAACAAGGAAAACAAGCCTTACCTGTCAATTTCACTGCTTGTTGGCCGAGCCACCTTGGCCCCCGAAGATCCTAAAGGGTAATTTTCCTGTCCCACAGAACCGTGGCCTGTGGTGTCAATCACCATGGCTGTGACTTCCTCTGCACTACTCCCATCTTCTCCGGAAGGCTGATTCTCAGGCCCGAGCCACTCCTCCAGATTCTCAGTTTTGATGTGTATGGCTCCAAGGACCCTGACTTCATCATCACTGCGGGCCCCTCGGTCTGCTACTCCTGTCTCCACGTACCACTGGCCTGCTCGGTTGATTCGAAGAATGGGCTCCCGGCTCTCGACATCAGAACTCTGTTCAATTATCTGAGGGCTGGTAGACTCCTCGGGAGGACTGAGCTCCCTGATATCCAACACAGCACTCACCTGACCTCGCCGGTTTCCCTTTGCGGTGTTATGCCGCGGGCTAAGGGAACGGTTGAGATTTGGCGTGACCCTGTGAGATTCTGGAGGTCTTTCTGGATGCTTTGTCCTCGTTTGACTTAATTCGGCTTCAACCTCCGCCACGTTAATTTTGAAATGAATACCCTCCAGGATCTGTGTACATTTGTCGATAATATGCTGCATCTGCAGAAAACTGGCAGCCGTCAGGTAGCTGATGATATCTGCCAGTTGCAGGCATATCCGCCCCGTATAACAGAAAGAGAGGAGCTGTTCAAAAACAGTAGGGTTCTTGATGACTGAAATGGAGACAGTACTCATCTCATTCAAGGACATGTGATCCCGGAAATAGGGTGAGCTGGCAGCCAGGACCACTTTGTGAGCCCGAAAAGCTTGTCCTTGCACGTTGACCACAATATCACAGAGGCGTCCCTGCATGCGCAGCTGGTTTAGATGGCTCAGGACAGAGTTGCTGAAGTCAGGAATCTCCAGTTGTATGTTCCCACCTTTCTCCATGGTCGTGCCTGAGGGTGAAGGCAGGCATTCAACCCTGCTGAAAGAGGAAACCATAGTCTTCAGTAGTTAGGACCTCACTCCTCTCATGCTTTCCGATTCAAATCTGTTTAAAACTAGTTGTGGGTAAAATTTCAAAATCTCCCAAGTAAAAAGAGAGAACTTTCCTTACGTTTAGACATGGAAAAGAAGTACCGACAGGTTTTTCAGTTCAGGTTTCATAGCAAGATATCCTTAAAACCAAAATGTGATCGCTAGACTTCTGTAAACTTGAGCTATTTCGATACGTCGTCCCTTACTAATAACCTATGCAACATCAAAACAGAAGCTCGACAGAATAGAAGGGGCAAAAGCAGTTGTGACAGTTCTTCTTTGTCGTTCTTGTTCATTGGTCAGAAAGTATTTGCGCACTGAATATAAAATCCTGTGACGTTTCTTTGGAGGAGAAAATAGTAGTAAGCTCTTTGAATAAATGTAATTACACACGAACAGGTTGAATAGGCATCCCTCTTGTTTTTAATACTTTATTACATGCTTCGAGAGTTATGTTTATTATTTAAAAGGTGGCTAATAGCCCATAGGAATGCAAGCCACTATTTCTAAGCTTAAGAGTCAGACCTCCCACCAAAAGGCTTTGGGTTTAGGGCTCTGAATCAAACTCTAGGTTAGGAAACATGCCACAGCTGTGTCAGAACTCAGTGAAGATGCAGAGAACTTAAAGTTCACTCTCAGAATCAGGAAAGAGTAGGTAAAGGTACTTCTATCTAAATTCAAAGTTAGGAATTTCAGGGTGATGATGATACTGATTCTGAAATTTCATTCCCCAAAACTGGTTAAAAAAAACCAAACAGATCAAACACCAAGTATGGCCAATATTTTTACGTTAACAGATTTTTTAAAAATAGCTGAAACACTACGCCGGTAACTGCATCCAAGAGCCTTCAGTGGTTGAGAGTAGTTTGTATAAATCCCCACAGGAAGACACTGACTCCGGCCCAATGTTTCCATTAATCTGTAACTTTGTAAGACATTACATAGTTATCTTAAGATCTAAAATTTCAGGAACTTATCCTGACTAGCTCACAGTACAGCCCCGCATTTACGACACACTTATCGGTAAATAGGGAAGTGTATACACTGATTTCAAGAACCAACTTTAGCCAATCTGACCTTTTTCCAAAGCGTTTTTGTTTGTTTTGAAACTTTTAATCCAATAAGAGCCTCTGTCGATGCCATCATGAATTCAGAAGTGTTTATTTTGGAGCCTACACCAGCGCCTTTTTTGTTTGCTCTTTCCGGCAATTCCCCAGTGAGGAGGAAGCCCCTGGAGTAAGGTCTTTACCGTCGGCACTGGAAGGGTGAGAGCTGTAAGAGGGAGAATTGGGAACGCCATGGGGTTGGCCGCTCCGGTATTTGAGGGGCTTCAGTCTGCGTTAGGGAAGCGTGGGTAGCGGGGAACTGGCAGAAGGGCGAAATGTCACGGAGGAGCGGGGGAGGAGAGGGGTGCCAGGCGCGAGGCTGGGGAGCGAGCAATCAGGTGAAAGAAGAGCACCGGGAAGGGGGCGGCGCCCCGGGACCCCGTCCAGGCGCTAGGCGTAGGCGGGCGGGGAGCTGCCCAGAGGTGGGTGTGTGTATCTGGGTGTGTCCGGGCTGCGGTGGGGGAGGGGGCCGCCCAGCCCGGGGTCCTGAGGGAGGGGCCCGGCGAGGGGGCGGGTCCGGCAGCTCAGCCCGGCCCGGGGCCAAGAGGGTGGAAGGTCTCGGTGCCTTGAGGGTGGGGTGAAGGGGAGTGGCTGAGCGCCCCAGGAGCAGGCTGCGGTGGAGCCCGGACAAGGCGGCTCCGGTGCAGGACAGCGGAACCAGAGTGCGGGGCCCGAGCCCAGTCAAGGAGCAGCACCTACCTCCGGGGGTGGAAATGGGCCGGAATGGGCCGGAACACCGTCCCGGAAGTGAAACCCCCCGCCCCCTCCCCCGGAGCGGGCGACGTGCCGGAAGGAAATCACTCACCCTTACACCGCCCCCCACCCCTCCCCCAGCGCTTTCCGTCCCTCGCGCCCCCTCCCCTCTCTTCCTTCTCAGTCGGTCGGAGGGCGGGAGCCCTGAGTCACGCGGGCAGCCGTGTCTCCGCCCACAACGGCGAGGTGGGGCGGGGCCAAGAGGAGGGAGGTGTGGCTAGAGGAGGAGCAAGAGATGACGGGGGAGAGGGGGAGGAGCTCAAGCCGGCGCTGGCGGGGAGGGTGCGTCATGACATCATAAAAACCCACCCTTATATACTAGCGCCTGGACGCCATCTCGGTCTTTCTAGGTTAGGAATCGGCATCCTGCAGGTAAGTGTTCTTTTAGCTTAATGGCTCCTTGGCTCGAGGCCTCCAGCTCTTGGCAATTCAAGTCACCTTATACGTGTATTTCTCGGCCGGTCGCGATCCTTTGTGGGGTTCACAAGATGAAGATGGTGGACGATTACGCCTCGGGTGCGGCCTAAACTACTACTCGGGTTGTGGGGGCTGAACTGCGAAAAACCCCTGGGCTCGCGTTCCCTGCCTGTGATGAAGTCTGCGTTGGTAGGGACATCTGAGACTGTTGATGAATGCCAACGGCTCTGATGGCGGCGCGTGCCGAGTCATCCGAGTGGGCCTTTGTTAATGACCTGGGCCCGGGCCGCCTCCTGCCTCTTGCTGAGGAAGGCGGGCGGTTGGGGTATTCCACGTGGTTCTCTCAGTGGCTGCTTTCCGCAGTGCACCGTTATTTACGTCAGTGGTGCCCAACCTGTGTGCCATGCGCTTTTTCTAACCTGTGAAGTGCCCGCTTATTGTCATGAAGTTATGGGTGGTGTAAACGACCTAGTATAGATGATAGGAAAAAGACCTGCTTAGACTTGCTTTAGAACAAAGAGGTGTCTTAAAAATCCTAATATTTACCCTAGGAATGGTGCCGGACACGAATGCAACGTGGCTTTTGATGGCTTCTGATAGACAGGTAAGAAGCGCGTAAATGCCGTGGTAGAAATCAGATCTGGTTGGAGGTGGTGGTTTTGTTAAGCCTGTGATGGTTTAAGAGTAGTGGACAGAAGGGATTTCTGAAAAATTCTGCTGAGGCTTAAGTAGTTAGAATGTTGGTAATTGACTTGGGTGCGCAGTGTGTTTCATTGGATATTCCTTGTCTGTTTCCTAGTTTTGTGCCAAAGGAGTGGAAGTGGCTGCCAAGGTAAGTTACTGAAATTCTCTCACGAAGGGGAAGTTGGGTCGAAAGTGCCACAATGATGACATTTATTTGCTACTCTTGACTGTGAGAATGACGAAAATTATTACCACCTTTACACTAACTGAGGCACACAAAATGGTGGTTTAAAGAATTTAGAGATTGCTGCTAAGTTTACATGAGTCTCTTTCTTCCTAGATCCTAAAGTTTCACACCCTAGCCATGGGCAAACAGGTGAGAAACCTTTTATGTAGTCCATATTTACTCAGTACTTTTCTTTTTACAAATGTGAACTTCTATAGTCCAGTATCTTGTATTAAATGCTTGCAGAACCTGAAAAACAGATACTATGATGGTTGCATAGTTCAGCAGATTGGATCATGAAGAGAGACACCATTTGTCTGATGTATCTGAGTTGATAGTAAAATTGGTTTGGTACTAATAGCATAAGCAAAATGTCACTAACTTTCTTTTTTGTAGGCACTAAACAGAATTAGCTGGAAGTTGAAGGGGTGAGTAAAATTTATATTGAACTAAACATTGGTAACTGGGCAAACATGACAAAGAATGCCACTAATGGCTTTTTAGAGTTGCCTTATGCACAGAGAGCACTCCTACCATGAAATGCTTGAATGCATTAAATAAATGGCCAGATCCTTGTCCTGTTACCATTAGTTAGGACACTGTCATTTGTAAAAACCAGCCTGTATGATGATAAGCAAATACTGACTGAACATGAAGGTCTTAATTAGCTCTACCTGATAACCGGGCATTTTTGAGATTTGTGAGGGAGAAAATTGATTTTTTGTATCTTGCTAACTATTTTTATTTCTTAGGTGGACTTGAGTCTTTAACATGTCTGGACAGACCAACTTTGGGGTAAGTATTAACATTTTAGTAGGTCCAAAACTTACTGTGAATGCTGAAGTAGAATGCTTAACTACGAAGTTACTAGTTTTCTGTGGCTGGTTAGTGAATGCATGTTGAGCATGCTCTGAACGGGGTTTTTAAATGATGTTGGTCAAATGTCTGACCTGAAATGAGCATGTGGACAAATTTAACACTGAAGAACCCTGTGACAAAAACTCTGCGAAGAATTCAGTAATAATTAACATTTTAATGAAATGTCTTGTTTCTTTTCTAGCTTACAGGTCACTGTCATGGATGGCTTGCTTGGGGTAAGACGTAACAGTTTGTTTTCTGAAGTCAGGTCTATATTTCTGAAATACACTGTGTTAAGTGCTTTCTGGTGTTGGAAGGAGATTTGGCTATTGTGAAGTGTGTCTAAAGCACTATCTTTTTGTTAGGTGCGGAGTTTGAAGAACTTCATATAAAGGTATGTATTCTAGTAATCTTACTTGGTTACTAGCAAGATGCTGTTAGTGATGATTTTTGAAATTAAAAACAGATGGGAATCTCTCTGAGAAAGAGTGAAGATTTTTAAAAACTGAAACAGTATTGGGAAAACTTTAGAAGCCTACTTAATATTATTTATTACTAAATTCGACTTAATTTCTGCAGGTGTGAAGAGTTGGGGCAGCTTACAAGGCCTGGAACGAGTTTTAAGCCCCAAGGTACAGAAATCTCAAGTTCGGTTTCTATGTGAAGTGGTTTAAAGCTGATACAATGATGAAACCATAGTTCAGCAGACTTGCAGTGATGAGCAAAATTGTCTTTCGCTCCTATCTGATGTATCTGGCTGCAGCAATCCCATCCATACCCTTGAAAAGGAAAAATTTAAGACCTTTTACCACAAAATGTTCAAGGTTTGGATACTATAGTGGCTCAAACACAAATAGTTCTAAGGATTCACAACTTGAGAAATGCAATCTGATACATTTTTGCCAGGAAATTTTTATGGTATATAAATCTGAATAGATTATGCCAGGGTGAGTTATTTAGTTGTACTTTCTTTTAAATTAATAAACTTCATTTCCAGAGCAGTTTTAGTATTCCCAGCAAAACTGAACATAGAGGACATCTGAGTGGCTCAGTCGTTAAGCATCTGCCTTCGGCTCAGATCCTGATCCCAGGGTCCTGGGATCGAGCCCCACATCGGGCTTCGTGTTGGGCAGGAAGCCTGCTTCTCCCTCTCCCACTCCCCTTGTGTTCCCTCTCTCGCTGTGTCTCTCTGTCAAATAAATAAATTCTTAAAAAAAACCCATAGAATTTCTATATATCCTGTCTTCACACACCTCACTATCAACATTCGACAGTGGAGTGAGACTGGCAGAGTTTACAGTAGGATTTACTCATGGTGTTATATGATGTATGGGCTTGGACAGTGTATGACACCTACACAATTGTCATGTGTGGAAAGGTTTGCTGCCCTTTTCTCAGAAAGTTAAAAATGGGAAAAATTAAGTAGTACAAGTTTTAAATGAAGGGCTTTTTTTCTCCATATCCAAACAGGCAGACTTGTCAACCTGAAGATTTAGAGGTAAGTTGGTCTCTGTTCTGTGTGGTAAGTTAGAATGTAACCAGTGATGTAGTGATTCTGCCAAATGAAATAGAATGATATCACTCCTAAAACCGTTCCATTTTGATTCTGAGGTTACTTTATTAACAAGTATCACAGTGTTTTTGTTTTGTTTTTACCATGATTAACTTGGAATTGTTGCTTTTAGGGCATTTATGAGAGCAGCAGTCCAGTTATGAGAGCAGCTTACCAGTTGAAAGGTGAGGCTTGGAAACATCAGTACTGTTGTTGTCTTACTCCAGAATACATGATGATCTCACTCCATCTTGAACTCTCTCACTGATCACTTGATGATTATAAAAGATCTGATGTTCTGTGTACTCAGAATATCATTAGAATTGAAACACAGAAATGTGACTAAAAATAGCTCCTTTGTCCTTGCAGGCACCTGAATGTATGCTCATGGGATAGGAGAAAATTTCAATAAATTATTAACCATCTGATCAAGAGTGCTTATTTCAATTTAATGGGATGAAGGAAGGGGAAATAGGACATCTTTGTAGTTTAACACCCTGTGACATTCGTTTCATTTAAGAAACGACTTTTCATGTGTATTTTACAGGATGTCTTGGGCTTGAAAGTTTGCAGAGGAATGGGACTACAGCCCTTTTGTTTAGAATACTGTATTTGTATTGATTTAGAATAATGACATGGTCTGGGGTGAGCTGTATATTTTGTAGAAATTTTCTAGGGCTGAAGGAATTCCTGTGTCAGATGCTATTAAGCACCATGGTGATGGGTCTCTTGGAAGTGTTGATAGATGGTATAAGGAAGTAACTCCATTATCCCCACCCCCATACCTAATTGAAGGAAAGCCTAAAAATCTAAGATTTTAAGAATGAGGTCAGTAGTGCTGTGGTTATACCAATATCCTTTAGAAAATATTTAGTAGGAGTGCTAATTTTGCAAATGAAAATTGAGGTTTTGGTCATTAATGAGTAATTGTAAACTAGTGGGTTCCAATTACTCCCTAAAATCTTAAGGAAACTACTCTGGCTTCTGGAAATAAAAGCCTTTTAGCTATTCAAAATCCCCACTCAACATTTAGTACTTGAAGTTGGGGGTGGGGCACAACATGACACATGGATTGTAGTTTTATTTTAGGACTTAACCTACTTATGATAGTTTCAAGACTGAGGATGCTGCAAATCTGGATACAGTGTGACTCCAAGTAAGCACTGGGGTCTGGTGAGTTGAGGCTTTCAGAGTAAGAAAATTTGGTTTTGAGCTCTTGGCTCTGGCCACATTGACATCCACACTCCTGTTGCAATCTTTTGCAACAATGAAATTATGCAGCAATCTAACACGATTGTCTGTGGCTTGAATAACAGCCATTAAGATGAACTCACTTAAGTGAGGACTAATGGTAATAAATCAGAAGGGATAGCTCTAGTATACTAGAAACACCAATCCTGTCTTATTTAATAAAACCTGAGTGAGGGAAGAAAAGTCGAATGCCTACTATATGCTAAAGGTATTACTTAATCCTTAAAACAGCAAATAAGCAATTTCCTCCCATTTTACAGATAAACCACCTCAGGATAGAGTTGCCAGAGGCCACAAAGTTAGCAGTGTCAGAATATACTATAACATTGATCACGATTGTAATGGGCAGAATTTGTATACTGAAGGATAATTCTCGGGCTGGAAGGGAGGCCCAAAACCATTAGATGAAATATTACAGGCAGGAATATAAAAGGTCTTGCCATCTGGTCTGAAAAGTCCCAATGTGTGCCTAGAATTGCTAAAGCTGGCTTGACAGAAGATTGAGAAAGACTTGGAGGCTTCATGGAACAAAGGGTTATCCAAAAGTGGGGCTGGGCTGATTTTAAAAAAATGAAAACCCTAATGTGACTCAAGCCTCTGGCACTGGGTGGGAGCTTGGACTCCCAAGTTAGGAGGTGCCCTCCAGTCCTGGGAACCTGTAAACCTCTAACTTGTCACCTACCGTTTACACACTGAGGGAGGTAAGGGATGGGTGCTTACGATACTGTTCAGTCACTGGTAACTTCAGTTTGAATAACTGATTCCCACATTTATACTTCCAGTATTTTATTTGGCCCCCTGGAAAAAACACCCATTACTAAGTGATAGCCCAAATTATTTTCATTGACCATAATGGGAATAGCCCATTAGTTGACCCCACCCTGCCAGAAAGCCAACAAATGGTAGTCTAGTTTACTATATGATCTGTTTCACTACTTGTCCTGCCAAGCACACAAAGCGTCTTCATCCATGTAATTATGTTCTCAAGCTGAAAAGCTGGGTTCCATAATTCAAAGCTAGTGCTTAATTATCCTTCAAATGTCCCAGCTTTTAAGACAAACGGACTTTTTTCGTCTTTCAAGAAGCTGTACATTTATGTATTTTAAAAGGACCCTCATGCTCTTGAAAATCCCTGAGGTTGGAAAGGATAAACCCTACGCTTCCTTCTTCCCTCTTATTCCTGGTGTAAAGGTAGAGAAAGTGTTGGTGTATTGTGCTGCACAGATGATAAAGCTGAGACTGGACTTGAACTTTAAGTGACCTATTCATCCCAAGCCATCCCAGCAAGGAGCCCAAGGCAGGGCCTGAACCCATAACCCTGAGATCAGGACCTTAGCTGAGATCAAGTCAGCTGCTTAACCGACTGAGCCACCCAGTTCCCCAAAGCTAGCAGAAACAGACCCATAAATACAGAGAACTGATGGTTGCCAGAGTAGGAGTGGGGAGGGGCAAAATGAGTGAAGAGCAGGGGGAGGTACAGGCTTCCAGTTAGGGAATGAATGAGTCACAGGGAGGAAAGGTACAGCAGAGGAATGTAATCAGTGATACTGTAATAGCGTCATATGGTGACAGATGGTAGCTACACTTGTGGGGAACACACAATAACATAGAAGTTGGATTACTATGTTGTACACCTGAAACTAATACAATATTGTGTGTCAACTATACTTCATTTAAAAAAATTTTTAAAGACTTTTACGAGGGAGAGGGAGAAGCAGGCTCCCTGCTCTCCAACGCAGGGGCTTGATCCCAGTAGACACCTAAAAACACTGAGCCACCGACGTGCCCCCCAATTTTTTTAAATACAAAAAAATTAAAATGTAAAAAAAAAGGTCAATGCTTGCAAAGAATTAAACTACCATTAGCAGCAAGCTGCCAGCATTTGAAAGAGGAGAGTATCTGCTTTAGGCCTTCCCTATTGGTGAGGTTCACCTCAGGGCCTCTATTGTGCATGGCTGCATCTAACACCACACCATAATATCATCTGTTTGTGTGTCTTGTCTGTCTGTACCAGACAAAAAACTCCTTCAGGACAGGGACTATTTATTTATTAATTTATTAATTAATTTATAAATTATTAATCGTCATGCCCCCCAGCTCCTAGCCCAGAACTTGGCCTGTAATTAGTCGTTCACTTAATTCACTCAAAGGATGTTTACTGATCATCTATTTTTTTTTTTTTTTTTAAGATTTCATTTATTTGAGAGAGAGAGAACATGAGAGAGAAGAAGGTCGGAGGGAGAAGCAGACTCCCCATGGAGCTGGGAGCCCGATGCGGGACTCGATCCCAGGACTCCGGGATCATGACCTGAGCCGAAGGCAGTCGCTTAGCCAGCTGAGCCACCCAGGCGCCCCTGATCATCTATTCATATGCCAAGTAGTGCTGGGAACAGATAGTGCAAAGAATATAGGCCAAAAATAGAATCCCTGCCCTCATGGAGCTTACATTCTATTGAGGCAAATAAAATACAGTAGGTCAGATAATGTGATTAGTACTACAGAGGAAAATGAAGCAGGGAAAGGAGGGCAGAGCATGCTGGTGGGTGGCAGGAGCTCACTTGAGTATCATTCTCAAAAAGGAAGTATGGGAGCAAAGGCTTGAGGGTATTAGGGAGTGAACAATGCAATTATCTGGAGAAAAAATGCTAGCCGACAGCCAGGGCAAAGGCCTGGACATGGGCTCATGCCTGGTGAACACCCGTGTGGGTGGAACAGAGGGAGCTCAGGAGGAGATAGTCAGCAGGTAGCATGTGGCAGGTTATGGAGGGCTTGGGAGGCCACTGTAAGGACTCCGGCTTTTCTCTGAGATGAGAAACCACTGGAGGGCTTTGAGCACAGGAGGGATCTGCCCCTTACTGACAGACTGCTGGGGGGTAAGAATGCAAGCAAGGTTGTTAGGAAGCTTGTGCTGCGGAAGACGGTCACCTGAACCAGGGTGGTAGCTTGGAGGTGGGAAAAAGTATCAGACGCTGGATGGATTTTGAAGGGAGAGCTGACAGATCGTTGAGACAGACAAGTTTCTCCAGATCTGAATCTGACCGGAAAACTGCGGACTACCATGTGTTCACAAGATGACTCTCGAATGTCTGGAAGCGTGTTAGGTGATAATAAAGCTACCTTTATGTGGCACTTAACAATCAGGGACATATGTCAGAGACTACAAGGCATTTAAAAAAAAAAAAAAAGATTTGTCAGAGAGCGCATGCAAGAGCACAAGCACAGGGAGTGGCAGGGAGACGGAGAAGCAGACTTACCACCGAGCAAGGAGCCCGATGCAGGGCTTAATTCCAGGACCCTGGGATCATGACCTGAGCCGGAGGCAGACGCTTAATCAATTAAGCCTCCCAGGTGCCTCTATATATGCTTTTAAACCCCTCCAAATTTGCCTAGCTATTTTTATCTTCTACCCCACTCACACATTTAATTCCCTCTTTTATTTCTATAAATATATGTTTTGCTGTCAGGATCTGATAAGTTCCAATATATTAAATATTTGCAAATCTGATCCTGTTTGTATGTCTGCTGATTATGTCTCATTAGTAGCTTGTTTCCTTGGGTGTTTTGTGCCACTTTGGAAAACAGTGTAGAGATACCTCAAAAAATTAAAAATAGAGCTACCCTATGACCCTGCAATTGCACTACTGGGTATTTACCCCAAAGATACAGATGTAGTGAAAAGAAGGGCCACATGTACCCCCAATGTTCATAGCAGCAATGGCCACAATCGCCAAACTGTGGAAAGAGCCAAAATGCCCTTCAACAGATGAATGGATAAAGAAGATATGGTCCATATATACAATGGAATATTATGCCTCCATCAGAAAGGATGAATACCCAACTTTTGTGTCAACATGTACAGGACTGGAGGAGATTATGCTGAGTGAAATAAGTCAAGCAGAGAAAGTCAATTATATAGTTTCACCTACTTGTGGAGCATAAGAAAGAACATGGAGGACATAGGAAGGAAAGGAAAAATGAATTGGGGTAAATCGGAGGGGGAGATGAAGCATGAGAGACTGTGGACTCCGAGAAACAAACTGAGGGTTTTGGAGGGGAGGGGGGTGGGGGGATGAGTGAGCCTGGTGGTGGGTATTCAGGAGGGCACATACTGCATGGAGCATGGGTGTGGTGCATAAACAATGAATCTTGGAACACTGAAAAAAATAATATTAAGATGTTAAAAAAAATTGTGAGATTATGTTCCTTGGAACTTCATCTTCAGCAATTCTTTGAGAACCAGGTTTAAGTTGTTTTCTTTTGCATTTGCTTTTATCAACCTAGGAACACTATGAATCCCAGCTTGGAAAGTGTTCAAACCTTTGTTAAGTGTCGGCCTGTGGCTGTTAATGCTCAGAGGAGATCCCCAGAGCCAAAGCAAACACAGACAAGTTTCTTTGTCAATCACCCCCTACTGAGAGGGTCTCCTTTTAGGACCTCATTTTACATGGGGATGCTTATCTAACTTCTTGACTTACTCAGGAGGCAGTAGGTTTTGTTTGCCCATTTCCCCTTATGATCCATCAAAAATGACTAGGTCACACCAGATCAGCGGTACCGCTGGACATCAACAGCTTCAGCGCCTAATTACATCAGCGTCGAGGACATTTCTGGTCTCTTAAGGAGCTCTCTTACTAGTTCATTTATGCATTGAAAAAGATTCAAAGAGGGCCGTGTAGGTGGCTCAATGGGCTAAGCACCCAAGTCCTGATTTCAGGTCAGGTCATGATCTCAGGGTTATGAGATCAAGCCCTGTGTCGGGCTCCACGCTCAGTGGAGAGTCTGCTTGAGAGTCTCTTGCCCTTGCCCTCTGCCCTTCCTCCCACTCACACTCTGTCTAAATAAATAAATTTTTTTAAAAAAATAAAAAGATTCAAATAAATATTTTATTTAGGAATTTTAGGTGTTCTGTACAAGTAAGATTTTCTAAGATAGTTACTCTATCATATGGCTAAAGTGAAGTCCTAAGCTAACACTGTTTAAATATTCGATGATATTATATGAACAGTAGTTGTGTGCCAAAATAGATTAATTTACTTAACTCCCACTACCCGAAATAGTATTCTAAAAACTGGCCAAAAAAATCCAGTTTTCTGAATTTTTATATACCTCTTTACATAGTAAATTTATATGTATTCTTTATATATTCTTGTTTCCTCTTTTTTTAAAAAGATTTCATAAAAAAAAGATTTTATTTATTTATTTGACACAGAGAGAGAGATCACAAGTAGGCAGAGAGGCAGGCAGAGAGAGAGGGGGAAGCAGGATTCCTGCTGAGCAGAGAGCCCAACGGGGCTCAATCCCAGGAACCTGAGATCATGACCCGAGCCGAAGGCAGAGGTTTTAACCCACTGAGCCACCCAGGCGCCCCCTTGTTTCCTCTTTTATATAAAAGTGCCATTTTCTGAATCAGAAAACTTTCTGAGAAGCATAAAGATTACAAATTTTGATATATTGCTCATCATTTTGGAATTTTAGTTACGGAATCTTGACCTTGAGTGCATGTCATTTAAATATTTTGTTTGACAAAAGAGGAAGTACATGTGAAGCACTTCTGCCACATAACAAAGTATGATTTTTTTTTCTAGAAAAATCATGTGCCGTGTTTTTTAAAGACATCTGAATCTTTTATTTTTCTTTTTTTTTTTTTTAAAGTAATCTCTACACCCAACGTGGGGCTCAAATTTACAACCTGAGATTAAGAGTCACATGTTCCACTGACTGAGCCAGCCAGGTGCCCCTGCAAGCCGAACTATGTGCTTTTTCTGTACAACATCATTTTTATTTGAAAACAAGGCTGACAAATTGAGATTATTCGTATTTGGCAGATATTTTCTAAAAAAACAACTAAGTTTGGGGGCATCTGGGTGGTACAGTTGGTTAAGTGTCTGACTTCTGGTTTCGGCCCAGGTCATGATCTCAGGGTTGTGAGATCAAGCCCCATGTCAGGCTCCACGCTCAGCATAGAGTCTGCCTGGGAGTCTCTCTCCCTCTGCCCCTCCTACTCAAGCTTTCTCTCTCAAATAAATAAATCTTAAAAAAAAAAAAAAAAAAAAAGCCCAAAACAAAATATGCATGAATTTGGAAAAATCTGATGGTCTTTGATGGCAATGGTGAAATTCAAGTTTTGTGTTTTTTTTTTTTTAAGATTTTCATTTATTTGACAGAGAGAGAAACAGTGAGAGAAGGAACACAAGCAGGGGGAGTGGGAGAGGGAGAGGCAGGCTTCCCGCTGAGCAGGGAGCCTGATGGGGGGCCCGATCCTAGGACCCTGGTATCATGACCTGAGCCGAAGGCAGACGCCTAACGACTGAGCCACCCAGGTGCCCCAAATTCAAGGTTTCTAATGAAAAACAGAATTTGGAAAGCTTGTATCTGTCACTGTGCCCTTGCAGCCTCCTCATACTTAAAGACTTGTAACAAGATCAGTGGTGATATTAATGTGATATTTTAGATATTATGTGCCAGGATGTGTCAACATTTGGAAGATTTCTATAACTCAGTGTACCAATATTTTCCAAATGATCAGTGTGTGGTGTTACAAAAGCATGCATAATAGTTGTATGCATGCATAAAAGTACAAAATCAACCAATGGACTTTAGAAAAGTTTATCAATATAATTTCAGATTCCACACTGCAACTAACCTTTAAGGAACTTGTCAAGGTTTTGTATAGTGTCAAAGAAGAATACCCATAATTATCAGGAAGGCTTTTAAAATACTCCTCTCTTTTCCAACACCGCACTTATGTGAGGCCAAGTTTTCTTCACATATTTCAACCAAAACAACATATGACAACAGAGGGAATGCAGAAGCAGATGATGAGAATCAAGTGTCTTCTATTAAGTCAGGTATCAAAAAGATTTGCAGAAATGTAAAACAGTGTCATTAATTTTTGTTTTGAAAACAATTACTTTTAAAATAAAAACATGCTACTTGTGTCAACATGTCAGGGGTTCATTATTTAAAAATGAATTAATACACATTTTAAAAAAGCTTAACTCCTACTATATTAAAAGAGTACTTATAGACGCTCTTGGGGTCCCCAATAATTTTTCAAGAGTTAGGTGATCCTGAGACCAAAATTTGAGAACTGCTGTTCTAGCTTAAGAAACAGGAGCCTAGAGAGGTAAATGGCCAGGCAAGGTTGCAGAACTAGAGAATGGTAAAGCGGCAATTAGATTCAGGTTTGTCTAACCCGCACAAGCTCTTTCTACCAAGTACACTGTCTTAAATAGAGAAGCCGGACTCAGAGGGCACTGTTGCAGGACTCACACGTCCAACTGTTATGCAGCTGTCTCATCCGATATTTTTATATCACCTGGTTATTTCTCATGGTACAAAGTAACTCCCTTTCCTCAAAATAAGAAAAAAGGTGTCCTTAAAGCAGTATTTTTAGGATGAGTTATGCTTAAAAACCAGTAGCAAGGAATGTGATGGTACAGAGTTCTGGTTCTTCAGAGAAGGGAATCCTGGAGCAGCTGTAGAGATGCACTGGATTATTCGAGCAAAGCCCAAGGGCATAAAGCAATCCCACCAGACTCATCATCTGACAAATCTCTTCCCAATGAGGAGAAATTACTCATAAGACAGAGCTCTCTTGAAGCTTATAATAACTATTGATATTGTAGCTGGCACTTGCTTACCTTTGTTTTTAAAACTTGCAACACAGGATAAATCTAAATTCCCTAGGAAAGTGGGGAGATAGGATTTGGAAGGCAGCTATGCTAACCACTACACCACCATCGCTGGAAATAGGATTTGAAATAAACTTATTAGCATCCCGTTTACAATCAGATTGTGCATCTCAAAATCCCGGCTGTGTTGCTTCCAAGTTTATCATTAAATAGTTCCTTAATTTTTGAGAAAAGACTTAATTTAAAATCACCTCACTTCAAAATTAAGGGATCTAAAATACTGACATTTCCCTGGATTTCAGAATAAGCATTTTGCTTTTTTCCCCCCCGAGAGGCAAGACTGAAGAAAAGCCAAGTAATGCCCCAAATGACTAGGTCTTTGAGATAACAATATAGGATTGACTACTTCTGAGGACTGGGGACCTTTGGTATTTGCAGCCTAGAAAAAATTCTCTGGATTTTAGGTGTCTTCTGGAACTCTCATTTCCAGGATAAAAGACAACATTTTGGTTGGAATCAGGCTTTACACAGGCAATAGTGAATTACATTTATCTCACGGGGGATAAATGGACGTAAACTGCATTTCCCCACCTATTAAAGGGAAGCTCTAGAAATTCTCTCCACTGAGAAAGGGTAGGCAGACTTGGATACCTGGAGAGCCCTGCCAGCAAGAATCTTCTTGCTCCAGAATACACCCACAGGTGGGGAGACTGGATTCGAGGACAAACTTTAGAAAAAAGCTTCATGTAATGGCAGACCACTTTTCTGCAGCAGTGAAGAACATTCACACTCTTCTTGATCCATTGAGTATCACAGATTAGAACTAGAAGGGAAGCTGATTTTATTTTCAAACAAACAACTATAGGATTGCATTGCTTAGACCACCAAGAAAAATAGGCAGGGATAGAGGGCTGATACTTGGTACTTATAAATTACACATCAAAAGAATGTCAAGGCAAAAGCAAAGATAAAGTAGAAAAGAAAACTTTCATTAATCAAAGCCTTGTTCATTTCATAATTATCAACTAATTATAAGCTTTTATTTATGTCATAGAATGTATAAGAAAATGACAATACCTTTGGTGTTCACTTTTCTATATATTTGAGGTTGGCCTAAGATCAATATTTTCAATTACTTACAATTGAGGAGAAATGTTATTCATGGATTAATAATAATAATTATTATTATTTTATTATTTCTTTAAAGATTTTATTTTTAAGTAATCTCTACACCCAATGTGGGGCTTGAACTTAGAACCTCAAGATCAAGAGTTGCATGCTCTACCCACTGAGCAGCCAGGCACCCCAATAATTATTTTTAAAAATAGAATCATAAATAGAATACCGATTAATAAAATTACTGTTTTTCTTATACTGTAGATATAAGTTTTATTTGATCTTCGACTATAAGATATACAGGTATACCAGTATCTGTTTATAGATAAATAATACCATTATCTTATATCTGTGTAATGCTTTATAGTTTTTCAAAGCATTTTCACTCACGATTCCTTCCACATACATCATTTCCTCCGGTTCTGGCAAGAGGAGCCCAATGAGGTAGTCAGGACAAGCAGTGTTCCCATTTCATATAAGCAGGAAAGGAGGCTTATGTAACTTGCTCAAGGTGATACACTAAGATTTTGTGACTTTCATTTTGGTGATTTTTTTTTTTTTTGGTATTGTATCATGATGCTTCTTGCTATATTATGCTGATAGTTGAGATGTCCTATTTAGCTTACTTTACAGGACTCTCTTGATGAGGCTGGTTGAACTGACCCCCCCCCGCCATCAACTGACTAAAGGGGCAAGCATTTCCCCACATTTCACAGGGTCTGATTACCTCTGTCTCAAGTGAACGATCTACTATCCAGGTATGAAAAACATGATAGAAAACACTAAGCTATTATATTACTCAGACAAAGGGCCATTTTCACACCTCTCCAGGTAACAGAAACTGCAAAAAAGTTCCAAACAAAAAATCCTAGTAATACATGTTATCAAGTCAAAATTGGATACCTTCTGTTTCTTTGTTGTGGCGAAGAATGTTGTCTGGATTCCTTCCGCCTAAGGACCTGCTCATCAGACCTGTGGCAGAACTCTGCATCTGATTTCAGCCTTGGGGAAGCCAAGCGGACAAAACTCAAAAGTTCAACTTTCTGGATGGTATGGCTGATTCAATGAGCTCTTTTCTGCTTCTGAGTCTGCTGGCCAGGAGACCTGGATATGATAGGGCTTCAGTTCCTCAGGAGGGAGAGAATCTGGGGCATTGCTCATGAGGTCGTGCCCCCTGAAGGATTTGGGGAAGGCTATGACATCTCTGATGCTTGGTGCTCCAGTGACAAGGCATATCAGTCTGTCTAACCCTAGAAGTAAAATACAAAGGTAACAGATGAGAGTGGAATCTAAGGTTGGGAGTGATTAAGTTTTTCCACAAAGGCTGTAGAAAACTTTTAAATAAGAATCTTTAACGAGTTGCAGCCAAGCAGAGTTCCCTGCCTTTTATAGGGAACTTCTGTTTGTTTGAAAGGTTCTTTTCTGTCTTATCCTAGAAAAATGCTGAGGATGAATATTCACATGGTCAAATTAAGTCACAGCAATTTGAGTCCTTAGCAAGGGTTTTCTAAAGATTGACAAAAATCAGGTGCTGTGCAGAGTACTCCAAGAACACAAACGGAAGTCCTTGCTGTTGGGCGCCTACAATCCAGGCGAGCTTCCGAGACTTTCTCACACTCCTCCTTGCTCGATAAAACCAGCAAGGTGAGTAACCATGGCAGAAGGGCACTGGCATGTTCCTACTCTCACACAAGCTGAATACTACGGAGCAGTGCCTTCCAGATGCCTATGAATGCGTCTGTGAGCCCCCAGGGATTTGAGCAATACTGACTTAGCACTGAAGTTTTATTCTATTAAGAAATCTTTCAAATGCAAATTATCAGTCAAGTTTTACCTTTAACTGGTAAAGTACATTTTAAACACATATCAACGGAATGAAAATACAAATTCTTACAGAATTCTTGGCCTCGCACCCTATCCTTTTTACCCCCTCCTCTCCACCTGCCTGGAAACTGAGCCCGAATTTGAGACATAGGGTTATGGAATGGAATTTAGCTTGTCAAAGCATAGTTGTTTACCTAAGGCAATTCCTCCATGAGGGGGCGCCCCAAAATCTAAAGCCTGGAGCAGATGGGAGAGCAGTTTCACATCTTCCTGAAATTCAAAACAGAATTCAATTTGAATACACACTGAGGATCCACAGTAAGCTTAGGTGCTAAAGGGAAAAAAAACGAGTTAAAAAAACACCTTAAGATTGTTTACAGTTTAGCAAGAGAATAGGACAAGTCACAGAATGAAACGCGGAGAAATGCCTGGCACTCAGTAAATGCAGCCAGTATTATACTGAGAATGGGAACAGGGTAACACCAGTCAAGGACGTGGAGGTGTGGGCTCAGAAGGGTAGGATAAAAAGCAGGAACTGTCCTATCACAGGGCCAAGGTAAGAGAACATTATTAAGAGAGAACAGCGTCAAATGCTGCTGGGAGGTAGGACAGCTTGGAGGCCAAGAACAGGCCACTGGATTTGGTGGCTGTGCAAGTTAACTTATGTGGGGCAATGTGTGTAGAAATGTCGAAAGTATATCTGACAGTGGGTCTCTCCCCAGGCTACAGAGCTGGAACAAGAGGCGAGCTTTTAAGGAAAGAATGCTAAAGCCTCACACTTAGAGCCTTTTATTTAACTGATCTGTGTGGAGTAGGGGGGTGTCTTTTGTTTTTTCGTTTTTAACACTTTCCACTTGATTCTGTTCCAGTATGCAGGGGGGCTGAGAACCACAGGTGGGGGGGAAGAGGCAGAAGCAATGGATTCTCACTGACTCATTTAAGAAGCTTAACAACGAAAGGAAGGAAGAAACTTGGCTGGGAAACTGATGACTGGATGCCTTGAGTTGGGAGGAGAAATGTTAAGGGAGGTTGCAATGTCCTCAAGGCTGATGGGGAGTCTGGGGTTTGGAGTTCTCCAACCCTGCCTTCAAATAAAGTTCTTCCACCCTAGGGGCACCTGGGGGGCTCAGTCTTAAGGTGTCTGCCTTCGGCTTGGGTCATGATCCCGGAGTCCTGGGGTGGAGGCCCGCATTAGGCTCCCTGCTCTGCAGGAAGCCTGCTTCTCCCTCTCCCACTCCCTCTGCTTTTGTTCCCGCTCTCACTGTGTCTCTGTCAAATAAATAAATAAAACCTTAAAAAAACAAAAAAGTTCTTCCATCCTACCTCACACCTGTTAGTTAATCCCACTAAATAATCTCTCGAGGTCAGACTCTCCTGGACATTTTCTTTCCTGAAATCTAACCTGGCCTTCCACTGAATCGTCAAGAAACTGCAGGTTCTTAGGCCTGCATCTGTAGAGACTCTTCTTTTAAAAATCCTGATTATCCCAACTCTCTATCATTAAAATACCTCCCCGCCCATATGAAATGATATAAAATTCTTTCAAGCCTGGCTCTTTCTCTAGCATGATCGACATTTCCATGCATTTCTGACCACATCATTTTTTGTGCAGTGTGGTGGTTCGGAGGTTTGAAGCTTGGGCTCAAGAGCCACCTGGCCTAGATTCGAATAGTGGCTCAGGTAACTTCTGTGCTGTGTGACTCTGGGCGGATTTATCAATCTGCCTCGGTCACTCATCTTTAAAATGGGCAGAACAGGTGCGCCTGGGTGGCTCAGTTGGTTAAGCGGCTGCCTTCAGCTTAGGTCAGGATTCCAGGGTCCTGGGATCGACCCCCGCATCGGGCTCCCTGCTCAGCAGAGAGCCTCCTTCTCTCTCTCCCTCTGCCTACTGCTCTGCTTACTTGTGATCCCTCTGTCAAATAAATAAATAAAATCTTTAAAAAAAAAATGGGCAGAACAGGGGTATTTATCTCAAAAAGTAATTGTGAAGATTAAATGTGTCCGTACATATAAAGTATTTAGTGCCTGGCACACACGGTCAAGTACTAATAAACGGCTATTATGGTCATTTACTTTTCAGAGTCTTACACTAAAGGTAGAGAGACAAGCCAATGCTATTCTCTATCCAGTGAGTCCTTCATTCATAATTAAAGAAAACAACCCCCCCCCCAAAAAACAAAAACCCCATAAACATTCTGGAAGGCAGCTATGCTCACCACTATACCATCGATGCTGGCTAAAACAAATATTCTGGTTAAAAAAAAAAAAAAAAGGATAGAAGATGATGTTACCTTCAGTAATGTTGCCAGAACGTACCGCTGGAGCTCTGCATCATGAATTCGGATAGAACCACCGCCTATCTCACTGCCATTTAAAACCAAGTCATAGTGTTGGCTACGGACCTAGAAGATGCACAGAGCCTTTACGTTAGGGGAAATTTCTAGTTTTCTGTTCTACAGGTTGAAGACGGTGCAGCTACTCAGACAACGTATTCACTATGTGCTCAAACGCGATCACCTCTCTGAGGTTTCCAGAACTGGGTGAGACTGTGAAATCGGAACGTGTTTGCCTTTGTTTCCCCATTTCCTTTTGATTTGGAAATACAGATATGGTACCTTCTCGGGTTCGGCGTATAGGAGCTGCAGGTCACTGGGGTGGGGAGCAGTGAATGGGTGGTGGGCCGACTCCAGTTCTCCGGGATTTCCCTCCTTGGGAAGGAAGAGTGGGAAATCCACAACCCAAAGGAAAGAGAACAGGGCTGGGTCACGCAGCACCAATCCTCTCGCTTCTAGAAGGTCAGCACATTCCAGTCGTAATTTTCCCAGCGCAGAGCACTGTAAACAGAAGATGCAAACGTTGATTTAACCACTATGACAGAGTAGGCAGCAAATGACACAAGCTGAACTCTACAGCCAGGCCATCCTCTGAGAAGGGATGACACAGTTACTAGATGGGACACTCTGAGCCTCTCAGGAGACAAAGAGCTAAGAATGATCGGATTGAAACATGGCTGAGGACTGTCACACTCGGCAGATCGGGTGCGGATTTGATAACACAGTGACGGAGGGCACAGGGACCCGAGCCTGACTGACCTGGGTGTATCTCAGTTTGGCTACTGACTCACTCTTCGCACCTTTTTCCAGAGGACAACGGAGAACACCCGAGCTACTCCAAAAGGCTGTCGTGAACATCAAGTGAGATACAGCACGTGAGGTGCAATACCCATGGCGGCTGTTCTGTGATTACTCTCCTGACTGCTCCTGCGGGGGTGGGGAGGCTCCGAGGGTGCCTGGCACACAGCGGACGGCCAGCAAATGTTGGCTGTGATCAGAGGGGCAGTACGGGTAAGAGGTCCGTTTAAGAGGGTGACTTTTGAAACCAGACTTCATTGGTTAGAAACCTGGCTCCCCTATTGCCCGCCTGTGTGTGAGCAAATTTCTAACCTCCGTGCCTCAGTTTTCTTTTTTTTTTTTTATATTTTATTTATTTGAGAGAGAGAGCAGAGAGCACAAGTGGGGGTGGAGGGAGTAGAGGGAGAGGGAGAAGCAGACTCCTCACTGAGCAGGGAGCCCGATGTGAGGCTTGATCCCAGCACCTTGGGATCATGACCTGAGCCGAAGGCAGACGGTTAACCAAATGAGCCACTCAGGTGCCCCCATGCCTCTGTTTTATCTTAGAATGGTCCTTCTCTCCCATAAGATTGGCATGAGGATTAAATGAGTTAAAATACACAAAGTACACAGAACAGTGCTGAGCAAACAGAAGTGCCCACTATGATATGCAGAACTTCCCTGAGAAAGGAAACCGTGCTTGGGGACATGCACAGGGGGTCACCTTATGGCCTATTCCAGCTTACATTAAATTTGCACCTGGGGTACTTGCCCTGTGACATATTCAGAATGCTAATGCTATTCCTCATAAGTCCGGTTTCTAGTTCTTTCAAGGAGTCCCAATAGGAACTCGAACGGTACCTTCTGTGAGAAGAACGCCAGCAGTTTTGCCTCATACCAGGGGAAAGCAGAATGAGCAAACGAGTTTGCAGCAGGATATTTATAAAATACAAAATCCCAAGTTCTTTTGTAAGAAACTCATTGACAGTAAAATTTGTAATTAACTGGGTGCATTCCCCAGCAGGTTTATCAGTGCTGTTCATGGCTGGTATTAAAAAATAATGTTGATAAATGAATTCATTAAAAACATGACTACGGTATCAAAACAAATTTGTAATTAAATAGCTTTCTTCACTCCACTATTGCAGGGGGAAAAGGAAAGACAGTGGGTTCCATTTATTTATTTACTTATTCAAAAGAAATCTTTTAAAATTTTATTCATTTATTTATTTATTTATTTTTTCATTTACTTATTTCAAGTAATCTCTACACCCAACATGGGGCTCGAACTCATGACCCCGAGATCAAGAGTCACATGCTCTTGCGACTGAGCCAGCCAGGTGCCAGATAGTGGGTTATGTTTAGTACTGAAACTGACCTCTGAAGCTTTTCCTTGGGAAGAAACAATGATATGTATAGCACAAATACAAATTAGAAGAATGGATCTGATAAAGTACTAATCAAACACCACTGCTATAAAGAAATCATATTATACTTTAGTGCAAGAATGAATTTATATCACGCTTGACCTTTCCAATGTATTTTCAATACTCATGTTTGATTTATATTCCAACCTTCTGTACATTTTACAGTGATCCCTGTGGCTAAATCCACTCCCCAGATCTCCTGAAGGGTGGTGAGTTAGCCGGGGCATGGTGGCACTCATCACCTCCCAGCTCTTCTTCCTGAAGAGGAAGGTTCCTGCCGGAGATGTCTGCCAGCCCAGTAGCCTTCCAGCAGTCTGATCTCTCCCTCCACAGTTTGAGGAATGCATGATCTACAAAAGTCTGGGATTACCAAATCTTTCTTAATCTGCAAAACCTTGAAAATGAAAACATTTTTCCACAGTCCTACAAGGAATACCAATGGGCCTTCACTCGAGTGGCTTTCCTAATCAGAGCCACATCTAATCTGTGTGAATGATGCCAATCATCACAATTATCACTGTGTGAGCAACACCGATGGGGGCTGGGAGCTGATGAAGAGAACTCTTCTTCTGAATACAGTGCGTTGTTTGTAAGTGCTGAAAGGTATTTATTTAAAAAAAAAAAAACTCATGTAGAGTGCCCTATTTTATGAAATTAAGTCAATTTTAAATACATATTATGTACACAGCATCGACAGCACAGATGTTCACAGGCCGTGTTTCTTACTGCTTTCCGGTGCTCCCCGGCAGTCAGCAGGACCACATCATCCTCTCGGATGTCCATTAGTCTGATTAGCCCCAATCTTTGCTCCTCCAGTATAGACTGGGCAACTGGAGAATTCCAGTTCCTATTAGCTTTCGGGAATACAGGTAAGACTTCCTGTGATAAAGAAAAAGACTTGCTTACATTTTTTTAAGAAGTAGGGGTGATTTTTCTTGTCATAGAAAGATTTCTTGCTCCCAACAGAGCACGAGATGATCTTCACTCCCTCCCTCAACCCCTTCAAAATGATACTAGAGGAATTACAAAAGTCATCTCACCATAATCAGAAACAAAAGGGAATAAAAGGTGGGGAGACGCTGGCAAAGAGGTTTCTACAAATCTGTGGCAGGCTGCAAATGAATGGAATAGGAACGATTACAGCAGCAAGACGCAGGAAGCTCGGGCCTGGAGAAAATGGAGTAGTTTCAGCGCAGAAGGAATGGATTTTACCCTGCAGACGCCTAGAGTGTAGGCTCAGGACTCTTAAGAAGCTTTGGATTCTCAGGATAGTGAGTGGCCAGTGGCTCTGCAGCTGCCCCTAAACTGAACCTACTCGTTCACAAAGCCCCTCCAAGGACCCTGCGTTCCCAACCAGCTCAAAAAAAAAAAAAACTTTTTTTCCTTTAAGTAAGCTCTACACCCAATGTGGAGCTTGAACCCAAGACCCCCGAGATCAAGAGAGATCAAGAGTTGAATGCTCTACCAAGTGAACCAGCCAGCTTTTTAAATGCCTCATTCTGGGAGGTGGGCGGAGGACGGGTGAAACAGGTGATGGGGGTGAAGGAGAGCACTTGTGAAGAGCACCGGGTATTGTAAGGAAATGCCGACTCACTAAATTGTAAACCTGAAACTAATATTACACTGTATGTTAACTAACTGCAATTCAAATAAGAACTTAAAAAAAAAGCCTCATTCTGAATATATACAATCAACAGTCACCATACATTAAAGAAATTCTGCAGTATTTAGAAAAAAGAAAAAAAAAAAAAAAGGACCTGAGAGGAAAGAAGTAGTTCAGAGACTGAATCCTCAAAGACCCTCAAAAATATATTTTATCAACAAAACCAGAATAAAATATGATGGAAAAAAACAAGAAACAGCTACTGCGACATAAACGTGATTGCTAAAAAGAATCCAACAGAAGAGTTGAAGAAATCTTTCAGAAAGAATAAAAAAGACAAAGAAAATGGTGGGAAAGGACACGGAGAAAAAAAAAAAAGACATACTAGTTAAGTTACAAAAGGAGGTCCAAATATGATTAAAAGAAATTCCAAAAAAAAGAGACTAGAAGGAATGATGAAGTCAAAACAATTAGTAATAGAACAATTTTCCACAAATGAAAGACATGAGCCATCATATTGAAAGGGCCCTTCTAGGGTACAACACACGAATGCAAAACGACCCAAAGGTATACAAAATGAAATTCTGAAACATTAAGGATCAGGAGGCTGAATGCTTCCAAAGGAAAACAACCAGGTTTGCTGTGAAGGAATAAATTCATATCAGCATCAGGCTTCTCATCAGTAACAGCAGGTACAACAGAAAAAAGCAATGCTTACAACAAGCTAAGGCTGTGCTGTCTAATATAGTAACCAACACTCACATGTACCTATTTAAATTAACTGAAATGAAATAAAAAATTACCTCGGGTATAGTAGCCTCATTTCAAGCACTGGGTGGCTACACTGGCTAGGGGCTACCATATTGGATGATGAAGATGCAAAACAGTTCCACCATCAAAGAAAGTTCTGTTGGGCAGAAAAGAGTGAGGGCTCTTGTGAAAGAGCAAGTGGGGGGAAGGGCAGAGGGAAAGAATCTTTAAGCCCACTCCCCATTAAGTGTGGAGTCCGATACAGGCTTGATCCCATGACCCATGGGATCATGACCTGAGCAGAAACCAAAAGTCAGAGGTTCAATCAACTGCGCTACCCAGGCGCCCTGGGCAGCACTGTTCCAAAGGGTATGACTGCCAATTCTGAATTTTATACTAAGCCAAATTGGTAATCAAGTGTGAGGTTTTGAACATAAGACATTTTTAGGCGAAGCAAGTGTATCTCTTGTGTGCTTTCTTAGGAAGTTACTTGAGGATGTACTCCAATATAAGAAAGAGGAAGATCTGGGATCCAGGAAGAGTGGCTTCAACTCAGAAGAGGAATGAAGAAAAGGTCCAGAAAGACAGCTGTGCAGGAAGTATGGAGTAACTAGTAAGGCCTGTGTGTGGGAGCTTCGTCTCTCATGCAGGAAGTTAACCAGTCAAGCTTAAAATGGATAAGTAAAAACAAACACAACAAACAAAAACACTAGTATGTAGATATATTTCTAAAAACGGAGACATTCTGGCTGGTGTGCGACTGGAGTGATGTGAGCTCGAGCACACACTTATTGCATCTCATTAATCCTTTACTACTTGTGTGTGTGTGTGTGTTTGTTTTTGAAGATTTTACTTATTTATTTGTCAGAGAGAAAGAGAGAGAGCGTGCACAAGCAGGGGGAGTTGCAGGCATTGGGAGAAGCAAGCTCCTTGCTGAGCAAGGAGCCCAATGCAGGACTTGATCCCAGGACCCTGGGATCGTGACCTGAGCCGAAGGCAGACACTTAACCAACTAAGCCACCCAGGCGTCCTACTACTTATGTTTTTAATAACTCTGTGCATGTAGTATATTGCTAAAAATTCATACACATATTTTTAAAAAAGCCAAGTAAAAATAATACATTGAAAAAACAGAAGTATTGCCCACTTCTATAAAAATCCAGTTAATGAGAAACAGTAAAAAAAGAAAAGAGGAAAAGAAGAACACGTAGTAAGAGTTTGATGAACTGAAGGCTACTGAAGTTAAACCTTCAGGCTTATTTCCTGGTCCTGTCATTCCTAGATGCAGACTTCAAACACTAGCAAGATAAAAGTAAAGAAATAGAATTGGAAGATCTAGAGTTGCCACTTTTGAATTTTATCAAAGGGATAAAACAAACCAAAAACATTATCTGCTATTACCATCATTTCATAAAAGAACATACATTTTTACAACAAAGAACAAGGAGAAGTAAAGGATAATTCTTTAAATTCATATAACTTTATGAAAAGCTTTTTATATTGCTCTGACTTTTCTCATTTTGCCTTGACCCAATTTGGAAACCATTATCCTAATCTTTCTTTCATTCTTGTTGAAAATCCCTTTGAGCCTGAGGTATGAGGCTTGGTTGTGGTGGTGGTGGAGGCAGGTGGTCCATTTTCAGTACACAAATACTGTGTTTTTACATGGTTATGGTCAGTGTTTACATAATTCTGTATTTTCCTTTTCTTACAAATCATTACAATATGAACATGTCCCTCATACTACAAACTCTTTGGAGACAGTGTTTTATTTTTTTTTATTTTTTTATTTTTTATAGATTTTATTTATTTATTTGACAGAGAGAGAGAGATCACAAGTAGGCAGAGAGGCAGGCAGAGAGAGAGGGGGAAGCAGGCTCCCTGCTGAGCAGAGAGCCCGATGGGGGCTCAATCCCAGGACCCTGAGACCATGACCTGAGCCGAAGGCAGAGGCTTTGACCCACTGAGCCACCCAGGCGCCCCATGAGACAAAGTTTTAAAAAGGAACTTTAATATTAATTCCTTTGATTATACCTTAATTTATTTAATCATTCCCATATGATTTCATCTTATTCCTGTTGTAAAGGATACTATAATGAGCATACTCTCCTCACATTTAGAATGTATTCTACAAAGTATGTCACAGAAAATTAATGACTCAGAGGGCATGATTATTTTTAAAGTTACTGATGCCGAGAAGGCTGAGACAATTTCCAGGTCCAGGGACAAGATAAGAAGGCCTGTTTGCCACTCCGGCTCGTCTGTAGTTCAGTTCCTCCATTCACCAAGCCAACAACACAAAATGTGTCTGTCAAAGGTGGATTCAGAATTTTGAAAAGGGTATGGGAAGAACAATGAATACAGGCTTTCTTTCAAACCCTGGGCAAATGAGGCTCTAATCTAATCCTAACTAGATTAAAACTCCATGTTTATTTTATTTATTTTTTAAAGATTCTTATTTATTTGAGAGAGAGTGACAGAGTGAGAGAGCAAGACAGAGCACGAGCGGGTGGAGGAGCAGAGGAACAAGCAGACTCCCCACTGACCAGGGGGCCTGACGTGAGGCTCGATCATGACCTGGGCTGAAGGCAGATGCTTAACCATTTAACCAACTAAGCCGCCCAGGTGCCCTTCCACATTTATTTTAAAAACTATGGTTGAACTTTCACATTCTGATTAATGGTGAATTCAACTGTCCAAGTCTTAGAGTCATGTCCTGGGATTAGATAAACTTTAAAAAGAAGAAAAGTAGAAGAATGGTCTGAAATAATTAGACCTCAAAATTAGTGATTGTGTAAAGAGCTCGAGCATTTACTAAGAATATGGAATCCCTAAAAGGGAAAAAAAAAACTATTGTAATTAACTCCTTACCTGATTAAAATGGTCAGTTGCAAATTTTCTAATGGATTCGATGTCCTTCCTTTTTAAGTATTTCTGAAAAGAAAGGTAAATTCAGCTTCATAAACATGTCTATGGTATCAAATGGGCTACAAACACATTTTGTGTCCTTCCATCGCAATAGGATTCAATATAAAATTTAATTTCTGCTTCCAAATGACAATATTTTAGAGCTCGTCACAGGGCTTATTGTCCCCCCCAATTATGCAGGAATCATTGGCAACGACTGTGAATGTACTCCACAGAAGAGCCTGCCTATGGAATATGTGGGGTACATGTTCAAATCTTTACAGCTGAATTGTGTAAGAAAAAATAATTTTCAGATCAGAAAGAGGACTCAGAATTTGCTTATTTCAGGTCACTTAAAATTCTTTGTATCTTACTTTTTCTAAATTATCTCAATGCCCTTGTAAGTGAGACACTAGGACTATCACCGTAACTAATATTCTCAGGGCACTAGACTAGGTATGGGAGATAGTAAGGTAGAGACATGATTCACAATTCTGCACTTCTTATAGTCGGCTCGGGGAAAACTGGTCATACTCAAATTGAGGCAAACAATAATACCAGGTAGTATATGTTAAACTGAGCTTACCTGAAAGCATTCATTATGCCTGGACTAGAATATGGACACGAATTACTTTCCACTAAACATATGAAGTGAACAAAAAGTAATGAGACTGAATTCTTATTCCCATTTTGAACACACTAATATGCACAAGTATACAAATGAGTCATCTTTCAAAATAGTAATTTTATTCAAAGTACTTCCAGAACCCCTTTTCTCAAATTCTGGGCAAAGCAGGTGTGCTAACTAAGGAAAAGAGACGTGTCTCATCACCTCAGAGTCGGGGTTTGCCTAGCCCAGCCATTCTTTCTCCTACCCTCCCTTCCCCTCCCTTTCACTTTTCACAGCTCCACCTCCTCGCCCCCCTGCTGTTATTAATGCAACTGAATGCAACCGAGACCAGAGCCCTCAGGAGACCCAGAACCAACATGCAAGGACGATGCTGCAGCTGATACGGGCTGGGAGGCTTTGGATAAACTAAGGCTGGAAGACACATGAACACTATTTCATGCTCATGACTGGTGGGAATGATCTCAAATGAAGTAGAGGAGTACTTTATAGCATGTTTTAAAAGAAAGACAAAAACTCTAGATCTTGAGTGTAAACACACTCACAGGTTTTATTCTCTACATAAAAATATGTATTCTTAAAAAAAAATATGTATTCTTTTTCTTTCTTTTTTTTAGAAAGGGGGGGAGGGGTGAAGGGAGAGAGAGAGAGAGAGAATCTCAAGCAGGCTCCACGCCCAGTGCAGAGCCCGACATGGGGCTCAATCTCAGGGCCCTAAGATTATGACCTGAGTCGAAATCAAAGAGTTGGACACTTAACTGACTGAGCCACCCAGGCGCCCCTAAAAATATATATTCTTAAAAAAAGAATTGTTCTTCTTGAAGTTTAATGTGCCAATGTTGAACATATTTATTTCCCAAATATATACTCTAGAGAAACAGAACTACGAGTCACTTACTGTTCCTTCGGAGACACGTATGGCTTTGACAGCTCCTTGGGGCTTACTAAGTGCGTCTTGAAGAAATCCAACCTCTGTGTTTCTGAACAAATCACTAATATCTATGATCTATAATATGAGTAACAAAAAAAGGTAACTAAATGTGAGGTAATTTTTATCTCAAAAAATTTTACAAACAAGATTCTAAAGCAGCAAGTAGATCTTATTACATTAATGTTTACAGAGCACACTCAGTTTTTAATGAGTTGGGCACTATGACAGGGGTTAATGTACTAATGTATTACTCATCATTATTAATTCACTTAATCAGTATAACAAAAGTATGAGATATGCACTCTCTTTATCCCCATGTAATACAGGAAGAAACCAAGCACAGAGAAGAAAATAACTCGGCCAAGACAACACAGAGCTGGAACTTAACCCAAGAAGTCTGACTTAAGCACCTCTATTCCATATTACAAAAGAAGAAATAAGAAGTGGTTAAGTTGGCAGCTGTAAGTAGGCAGTTAGGACATTTTGTGTGTTTTTTTCATCCCAAGAATCGAGCACTGCCTATTTATACATGAAGTGGAACTTCGATTTCTAAGGAATTTGCACTGAGAACTGAGACAGAGAAATGCCACCAGCATTACAGACACGAAGGGCAACTGCTTTCTAAGAGCAAATAATGAGAGACTTGCTAATGGAAACTGTTCTACGTAAATTCTACTCTTACCCTAGTTAAAATATGTATAGATTTTAATAATTTGAACAAACATTTCCATAAACTTGAGCTCTTTATAGGCCAGGGAAAAAGAATAACTCTTAATCATTTGCCTTCCAAGTGCCATTTTAGCTTAAAAAAATTGAAGAGGAAAGAATAGGGGTTTTTTTTCCTTTCAAGTGACCATTCATGTCCATATAGTTAATAGGTTTTCAGTAATAAAAACTTTATGGCAAGAATCTTACTCTTGGAAACAGTCTTGGAACATAGCAGATAAGACAAAAGTATTGTCGTGCTAACATGCTTTTATTCTCTCTTGCTATAGCTTGGTAACAAGCTAAGGTAACAACAAAAATATGATGCAACAATGTGTATAACTGGTTGTCAATTTCAAAGTGGTTTAAAAGACTGCAGGACTATGGTGGGACAGAGTTCTGGAAAAGTGAAGAGAAGTACCGTCATCCCAAAGCGAGTGTCAGGTTTATCCGTTCCATAGCTGGCCAATGCCTCAGTGAAAGTCACAGAAGGAAAAGGAACCGCCACAGGATCTTTGTCACTGGGCCAGGAATACTGGAGCAGGCCTTCAATCAGACTCCGGATTCCGGTCTGGTCTACAAAAGACATCTCTATGTCAATCTGAAATCAAAATAACATATGGAAACTAACTTGAACAGCCATAGTATTAATATGTACATATATATATACATTCCCCTGGTTTCAAGTTACCATAGGATTCTGCACATAAATACTTAATACATGGATGGGGGTTGGGAGGATATTACTGCACATCTGTTTTGTGTCAGGCATTGTTCTAATGCTTTCCGTATATCAACCTGTTTAGTTCCCATCACTCTCCTCATGGCTTAAGGCTTGGAGAGGCTTTCTAACTTGCCTGTGTACATGTAGTTAGTAAGTAGTGAAGCTACACTTGACCCCAGGTGGGTCCAACTCCAAAGCTTATGATTTTTGCGCTTCACCACATTGATTAATACGCTATCATATAAAAACCAAATCATGACAGCTTTGATGAGTCTAAAGCTTAGTCAGATTAAATGCCAATGTACAGAAATCTTGGTTCTTAATGTACAAGGGATTTGTCTTAAAGAACTTTATCCCAGGGCACCTGGATGGCTCAGTTGGTTAAGCAACTGCTTTTGGCTTAGGTCATGATCCTGGAGTGCCAGGATCAGGTCCGCTCTGGGCTCCCTGCTCAGCAGGGCGTCTGCTACTTCCTCTGACCACCCCCCCCCCCCCATGCTCTCCTCTCTATCTCTCTTATTCTCTCTCTCTCAAATAAATAAAATCTTAAAAAAAAAAAAAAAGAACTTTATCCTAGCAACGACCATTAAAACACTGCAGGAATCTTTGGCATTTCTTAGTTGATGACCATAAGCGTTATAAGAAGGACACGTGAAATGGATCAAAAATTAAATAGTGTCTCAAAAAAAAAAATTAAATAGTGTCTCAACTACAAGTTAGTTTAATTAAATATCTGATGGATAAAATGTAATGAGAAGTAAAGCACTGGCATACACTAGAGCTCTTGTGGGCTCAGCTCCAGACTGCTGCAGTAAAACATAATCGCAATAAAGTGAGTCAAATTAATTTTTTGGTTTCGCAGTGCCTGTAAAAGTTACGTTTATACTAAATGTCTCACTTTATTGCTCTAGTCTATTAAGTGTGCAATAACATTATGTCAAAAAATATATGTACCTTAATCAAAAAATACTTTACTGCTAGGAAACGCTAAACATCATCTGAGCTTTCAGTGAATCACAATCACCGATCACAGATCAACAAAACAAATACAATAATGAAAAAGTTTGAAATATTGTGAGAATTACCAAAATGTGACACAGAGACATGAAGTGAGCAAATGCTGTTGGAAAAATGGTGCTGCCAGACTTGCTCTGAAGGGTTGCCACAAACCTTCGATCAGTAAACAACACAATGTCTGCAAAGCACAATAAAGCGAAGTACTACAAAACAAGGTCTGCCTATATATAAAATTACTGCCCGGTCTTGCACTACTCGGCTGGAGCAAGGCTGATTGAGTAAGAGACAAAAGTGAATATAACCCAGTACCTGAGTAAACTCGGGCTGTCGGTCTGGTCTCGAACCTTCATCTCGGTAACATCGGGCAACCTGAAAATATCTACAATTGAAAAATAGCATGGATTGAGTCATGATTCTAGGAAGATACACAGACTTTTCCCCCAAAAGTTCATGGCAGTGCAGTCTATGAAATAAATTAATAATGGTACCTAAAGGACATACGAAATTTTTAAAATTCTTTATGATGCTCTAAGCGGATATACGGTAGACCCATAGGAAAGTAACTATTCTATACATTGTTTTGAAAATATACAATGGCACCTTTCAATATTCATATATTAGACTGGCATGCAAGGCAGCCTATGCTTCTTTATATATACTCTTTTGCTCTGGCCAAATCAAAATACTTATTGCTCCATGAATACACGTGAGCTTTCTTGTGCTATGCCATTCCCATTCTCATCTTCATCTGCTGAGTGCAGCACTGACCCAGAAGGCTTTGCTCACAAAGTTTTTTAATAATACTTCTCCAAACAACACCTTGTTTGCAACCCTCAACAAACTCATTTTGGGGTTCTATCACAGTTGGCGGCTGGTTTATTTATTTATGACCCTATTCTGTCTTACTACATTCATTAACTCCTGGAGAGCAAAATCTTTTCTTTTCATCTTTGTTTCTTTCTTTCTCTCTCTTTCTTTCTTTTTAGGTAGGTTCCATGCCCACCTTGGAGCCCAATTCAGGGCCTGAACTCATGACCCTGAGATCAAGACCCAAGCTGAGATCAAGAGTCAGACACTTAACCGACTGAGCCACCCAGGTGCCCCTAAAACCTTTCCTTTTTTGTTTGTAATTCCTACTACATCTACTAGCATATAGCTTTGCACATGGTGGCTACCTAATACGTTTTTACTAAATAATGATTACAAATGTTTAGGGTATTTTACAAGTATTTTCCAAATGCTCATACATTTTCTAACTTCTTTTAAGAGATGAGATGATTTTGTTTTCTTTTTTCCCCCCACCTTCCTCCCTTTTCTTTTTCTGACAACTTACTACTAGCATACAGAAGGCTCACCTGTCTAAACCACCAACCATCAGAAGCTGTTTAAACTGTTGAGGACTCTGAGGGAGACAATAAAACTTTCCAGGTTCCCTCGATGGTATTACAAACTCTTTTGCACCCTTTTAATGAGAGAAGGAGAGCAGAAATATTGTTAAAAAAAACCCTGAACCTAAGACCTGGTAGAAGTTGATACTTCAGCTCATCGCGAATGAAGTTAACTAAAGAGCAAATGACAAAGATCATCTCTTGCTCATCTTTCAATCCCCCAAAAAGCTTGCACATAGTAGGCTTTTAACAATGTTTGTACATGGTAAGTAATAAATGTGCACTTGCTGAAACGAATTCCCAATTCTGTTATGAGCTGAAAGAATTTTGTGCCATTCCTATCCAATAATTGCTAACTGCTTTTTTAAACTATGTTTTAATAAGTCCATGGACTGTATAAATAACAATGTTTAGAAATGTCCTTTTTTTTTTTTAAGATTTTATTTATTTGACAGAGAGAGAGAGAGAGAGAGAGAGATCACAAGTAGGCAGAGAGGCAGGCAGAGAGAGAGGAGGAAGCAGGCTCTGCACTGAGCAGAGAGCCTGATGCGGGGCTCGATCCCAGGACCTTGAGATCATGACCTGAGCCGAAGGCAGAGGCTTAACCCACTGAGCCACCTAGGTGGTCCATAAATGTCCCATAAAGTCTTTTTTAAAAAAAAGATTTTAATTTATTTATTTGACAGAAAGAGACTCAGCAAGAGAGGGAACACAAGCAGAGGGAGTGGGAGAGGGAGCAGCAGGCTTCCCGCCGAGCAGGGAGCCCGATGCGGGGCTCGATCCCAGGACCCTGGGATCACGACCTGAGCCAAAGGCAGACGCTTAATGACTGAACCACCCAGGTGCCCTAGAAATGTCAATTCTTAATAAATAAGGAGTTTATTTTCTTTTAAGTTTTTTATTTATTTAAGTAATCTCTATACCCCATTTGGGGCTCAAACTCACAAGTCTAAGATCAAGAGTCACATGCTCTCCTGAGCCAGCCAGGCGCCCCACAAGAGGTTTATTTTTAAGGAAACAATTCATTATTGATTTGCATTTATAAACATTAAGGGAGGGCGCCTGGGTGGCTCAGTTGGTTGGGCAACTGCCTTCATCTCAGGCCATGATCCTGGAGTTCCGGGATCGAGTCCCGCATCGGGCTCCCAGCTCCGCAGGGAGTCTGCTTCTTCCTCTGACCTGCTCTCCTCTCATGTTCTCTCTCTCTCTCAAATAAATAAACAAACAAACAAACAAACAAACATTAAGGGAAAGAAAATTCATGTAGAATAAAAGTGTTCTGACTCAAACTACTGACCCATATAATTTTCTCGACTCTTAACAAAACCCAGTTAATGTGACCACTGTCAAACAGTAAAATATATTAAAAAAAATATAGCCACATGAATATAAAAACAAAGTGGTCCAATTTCATAATTAATAGGATATTATTGGTAGACTGGTTTAAGGGATATACATACCCCGGGAGTCCTCTTAAATAATGTTGGTGTTTCTATATCCACAAATCCTAAAAAGAGAGAAGCATCGGAAATTAATAGATAGGAATTTGTCAAATATGCTGTCTAGGGTACAGTCCAACAAATCTGAGGCTACATTTTAATTAGGAATTTTGACTGAAAGAAGTTACCAAGCTCACTGAATACTGACTTCCATACAACCAAGAGAGACGCTGAAGATTTTCATAAAACTCTATGTGGCTCATAAAGTGACACTTTTGTCATGAAATAATTCCAACTATTTGATGGATTCTTGTTTACTGAACTGTTTTGTTTTCTAAATGTTCTGCTACGATAGCAAAAATAACTCAAACATAGTAGAAAACCCCCCAGGACTGACTGAAGAATCTAGTTTAATTCACAGGACATTTCTGAGCTCCCAACAAATTAGTATAAACATGATAAAGAATTAAGAAAACTCATAGATAACAACAAGGGGCTTTTCTACCTTCAACGCAGTTATCTTTAAAAGACTGTATTTGTGACCTAGTTGAACTAAATTACACTTTAAGTTACTAAATCATGCTCTAGGACAAAACACCTGGAAAAGAATGCTAAATGATGCATTTAGAGATGATGATGCTAAATGATCATCACCCAATGATGCTAAAAAGAAGATACAATAAAGTGTTGAATGAAACAGAAGAGATGCTAAAATCTCTAAAGAACTTTCAGGCATGTCCCTTACCGTGTAGATTACACAGATACTCCCGCATTTTCATGACCATCTGGGACCTCAGTCGCAGGTTATACTGCATTTGGAAGCTACGCAAGTCTAAGTAGCGATACTGCAAACGAAGAGCCTCTGTTTTCTAAACAAACGGAAGGATTTTAATGTTAAAATATTTTTTGAATATTAAAAAGATATAACTTTAATACAGAGTTTGGATTTTCAAAAACTTCAGTTCTATCTTTAGTTTCCACCATTTGTGAATACACCATCCTTAATTCCTACAGCCTCTAACTTTGTTACTAGCGTAGATTTTATGTTTTTTTACTCTTCATTATTATTAACATTACCCTTCACTGATTGAAATTTGCCCACCCTCACTAAACATTTATCCATTCATTTAAGCCCATAATTGAGTCTTGAAAAATACATTTAAAGACTTCAACAATCATTTAAAAATATACACCAGAGTAGGGGCGCCTGGGTGGCTCAGTCAGTTAAGCATCTGCCTTTAGCTTAAGCTATGATCCCAGGGTCCTAGGATCAAGCCTTGAGTCAGGATCCCTAATGAGCTTCTCCTTTCTCTCTGCCTTTCCCCCTGCTCATTCTCTCTCTCAAATAAATAAATAAAATCTTCAAAAATATATATACACCAGAGTAAAAACACTATGACATTATCACCTGAGTAGAACTGCAAGTGTAAGAAATGCAAGGGAACAGCAGAGGGCATCTCCACTACTGTACTAGCAGGAATTGGTAAGGTTTGCTTCTTTTCAAAGCTGTAAATCTCTGCATCTCTCTGTGCTGACAACTTTTAACCAGAAGTACAACTGTCATTTTTTGTGAAAGTTTAGCTGGGGAAAAACTGTATATTTCCTTTTTTCTCCCCCCACAAAAAGGTCAACTGTAATTATATTGCTTTTTCTAATTAAAAGTTGAAGTATTGAGAATTTAAGATACTCTATCTTATTAATAATAGAGGATGGGACACCTGGGTGGCTCAGTTGTTTAAGCTTCTGCCTTCGGCTCAGGTCATGTTCCCAGAGCCTTGGATCGAGCCCCACATCGGGCTCCCTGCTCAGCAGGGGGCCTGCTTCTCCCTCTCCTTCTGCTGCTTCCCCTGCTTGTACTCTCTCTCTGTGTCAAATAAATAAATAAAATCTTAAAAAAAAACCAGAGGATGGCACCTTGACAAAATCCTTAATTTCGAAGGGCAGCTTCTTGCAGGAATTCAGAAGTTCAGCTGTTTTAACTTGGATTTCGATCTCACCTGTTGGCATTTTCTTAAAGAGAGAGAAAAGACCTATTTTTTAAAAAAAAAATCACTCATCAGGACATGTACACAGTGATCATTTGTAAAACGCATGCACTTATTTACATATGTAAAATGTGTGGGTGCTTAGAGAGCATAGTCTAAAGCATCCATGTCTGCGTGTGACTGACATTCTCACGCGTATCTGTGGCCGATGTGCTCATTGACAGATGTCCTAACATGCCTGTGCGCATTGGTGTTTGTTTGTAGTGAAGAGTTTGGAATCTGCAGGTTCATTCATGGAGCCTGCAGAACTTTCAGTGCCCGATATCTACTAGGTGCTTGGTCTCTATTGCCTGAATGTGTAGACGGTACACAGGTATACAGGTAAAATTTAACAGACCGCTTCTAAACTACTAACTGGATTCTCTTGTCCTGGAGGTCGGGAAATTACTGTCCCGGACACTCGCACCACAGATTCCACAGGGGCTTCACAGAGAATCTTCTTCACAGAAGCAGCCGACTACAGAATGAGAGAGAAGAACAGTTCCAACAAACAAACGAGTTTAAAGGAATATGTAGTAACTGCAGTCTATGGTTTAGAAAAATATTAACACTGATAACTTAATTGCCATAAATACTGGGGCTGCCTTTAATGACTTTCTTAAAGAATCTGGTAAATTGCATGCCCATTTTGACTCCACATAATATAGCAGGTAAAACTATTAGTTAAGGGTTTTAGAATTTTTTTCCTTAAAGGAAAACAAGGAGAATGATCGATGGAAAGAATTCCTACATACTTTTAAGGCAACTGTCTCCAGAGTTAGTCTTAGGGGCAGTTACATCCAATAGCAATAATGGAGTCCAACTGAAAGGAACTCTCCTGCGTTAGCTATGCTTGTCTCTGGATCCTGATCCCTGAAAGATAATTCATTGCTCTTTACTTACTTCAAAGACTGAGAACTGAGTAAATCATATGTTCCTTAGGTATACAAGCATTTGTAAACATTACCACAAGACAAACCAATATCGCCCAACAAGCATGATGAGAGATATTTTATCTCATTTTAATGGAAATTTATTTTGAGCAGGTGGTACCATTCACATGGCTCAAAATTCAAAGGGTATAAATAGATAGACAGTAAAGAGTCGCCTTTCCCAGAGAAAACCAATGTTACCATATACGTATGTATTATTCCAGGAACATTTTGTCTTTCTCACACACACACACACACACACACACACACACACACTTATCCAACATACTTAGCTTACTCTACCACAGCATCAAAGAGGCTTTCGGATAACAGTAGGAAACCTTCTAGTACCTCCTCCTGGGGAATGACAACTTGAACAAGCCCATGGAAATCTCTTAGGACCAGGAAGGTGTTTTGCCTGATCAATGAAGAAAACGAACATGTTAGGACAAAATCTCTGAGCCCAAAATTTAAGCAGGCAAAACAATTCAAACAAACAAAAATCCATGCAATTTCCCACATTCTTTTTATAATAAATAATAATGTGTTTTCACTATGCGCTACATTCATGCAATTATCTATGTAAGTTTATTAATGGAAAAAACCCAGACCTTGCACTTGTTATTTTCTTTATCTATTTTCTAAAATTTTTAAAAAAGATTTTATCTATTTATTTGAGAGGGAGCTCACAAGCAGGGGGAGCAGTAGAGGGAGAAGGAGAAGCAGGCTCCTCATTTAGCAGGACCCCGGGATCATGACCAGAGCTGAAGGCAGCCATTCAATGGACTGAGCCACCCAGATGCTCCAGATTTTTTAAAAAATCGAGTTTGCATTGAGCTTCCTGCTGGGCAGGGAACCTGCTTCTCCCTCTGCCTGCCACTCCCCCTGCTTGTGCTCATTCACTCTCTTGCTCTCATTCTCTGACAAATAAATAAATAAAATCTTTAAAAAAAAATTTTTTTAAGTAAACTCCACGCCACAAGCAGGGCTTGAACTCACAAACCCCATCCAGAGGTCGCACACTCTACCCACTGAGCCAACCAGGTACCCCAGCCTTTTCATTTTCAATTTCAATTTTTACTGGTTATACATGCAGCTTACTAATGTTATCCAGATGGCTTGTTAGTAAAAGGCAAATTTTTAATTTTCATTGGCTTAAGTCTTTATAAGAAAATTTTATTAAATTTGGAAATTTTCAGGTATTAAAATCCAAAGATATTTTAGGATATTAGAAATATCCAATTGGTCATTTTTGAAATATAGCAATACAAACTCTTTTCTTCTTTTCCTTCTTATTTTAAGATTTTATTTATTTGAGAGAGAGAACACAAGGAAGGGGAGCAGCAGAGAGAGAGAGAGAAGCAGGCTCCCCTCTGAGCAAGGAGCTGGTAGTGGGGCTCGATCCCAGAACCCTGGGATCATGACCTGAGCTGAAAGCAGACACTTAACCTACTGAGCCACCCACATGTCCCTATAAACTATTTTCTTAAAAGATACAACTACAGGGGCGCCTGGGTGGCTCAGTAGGTTAAAGCCTCTGCTTTCGGCTCAGATCATGATCTCAGGGTCCTGCGATCAAGCCCCGCATCGGGCTCTCTGCTCAGCGGGGAGCCTGCTTCGCCCTCTCTCTCTACCTGCCTCTCTGCCTACTTGTGATCTCTCTCCTCTCTGTCAAATAAATAAATAAAATCTTAAAAAAAAAAAAAAGACACAACTACAATTTTCTACAGGTGGTCTAACTACTATAACTTCTATAAACCATCAAAAAGGTCCCCCAAATCCCAATATTTTAGCATTCAACCCGCATTTCTCATACTATCCTTAGGACCAGGAAGAGGTACAGAAAACCTCTTGAGATTTTGAGTTCAGAAGTCACCAAATTTATGGGTCAAATATCCACCCATTTGGAACATACTTTTTTTTTTAAAGACTTTATTTGTCAGAGAGAGCACGTGAGTGTACAAGTAGGGGGAGTGGCAGGCAGAGGGAGAAGCAGGCTCTGTGCTGAGCAAAAAGCCCGATGTGGGACTCCATCCCAGGACCCTGAGATCATGACCTGAGCCAAAGGTAGACGCTTAACCGACTGAGCCACCCAGGCGTCCCCCTTTAGAACATACTCTTCAGGAAGGCCACTAAGTCTACGTATTTTGGAACTGTTCATTGTTAATTAATGTACTATTCAGGTGTGTGCTGGAATATAGAGATGAAAAACAAAATGGGCTTTAATCTTAAGGAACCACTGTTTATGTTTTTAGCCTTTTTCTCTACCTAAATTTAGACTAAAATAAGCTTTTTCACGCTATTGAAGCTTACCAGCTGGCCCACTCCCAGTTACTGGTCCTAGAAACTCTTCAACTTGAGTAGGCTAAGGGACATTTCAGTCCACTGGTGGAACACATGTTATCACATCCTTCGACAGATGCCACTCCAGTGACTCTATCTGGGTCTTGCAAAACAAATCTGAAAACTCAATGAATTCTGAGAATCCTGCAGGAGTTGTAAAGCTTTCGTTGTTCTGACTGTTTGGAAATTAATAAAAGTTTGGAATTGACTGGGGGAAAACAACCTCCAGGCATTCTTTTTTGGGGGGAGGGGGGGTGGGAGGAGCAGAAAGAGTATCTTAAGCAGGCAGATCCCAACACAGGGCTCTATCTCAGGACCCTGAGATCCTGACCTGAGCCGAAATCAAGAGCTTTAGCTCTTGAAAGCTCAGCCACCAGGCACTCCTAACCACCAGACACTCCTGGCCACTTTACCTTCGGTACTGAATCCATCCACACAAAGTGACTTCTTGGCCTAAGTGAGAAGAACGCAACTCTCCACATGTATTGGTCCGAGCAACAAAGCTATTGAATTCTTTAAAGAAAAGCAAGATTAAAAACATATTATTTGCAAATTGCTTGAAAATAAAGACCCTCAAATTATATCATCTTAAGTATTTAATGTCAATGAATGCAATTTATAAAGTAAGCTGAAGTATGTAATTTGATTCAGTCATTATTAAATTTACCTGGCAATGTGTCAAAAGCCAAGTGAAATAACGGTCTTACTGTACATTTTTGCCCTGTGTTAGGAAATCTAAATTTTGATCAGGTAGCATTTGCATTGACACCTAAAATTACCATATTCTTAATAGTGTACATTCCTTTCCAAAATGAAATGAACAGAAGTTTGAAGTTTGAAGGCATGACTCTAGAGTGAAACCAGTCACTTGCACGATAGAAAACACTACACAAAATATTCTCAAATGTGAAAGAATTTTTTAGGCTTATTAATAGCATCAGCTAAAAGCAGAATTCATGTGGTTACTTTTTAAAACTCCAGAGAAAAATCGACATTGTAAGAAATGGAGAAAGAATGATCTGCCTCTACACCTAAGGCTATCCAGTTCAGACCACAGGAAAATGGAGTAAGAGCACTCTGGCTGCAGAGACCAAGAGGAAGTACTGGTTAGAGGACAGAGCCCTTCACTTTCACCTGGAATTCTCCTCTGTGAACTCAGCACCAGCGTTCTGGAGAGAGAACTCCGGATCAGGTGGGTGATCCTTCCGGCGGGTGTGGAAAAACCCCTGTATAGCCGACTTAACCAACAGGAGAACATGTTGGATCCACAGGATGGCGAGAGACGCTCACGAATCCCAAGCTGCCGGTGTTAGATGATGGTCGAAAGTCAGTTTGGGAAATATACACAAATCCCTTAAAATGCTAGTTGTTTTCGCTCTCTTCTCCAATATTTAAGCCCTTCTCCGCTGAACATTCAAGTACACGTGTCTAGAAACTAGATAAATCTCCAAGTTCTTTGGGGCCCTTGGAGAGCGGGTAGGGGAAAGATCCTTTTTCCACCTCCAGTGCATCAGTTTCCGCTTCTAACCAACCGAACTGCGGCCAGAAGAGCCGAGAGAACCCTTCCACACAGCAGGGCAAAGTGGGACTCCGCGACCATGCAGAGGCGGAAGGGGCCGATAAACAGGCGTACGCCCTTCCCTGCCTTCCACGCTTCCCCGAAGGTTCCCGCAGGCCGAAGTTGGAATACAGGAAGGAACTCAGCCTCAGGTTTCAAATCTCCCAGACCTGCTAGCCGGCCTCTGGTCTTCAGAAAGAGGAAGGCCAGCAAACTCCAAACCTTCGCACGTCCAGCACCTACACGCAGATGATCGCTGAGAGCCAAACACTCCTTGTTTGGCCCCGAAAGCGCCCGACTTACGGTGAAGGCATTCAACCAATCAGAGCAGAGGTGCCGCCGCCATGCTTATTATGGGCGGAAATTCGCAGGAACGCTTCACGCAAGTAGGAACATTCTGAAAACTAACACAGCGCGATTAGCCAAGGTGACGATTATGGTTAGGTCGCTCGACCTCAGTTAAAATGGCGACCGTAGTTGCTTCACTAACGTGTAATCGGCACCAGGGAGCCTTCCGGCGTCCGGCCGCAGAGCGAGACGGGAAACTATTTTAAACTGAGGTGGCGGCTGAGCGCTGGGGTGCAGCCTTTCAAAGGCGGGAGTTCAGAGCTAGCTGGGCCTCTGAAGGGCTCAAGTGGAGAGGGGCGAGTTGGGACCCGCTGGCCCTTACCCTTCCTCTCCTTTGGCAGAAGCCGACCCCGCAAGAGCGAGGGTCGCAGAGCTGGTGGCTGGGTCAGCGGAAATGCCCCTCCTGGGGTGAAGTCGCCGGACGTCTGAAGAAACAGAGTTTGTGTCCCTGGTGAACCCAGTTATTGTGGCGCGGGAGGGAATTTGAAGGGGCCGAGGATGCCTTCCGAACTCTCTTAGCTGCCGTTTTGGCGACGTTTTGTTTGTTTTAAACTTTAGGGGGTTTTAGTCTTTACCTAGTTTTGGAACCAGACTTGAAGAATGATTCGTGAAGCCGGAATGGGTGACAGCGTCATCACGGCATTTTATTGGTAAGACCCTTTGTCTTTGGCCAGGACTGGCAGTAAACTTTCTGTTTTGCCCTGCAGTGCGCTCGTTATCTTTACAACACTTGTGTGTTTAGATGGCTGCACACTACGTGCTTGGCCCTCGGATTTAGGTATTGGTGACAATGTAAAAAGTGAATTAAGTCAGGGTCCCTTCTTTCATGGATTTACTACAAGAAAAACAATTAAGTTGTAACCGTGTGTTATGAACTACAAGTGCAAAAAGAGCTGGTGATACTCTGGATACCGGTCAGCTTCTGAGGACGTGAAACCTCCAGGATGGATTGCATTTGGTCAGGCAAATGGGAGGAGAGAAGCATTCTTAATTGGCTGTAGGCTGAATAAAAAAGTGAGGGGACAGAGGCAAACATGACAGGCACGAAGGGGAGCAGTAGGGTGATGATGCGAAAATTGTCTGTGGGACCTTTCTTCTTTCCCCTCCACCACCAAATTTACACATGCATACAACCTAGGGCTGTTGGATTTTGGAAAGGCCATTTGTCCATAGATCTTGGGCTGAGAACTCCTGGAGTAGAAAATGAACCTGGATGGTACCAAATAATAAGATCAGATTATGTAGTGCCATGAAACGCGGAGAAGTTCTGACTTCATCTGAAAGATGAGTGGGAATTGTTATGGGATCTCCAGCCAGGTAATGACAAGATAGAAGTGGGGTCTATGGATCACTCCTAATGGACTGGGGAGAGGGGTTAAGACTGGGACACTAAAATAATGAGTCGAGATATATTTTTAACCTCTTACTTATTGGGCAGGGCAAAATTGCCCATTACTGAGTGCAGAGTGAGAGGGTAAAATAGATGTAAGTCATTTTCTGATCTTTCATGCGTGGACTGGGATATTTCACCATATATTACCATAATATTAAATATTAAATATTTGCCATAATATTAAATACTTAGGGGAAGGTTTTTCTCAAAACCAATTGTGTCAGTGCTAATAGTCTTTATCTCACCTAGACAGATTTTTAAATCTTTCTTGGAATTCATAGCATTTCTCTTTTAAGGAGTCAAATTCACCAGGGCTTCTTTTGCCTTGAAATTGATCTCTATTGAGGAGGGTATGTGCTATGGTAAGTGCTGTGAAATGTGTAAGCCTGAGGATCCACAGACATGTACCCTGGGGCAAATAATACATTATGTGTTAATTAAAAAAAGAAAAAAAAGAAAAAAAAAAAAAGAAAGGCAATTTGAAAGAAAGATAAGAGCACCCACTCTGGCATTACACTGTCTGGGTTCAAATCCTCGTTCTTGCCTTCTTTACCTGTATGACTTTGGCAAATTACTTAACTTTGTCTTTTCGTCTGTCAACTGGGAATATAATAAACCACCTCATGGGGTTTGAGTATTAAATGAGACAGTATTTGTTAGGGGCTTGGACAGGTACCTGGCACCTGATGATACTCAATAAATGTTAGCCATTAATCCAAATAAAAATTTGAAAGAAACATTCTGTGAAGATGGGACTGATTAAAATCCGCCCCCCCCCCCCGTTTTTTGTCTTTTTTTTTTTTTTAAAGACAGAGCACCAGCGAGGGGTAGGTGTAGGGGCAGAGGGAGAGGGAGGGGGAGAGAATCTCAAGCAGGCTCCATGCCCAGCTCAGAGCCCGACACAGGGCTCAATCTCATGACCCTGAGATCATGACCTGAGCCAAAATCAGGAGTCAGACTCTTAACCAACTGAACCACCCAGGTGCCCCTACAAATTTTCATTTGTGAAAAACTTTTATCAAAGGGTAACTGTGCCAATATTTGGGAGTAATTATTGTAATTTTTATTTGTTGTAATTTTTAAATCATAATTCCTTTCAATGAAAGTTATAATTTCAGAGTTCTAGGAAATTCTTCTATTCATTTAAACTGATACTTGTTAGGGGAGGTGAGCGGAGAGAGGATGGGTTCAGTGGGTGCTGGGTATTAAGAAGGATACTTGCACTGGGTGTTGTATATAAGTGATGAATCACTAAATTCTACTCCTGAAACTAATATTACACTGTATGTTTTTTTTTTTTTTTTAAAGATTTTATATATTTGACAGAGAGATAGAGATCACAAGTAGGCAGAGAGGCAGGCAGAGAGAAAGGGGGAAACAGGCTCCCTGCTGAGCAGAGAGCCCGATGTGGGGCTTGATCCCAGGACCTTGAGATCAGGGCCTGAGCCAAAGGCAGAGGCTTAACCCACTGAGCCACCCAGGCGCCCCTACACTGTATGTTAACTAACTAGAATTTAAAGAAAAACTTGAAACTACAAAACAAACAAATAAAAAGACAACCCATAGTACTTGCTAACAATTAGAGAACACTCATTATTATATTAGGATAATTATACAAGAGACATATAAAGCATGATTTCAGTCAAAGTGTTTTAGTCTTGTTGGGAAGAGAAAAAATGCACACCAAAAAAAATTGTACAAGGAAGTGTATGAATATGGGCCAAAATGAGTGGTACAGACAAGATGATCAAGGAGAGCTATGTGGGCTGGTATTTTATTAATATCCGAACATTTTATGACACATTATTGAGAGATTATGTTAGACTCATCTAGAGGGTTTTTAGACTTTTAAAAAATATTTACCCCTGAGATCTCATTCTGTACACACACGGCCATGCCCCCATACACATTGCTTCCAGGAATGAGCTATTGATACAGACAGAAGTGTAGGGGAAAAAAGATTAACAAAACCCTACTACTTGAAAAGAGATCAAATTCAAGCATGGTTCTAAAGGAAATGGAATGGAAAAAGGACACTTCAGATAAGGAACATGATTGATAGGCAAAAACATGAAGACAAGAATATCTTTATGCCTAGGAGAACTAGGATAAGGGCAAGCTGAATTATGAAAGATCTTAAGTAGCAGAAAAGTAGAATTTTTCTCATCACTGTAAAGTTTTTTGCACAGGCGATTAATAATAAAGTGTCATTACTGAAGAATGGATTACCCTTAGATACGGTCATAAGAACCTAGAAGTAGCTTTGGGAATGGATGACAGAGAGTATTGAAGGAAAAATTAGAAAGAATGTGCTTAATGACTACATGTTCAAGACCCGCTTTAAACGAATTTAACATAGAAAATTGACAGGAATTTGAAAAGGGACCAGCTAACTTTTGGAGCAGGATGGGAAGCAGTCGAATTTAGTTTTGAACATTCTGTGTTTGAGGCATCGGTAAGATAGTCATAAAAATAGCCTATAGCCAATGAGAAATACAGGACTTGGTTAAAAAGTCAAAACTGGGGTTGGGGGAGTAGGGCAGGGAGAGGAAGGGAAAGAAAGAATTCCTTTATAGCATGGAGAAGAATCAATGAAACTGTGAGCATGAATTAACTTTTTAGTGTTCAGAATTCTGGTTTTATTTCTTTTTATGTAGATCATGGATTCTTATGATACACCAGAATCGACTCCTAGGCACAACGCATCCTCAAGGCTTAAAGATTACTTTATAGGTGCCACCCCTTTGCAGAAACGATTAGAATCGGTCAGGAAGCAGACTTCATTTATCCCAACTCCACCTCGAAGGAAAATTCCTCAGTGTTCACAATTACAGGTATGCTTTTTGTGTTCCTTTGTGTTACTCAATAATTGAGAAATCTGTGAGCAAAACATTTTGACTTTTGTTACTTTTTAATAGTATTTTTAGTATCTTCTTAATCTTTCAGGTAATAAAATGAGAAATAGCAAAAACAATTATTCACACTATCAATACCGCCTCTCTTATGTCTTTTAACTTCCTTTAATCTGGAGCATTTCCACAGTATTTCTTCATTTTTTATGACACTGACGTTTTGAAGAATGTCGTTTCCTCCCCTTTCCTTTTTAAATAGAATATTCTTCGTATTGTTTTTTATGTTTCCTCATGGTTAGGTTGAAGTTACGTATTGGCTGGAATACAGCATAGAGGCTGTTGTGTCCTTTTTGGGGAATAACATCTGGTAGCACAGAGGTGACGTCAATTTTGATCATCTTGTCAAGGTGTTGCTCAGTGGTTACTGTTTTATTCGTCTCTGCATCTAATAAGCAGTCTGGGAGACACTGTAGGATAATGTAAATATACTGTTCCTCTCAAAATTTCCCCTTATGCTTAACATCCATCAATAATATTTGCCTGATTCTATTTTTATCATTATGGTCACAATATAATGGTTTTCCGACTCCATTTGCTCCATATTTACCAACCAGCCTTTGGCATTCTATTGTAAACCCTTCTCATTTCTCCTCCATTTATTTATTTATCGGACTTAAGTTTTGCTTTTCAAATTTTTCTGAATCATTACTAAATTATTTTGGTGTTTATATTGTCTCCAATTTGTCTGCAGCAACATTCTCTGTTTTGATTATTCATAAACTCTGAAGGCTTCGAACAGTAATTTGTGATTTCACTGGAACATGAAATAAAACCCTAGTCAGTGTGGGTTTGATGTGTGGTTTTGAGAAACATAGCAAGGAGTCTGGCTGATCAGTCACCCACATCCTCCTTATAGTCTTATTTTCTTGTCCATGTTGTATGCCTCATATCTTTTGAGATATGGGAAAATTTTTGCTTCTTTCCAAATTTTCTTAAATTATTAGTGCTGGTAATGAAAGTGATGGTCCCTAACCATAAAACAGAAATTGTATATAAATTAAAGATTGGAATGTTCATTTCCTTATCTCTGTGAAACAAATAATTTCCCCATACCTTTTGATCATAACAAGAAAAAAGTTTATAACTTTTTATACAAGTTTTATAAAAGTTTCCATGAACACTCTAGTCAGAAGAAATTTTTTTTTTTAAGATTTTATTTACTTATTTGACAGAGAGAAGAAATCACAAGTAGGCAGAGAGGCAGGCAGAGAGAGAGGGGAAAGCAGGCTCCCCACTGAGTGGAGAGCCCAACGCGGGGCTCGATTCCAGGACCCTGAGATCATGACCTGAGCCGAAGGCAGAGGCTTTAACCCCCTGAACCACCCAGGCACCCCTGGAAGAAATATTTTTATCAAGTAGACAACTGTAATGAAAGTTCCAAAAGATAGTTGGAGCTGTAATACTGTGTCAGAAAGTATGGATTTTATAGAAAAATTCAATTCAGGATGAAAGTAGGAACCTGTGTGGGGGTGTATGTGAAGACCCTCAATAATGCCATAGGGCCAATATGAAGGAAGTGTTTTTGTTTTTGATGGTACCCGTGGTTCTAATAGAGCATGGAAAAATGCTCCCCAGTATCTTTTTATTTAGTCTGCTGAATTTGACATTGTGTCATAGAGCGGATTTACCACCAAACATTTAAGAAAATTACATAATTAAAACTAACCAAGTTAAATGCTCCAGATTATTTTCAAAATCTATAAATTTCTAAAAGTGAAACGTAAATGTCCATCCAATAAATATTTATCGAACAGCTGTTCTAGATGCTAGAGATATAGCGCCTAATAAAATAGGCAAAATCCCTGTTCTTATCATACTCAAGCTGTAGTACGGAAGACAGACAATAAAAATTTAACAAACATATAATGTCATATAGTAATAAATGCTGTGGAAAAAAGAGCGTGTTAAGCTGATATAAAGTGACAAAATTTGAGTGAGACAAAATTAGATAGGGTGGCCTCTTGAGTGACATTTGGACAGACCTGAGTGAAGGAAAGGAACATGCCATGTGAACACGTGTGGGAAGAGTATTCCAAAGTGAAGGTACAGCAAATGAAAAGGCTTGTTCAGGGATCTTCGGAGTCCTGCAAACTCTATTTTGGCTTGAGTATAAAGATTAGGTACTCAGTAATGGATTGGTATTAAGTATTCAAAATACTGTGATTAAGAATTAGGAAATATAAAAAAAAAGAATTAGGAAATATTAGTAAATGAGAATTTAAACTTCTTTTGTCTTGATTTTTTTTTCTGCAGGAAGATAATGATCCTCAAAAAGTTGCATTCCTTCTGCATAAACAATGGACTTTATATAGTTTAACTCCCCTATATAAATTCTCCTACACTAATCTCAAAGAGTATTCTAGACTTCTGAGTGCATTTATTGCTGCTGAAAAGCAAAAAGGGCTTGCTGTGGAAGTGGGAGAAGACTTCAACATCAAAGTGACTTTCTCCACTCTCCTGGGAATGAAAGGAACACAAAGAGACCCTGAAGCATTTCTCGTCCAGGTATCTTATATAAGCAATCTTTGCTTCCCAGGGGAAAAGAATCTGCACTGTTGTGGTTTAGAAATTGTGCTATTTTCTTACCGTTTAAAAAAAAAATTTAAGCTTGTGATTTATGACCCATTTTACATCTCGTTTGACCAAATTAGAGTAATTAGATATGGCCAACTTAAAAAGTTTTTTTCCAATTACATTATAGTCATGTTTATCATAGAATACGTAAAAATACAAAGAAAATTGAAAACCACAGTTTAACATTTTGGTATATGTCTATTTGACAGTAGACGATCTGAGTAAGCCTCTATTTATTAAAAAATTGAGTCAATACTTTCCAAAGTAGAAAGCATCAGACCCAGATGGGTTCACTGGTGAATTCTGCCAAACATTTAAGGAAGGAATTATTTCAGTTCTCTCCAGTCTCTTCAGAGAATAGAACCAGAGGGATACTTAACTCATTCTGGGAGGCCAGCATTATCCAATACTAAAACTACACAAAGATTATTAAAACTATAGGTCAGTATCTCTCAGGAACGTAGATACGTCTGTGTGGCTATCTGGATCTACTAAAATTTGAGATTGTATTGCCCACACTTTCGCATATGGCCTTTTTTAAAAAAAATTAATAATATTATAGATAATTACTCATGTCATTAAGAATACTACATTTTTGTAAGTAAATATGTATAATTCTAAATTTGTAGAAGTGGAATTTTAGCAAATAAAAAATATATGTATATACATATATAATCTATCATCATATATTGTGATGTATCATGCCAAGTTACTCTTAGAAAGGTAACATTCCTTCCTATGTGTAGTATTTAAAAGTAATAGGACTATCTTTGTATTGATTAAGACACTGGATTTATTATTCATGCCTGCTACTTCTTTTTCTTTTTTTTTTTTTTTTTAAGGATTTTATTTATTTGACAGAGAGAGAGAGATCACAAGTAGGCAGAGGCAGTCAGAGAGAGAGGGGGAAGCAGGCTCCCTGCTGAGCAGAGAGCCCGATGCGGGGCTCGATCCCAGGACCCTGAGATCATGACCTGAGCCGAAGGAAGAGGCTTTAACCCACTGAGCCACCCAGGCGCCCCTGTTTCTTGAGTGAACTCATCTTAGTCATTATAAATTAAATTCTGAAATAGTCAAAAAGGCCTAATTTTGTTTATTTGTATAGATCAGGGGTCAGCAAACTATGACCTACAGGCCGAATCTGACCTGCTGCTTGTTTTCGTTTTTGTTGCTGTTTTTGTAAATAAGGTTTCATTGGAACAGTGCTCCTCTCGTTTGTTTATATACTATCTATGGCTGCTTTTGTGTTCCAGTAGCACGTTTGAGTATTTCCTACAGAGACCAAATGTCTTGCAAAGCCTAAAATATTTACTATCTGACTTTTACAGAAAAAATTTGCTAACCCCTGGTATAGATCATGATATTGGCAAGGATCTTCACGATTCCTAGGATTAGGTTTAGCTGCATAAAACGGAAAGCCTAAATAACTGTGAATTAAATGTCTGTCTTGAGGCTTAATAGATAGAGCCTTATTTGTCTTACAAAAAAAAAGTGTTTGGAGGTAAGGCGTTCAAGGCTGGTATATGCTTTATGAATTAATAATCTAGGCTCCTTCTGCCTTCTCTATCATCCTTGGTGCATGGCTTCTCCGTAAGGTTGCATGTAGTCTGACGTGGCTCCTGAAACTCTAAATATTTTCTGCAAGTTCCAGGCAGGAAGTAGGAGGGCAGAGAGTCCCTGCCACTGAGTAAATCTTTAATGATACTCTAAGACCCAACAACTTCTCTTTACATCCCAGTTGGAAGGCAGACTAGGAAATTTTTCTTTTTTAGTGGGTACTTTGCCACCTCATTAAAAGCACAGTTTTATTGTGGAAGGAAAAATAGGTACTGGATAGACAGTTAGCAGTCTTTGTCAAATGAAGCAGTTGATACCCAGAGAAGGGATGTGATTTGCATGTCAACAGGCAAATGTTCTTTGAGGAGTAGACATGACCTCTTGAGCTCTTAGTAGTGTCCTAATAGTGTCCGAATTAAATCTCATTTCTTCACAGAATTACAGAACTTTTAGGTTATGAAAGTGTGATAGACCTATCTGGGCTTCAAGGCTTTTGAGTCTCTTATACTCTCTTGAACAAGAAGGAGAAATATGCTAAAAGTAATTGTTAAAATGATTATAAGGATATGATACCGGATATGATACATATGATACTGTGATCTTCACTTTATCCTGGTCAGACTTTAAAACTATGAATATGTGGAAGGTAGGTTTGTCCTGTAGTTTATAGATTTGAAGTTTGAGATGTTAGTCAGTCTGCTGGGAAACATAATCAAGATTCTAAAAAATCTGAATGGATTGGCACAATGGGTCAAATTGAAAGAGGTTAACATTTTAATAGGAATAAATATACTGCCTCTATATATTAGGGGAGGTTTGCCTTTTTTTTTTTAAGATTTATTTACTTTAGAGAGCACAGGAGCAGGGGGAGGGGCAGAGGGAGAGGAAGAGAATCCTAAGCAGACTCCCTGCTGAGCGTGGAGTCTGATATGGGGCTCATTCTCAGGACGCTGAGATCATGACCTGAGCCGAAATCAAGAGTTGGCTGCTTAACTGAGCCACCCAGGTGCGCTGAGATTTACCTATTAATAGCAAAAATGAATAGGAATAATTTATGTAAAGCTGTCAACTAAAAACTAGAAAACTACTGCATCTAAGATTATATTAATAGTAGTATAACCTAGGTTAAAGATGGTCACAGTCGTTTAATCAGATCTTTTTGAAGTGATTATATTCATGTATGAATGACTCCCATGCAGAAGAATTTCAGAGTGACCAGGATAATATGTATGTCATAGGAGGAATGGTTGAAGAAACTGGAGATGTTGAACTTGACATTACATATGAGAGAGATGATCAAATATTTGAAAGACTTTTCCTGTAGAAGAGAAATTAGATTTGATTTGTTCTACATGCACAGAAGGAAGAAAACAGGACCTGCAGGTGGAAACTGTGGGCCTAACATATGAAAGAACATTTTTAAGTTGATAGAGCTGCCTTAGGAAACCCTGAATTCTTCGTTAAGGGAAGAATTCAAGCACCTTGGATTTGGTGACTTTTTATAGTCCCTTCTTTTTTTTAAAGATTTTATTTATTTATTTGACAGAGAGAGAGAGATCACAAGTAGGCAGGCAGAGAGAGAGAGGGAGAAGCAGGCTCCCCGCTGAGCAGAGAGCCCGATGTGGTGCTCGAGACCATGACCCGAGCCGAAGGCAGAGGCTTTAACCCACTGAGCCACCCAGGCGCCCCTTTTATAGTTCCTTCTGAAGTTGAGATTTTGAGATTTTTTTTTTTCAGGATAGTGTACTTGGTTACACCATATTGACATTCCTTATTTTGCATTTTGGCTGCACCAAGATCTTGCCATCCATATACCATGTCCTAATAAGAATATTAGGAGGAAAGTCAAGTAACTTGATAAAGCCTAATAATGATTAGGGAGATTATTCCGTTTGTGTTTTTTTGACAAGCAGTACAACATATCTTATTTTTAAATGTACTATTTTGAGAAGATGTAATTTAGGAGTAAGTGTACTTTTGAATTTAATGAACCTTCTTTTTTTTGTAGATTCTGTCAAGATCTCAATTGCCATCTGAGAACAGAGAACATAAAGTGTTGTGGACTGGTTGGTTCTGCTGTATATTTGGAGACAGTCTTCTGGAGACTGTTTCAGAAGATTTCACCTGTGTACCCTTATTCCTTGCAAATGGAGCGGAGACAAATACAGCCATAGTAGGAACCTGGTTTCAGAAAACTTTTGATTGTTATTTCAGTCCCTTAGCAATCAATGCGTTTAATCTTTCCTGGATGGCTGCTATGTGGACTGCATGCAAAATGGACCAGTATATGGCTGCTACTGAATTTCTTTGGTCTGTACCCTGTAGCCCTCAAAGTCTGGACATTTCTTATGCCATACATCCAGAGGATGCAAAAGCTTTGTGGGACAGTGTCCACAAAACACCTGGGGAAGTTACTCAGGAGGAAGTCGACTTATTTATGGACTGCCTTTATTCACATTTCCATAGGCATTTCAAAATTCACTTATCAGCCACAAGATTGGTCCGTGTTTCCACATCTGTAGCTTCAGCACATACTGATGGAAAAATAAAGGTTAGTTTGAACAAATCTAGTTAAGTAATTTTTCCTTATTGTTACATAGCTTTCGAAACGTATGCATTTGCTACATTGAAGAAACACATTTGAATGCTAATTTGAGACAGTAGAGATATTTTATGCTTTATAAATGATTGACTAGAAAGTCTTCAGTCTCTAGATACAGCTTTATAATGGGAGAATACTATATGCTGTGAACTATGGTAATAATAGGATGTAGTAATTTTGAAACTTTAAAAATTGTTTTGTCAAACTTTGAAATAATTATCAGAGCAACAGAGGATTTTGCATGTTAGATCAGAAAATTATAGCCAGAAATACATAACTAAGATGTCATCTTTATATTTTATGCTTTTGTCTCCCTAGGAAGGAAATAATTGACATTGTTTTACTCTCTATGAAGTACTTACTAGAGGAAATATCAGAAATAAACTGAGAGTGGGCATCTAAATATAATAAAATATATTAATATATTTAAAATGTATTAAAATAATTATTCATCTTGTCACTGTGCTAGGAGTTTAATACACCTTAATTTTAGTCTTTAGAGCAACCCTGTAGTAGATGTTTTTATCTACATTTTATTTTTAAAACAAGGAAACAGGCCAAGTTAGGTGAAAGTGATACCAGCAGAATAGCTTAGTCAGAGGAGGACTCAATATTTGAATGCTTATCTCTTAGGTTCCAAAAAGCTCATACTCTATAAACACTGTATTACTGTTTTTCTAACTGAAGGTCATATTGCAATAGTAAGTTGGAAAATAATTTTGATAGGAAGAGACCAGCTTTAAAAAGCAAAAGAAAGAAGGGCGCCTGGGTGGCTCAGTGGGCTAAAGCCTCTGCCTTCGGCTCAGGTCATGATCTCAGGGTCCTGGGATGGAGCCCCGCATCGGGCTCTCTGCTCAGCGGGGAGCCTGCTTCCCCCTCTTTCTCTGCCTGCCTCTCTGCCCACTTGTGATCTCTCTCTCTCTGTCAAATAAATAAATAAAATCTTAAAAAAAAAATATATATATATATATAATAGAAAATATAAAAATGGGTGTATCACATGTGGTAAGGGTATACATTTGCTTGCACTGGGTCATGATGTTAAATTTATTTCTTCGGTTTTCAGTGAAACATTTGAAAGATTATACTCTACTTTGTTTACTTTGATATTATAAAGGGAAAAAAATTCCATTTTAGCACCTCAGAATTCAGTGTTCATGAAGTCCTTGTATACTTAAGATTTTGTTTTCATATGCCCACACTCTATTAGTAAACTGCATTTAAAAACTGTTTTGTATAATGTGTTGTTATGAATATAAAGATGGTTCTTAAACACATTGATTTTATCTGGTCTATACTACATCTGAGAGCCTCTTTTTTTCTTTTTTTTTTTTGAAGACTTTATTTATTTTAGAGATAGAGCAAGTGAGTGGGAGGGGAGAGCAGAGGGAGAGGGATAAGCAGACTCCATGCTGAGTGTGGAGCCGGATTCAGGGCTCGACGCCAGGCTCGATCCCACGACCCCAAGATTATGACCTGAGCCGAAATCAAGTCAGACACCTACCCTACTGAGCCACCCAGGTGCCCCACTAAGCATCTCTCTCTCTTTTTTTTTTAAGAACCTCTCTTAATGATTTAAGGTGGTAACTGGCTCCTACCGTCATGTAATGCCATAATAATAGCTAACATTTAAAAATTTTTTTTGGTAGTGAACACTTAGTAAGCACTAATGGTGCCAGGCATTATAAAGCATTCTGTGTATACCGTCTCATTTAGTTTTTCACAACAACCTATTGAGATAGGTTGTAAAGAGGAAACTAGCACAGGGGATAAGTAGGTTCCCTAAGATCGCATAGCTAATACGTGGAGTTTGAATTTGAACCCAGTCATCTGAGCTTATGCCTTTAACTGCAACAGTGTACTGCCTCTCAAAAGTTTGAAATTAGTTTATTAACCAGGTTTCTGCCATCTGCTTAGTTTCTACAAGATACTTTTGGAATCATGTATCCCTTTGAAAAGAAGGAAGCTATGGAACCTCTTTCTAGAAAATGTAGATACTCAATTTGCATATAAATCCAAGGGGTTCAGGGATACCCCTTCCTCTCCTTACTCCATATACAGATAGTTAGCCCATCCATGGAAGTCAGGATAAATAAGAACTTTATTTATTTCTAAGCACCACTGACTAATAGTTGTTTATTTATTAAAGTTAGTAGTCTTCATTAAATAGAATAAAATGTATTTGACTTGGAGCAGCAGTGGTTTGGGTTCGTCTTAGCTTCCAAATATGGAATTTAAAATAAGCCCGGAATATTTATCAAATATCAAACTGCCTTGTTATTATAATTCTAATTTTAAATGTCTGTTTTTTGTGTGTTTTTTCAGATTCTGTGTCACAAATACCTTATTGGAGTCTTGGCATATTTGACAGAACTGGCAATTTTTCAGATTGATTGAAGTCTTGTGGGGACTATAAATGATGGATTATATACTTTTTTCTCACTGATGATTTGCCTAATTGCTATGCTGAGAGGCCCTGCAGGAGAAATACGCATCTGTCTCTGCATCTGTTTTCCTCTCAGTGCCTTCGGAATTGCCCAGATGGAATTCAAGAAGGATCTAGAAGAAGAAAGAAGGTGGTAGTGAATGAATTAAAGCCAGGTGCTCCATAATAGTCATGATGATCTCGGATGCCAGTGTCTAGAAAATGCTGAGTTGTTATTTTCTTAGACCATCTTTCTAAAAAATATGTAATGTTTATTACATCAAATTTTTAGGATTCAAATGAGATATCTCTAGTATTATTTCTGATTTGGATCTTTAAAACCTTCAATTCCTTTTAAGCATTTTAGAGTTGGATCCAGAGAGAATTTCTGTCTTCTGAAGACATTTTCCTAGTATCATTTCACTGTAGAGAGTTGGCAATTAAAATCTCCTCCAAAGGAAATTGGAGATTAATATACACTTTTTAAAGCCACTAATAAGCTTCTGTTTTTAATACTGTTCAATTCTTATTGCAATGTTGAATTAAATATTTACTTTTAAAATGAAGCAGTGTGTTTATCAGTGTCTTGGTGACAGATCTTTAATTGATGTCTCAGGAACGAGAAATTGTAGTCTTTTTCTCTAGCACAAATGTTACAAGCCAACAATTATATGGAATCAAAGGCAACTGTGAGCCTCTTTTGAGGGCAGAAATGATCTTGTTTAACTTTCACGTCCCTAATTTTGCTTTAGCACAGTGCTTAGTAAATATCTGCAGATTAAGCGAATGCATTTTAACCAACTCTTCCATTTTATAGATGCAAACTATGAGATCGAGCAACTTAGGAGACTTGCCCAAGATGCTATATCTAAATCTCTAAATCTCTAAATTTTAATTTATTGAGCATAGGAAGATTTCGTTTTACTTTATAAATGATGTTTTTAAAAATTTGTCTGAAAGGAAATAACTTTAATAGGCTGTCATTCTAAAAACAAAGGTGAACTTCTGGAATGGGGTATTATTTCACATATACCATGAATAGCAGGGATAGTGGAAAAAGCATGGGCTTTGGAGTCAGACAGTCATATTCATTTAACTAATATTAAGCTCCTATGTTGTACTTGAAATTGTACTGGGGAACAGGGATATAGCAATGAAGACAAAAAAAGATCCCTGTCATGTGGAAATTATATTCTTGTGGAGGAAGGTAAAAGATCATTTCAGTTGAGATAAACGTTATAAAGAAAATAAGGCGATACATTATGGAAAGGGGCGACCTTTTATACAGTTGTCCAAGGTCTCTCTGAGAAAGTGACATTTGAGCTGAATCCTGAGTGTCGAGATGGAACTAGCTATGTGAAGGTGTGTGGAAGAGTTTGCCAGGCAGGTGAAATAGCAAGAGCACAGGCCTTGACGTAGGTAAAAGCTTGGCTTATTTGAGGAACAAAGGAAGTCTGCGTGTCTTGAGCAGAGTAAGGGTGGAGTAGTAGTAGATAAAAGTGAAGAGATTGTGCAACGGAGACTTATTCCATTGGCTATGTCTCCCAATTTTTGACTGGGCATGTGGCTGTCCAGAATAAAGATGACCTTTTCTGGCCTTTCTCAGAGCTAGGTGTAGTTATATGACTAAGTTCTGACCCATGGTCTATATGGAAGGATCATGTAGAGCTTCTAGGAATCTTCCTTTAAAAACAGTGGGCCTGTTCCCTTTGCCTTTTTCTTCTTCTTCCATCTTTTCCACATATAATGACTGGAATTCCAGCCATTCTTTGTGGTCACGGAGATGCGGGTTAGGTCATAGGGATGGTAGAGCATGGTTTCAGACCAGGAGTTTGTCCTCAAGGACTTCTTAAAGCTGAACCCCATTGCCACCCTTGAGCGGTCTTCCTCTAGACTTACGTGTCAGAGAAGCAAACTTTTTTTTTTTTCTTTTGTTAAGAGAGGGAAGGTTGTAGGGGCAGAGGGGGAGAAAGAGAGTCTTAAGCAGTCTCCACCTCCAGCACGGAGCCCGACACAGGGCCTGATCTCACAACCCTGAGATCGTGACATGAGCTGAAATCAAGGGTCAGTGCTTAACCGACAGCCACCGAGGCGCCCCAGAGAAGTAGACTTTTATCTTGTATAAGCTGTTGCTATTTTGGGTCTCTTGCTCATAGCCAAACCTAATCCTGATAGAAAGAGGCAGTATCTACATCATCTAAGTTTTTGTGGATACTGTGAAGAGATTGGATTTTATTCTAAATGCAATGGGAAACCATTGAAGTTTTAAGCAGGAGAGTAATATTACCTAACCTATGTTTTATAAGATAAAAGAGAAAATGAGTTATAGGTGGACAAGAGTGCAAGGGAAAACAGTTAAAAGATTGTTAGAAATGGTATAACCTCTATGAAGAAATTAATATCTAGCAAAATTATGTGGGATTTACCCATTAACTAGCAATCCCACTCTATCTACCCTTTAACTAGCAATCCCATTCTATCCCCAAAACTCACTGGCAAAACGTAAATGAAGCCTGTACAAGACTATCTATTGCAATAGTATTTGTAATAGCAAGACTGAAAAATATCCAAATGCCTATCAGAGGGGAATTGTTTGAATGAATTATGGTGTAGCTGCACAGTGAATTACCACTATGTGACTATGAAAAGGTTTGAGGAAGATATCTAATACTGCCATGGAGTGATCTTGATCTCTAGGAGGCGTTGTCGGAAGAGCTTCATGTGGACAGTGTACATACAATATGCTATCTTTTATAGAAGGAATGGGTGAAATATGAGTTCGTGTGTATTTCCTTTATTTTTCCAAACAACAATGGAAGGATAAACCAAAAAGGAACAAAAATGGTTACTAATACGGGGGAAGGAAGGAACTGGGTAAAGGGAACAGGGATGAAAGTTAAAACTTATTTGAATGTTCCTTGTTTATAGTTTGGAACCATGTTAAGTGTTTTATATAATTAGAAACAAAATCGGATCAAAAAGAAAAAGTAATCCTTAAAAATTGAAAATAATTAAACCTAACTACATGTAGTTCATGCCATAATCACACAAAGAATTATTTTTAGTATCTTTAAATCCTAGTATTTTGACTTTATATTGTCAGCTATATCTTAGGAAAAGAAGAGCAGCAAAGGAATTTAAGTTGTACTCAGTTATCTTGTCACTAATAATATTGGTATTGTTGTTTTATCATGGTAATAAGATAAAACATAATGTTATGAACCAAGATTTTGAGCATAAAAGATACACAATTATAAAGTAAAGTAAGCTAAGTAGAAACTCTGTAATGTTAAATTTGAATTGGAAATACCAGGATGAACTCATTTATTTTCAAAATGTAAAAGTTTTTAATTTTGATGAAGTCCAGCTTATCAATTAGTTTATTTCTTATGCCTTTGGTGTTGTGTCTAAGAAATCATTGCTTAATCTGAGGTCCCAATGGGTTACTCTTGTGTTTTCCTAAGGATCTTATAATTTTAGCTTTAAATTTAGGTCTGTAATCCATTTTGAGATTTTATGTATGGGGTGAGGTAAGCATTCAGATTCATCATTTTGCATATTCAGTCTTACCATTCATTTGTTCTAGTACCATTTATTAAAAAGACTGTTGTTTTCCCATGTCACCTCTGTCACCTTTCTTAAAAATCATTTGGCCATTGATGCTTATTACTGGACTCTCAATTCTATTTCATTGATGTCAGTCCTTATGCCAGTACCACACTGTCTTGATTAGTGTAGATTTGTAGTGCATTTTGAAATCAGGGAGTGTGAGTCTTCCAGCTTTTCCTTTTTTTTTTTTAAGATTGTTTTGGTTATTCTGGGTCTTTTGCATTTCCAAAGGATTTTAGGATCAGCTGGTACAATTTTGAAACAAAGTTAGCTGGGATTTTGATAGTGGTTGTGTTCAATCTATAGATCACTTTGGGGAGTACTGCCATCATAATCGTATTGTCTAATATCTAGTCTATGAGCATGGGATATTTTTCCATTTATTTCAAGATTTCCTTCAACAGTGTTTTATAGTTTTCAGCATACAAGTATTGCACTTTTTTTGTTAAATTTATTCCTAAGTATTTATTTCATGCTGTTGAGAATGGAAAAAAAAAATTTTTTTTTTTTCAAATTAAGTGAAAATTACTTTCTTTTGGATAGGTCAGTAGCCAGGGAGTTTCAAAGTAGGGCTCCATGTCCATCCATACTAGATAATGACAGTAAGATAATTTTATGTGTTTTCTGTTTTTGAAGATAACACCTTTTAAAAATATACTTGCACTTTTATACATTTCGAATTGCTTCCTTAATTTCATATTTGGATTGTTGTGAGTATATGTTGCTCTTATATCCTGAGATCTTGCTGAACTTGTTTATTCTAGTAATTTTTTCAGTGAATTCCTTAGGATTTCCTGTATGCAAGACTAATGTCATTTGTGAATAAAGAGTTTTACTTAATTTCAATCTGGATGCCCTTTACTTCTTTTTCTTGCCAAATTGCCTTGGCTAGAATTTCCACCACAATGGCAGATAGAAGTGGTGAGAATGTAGTTTTATATTGTTCCTGATCTTAGTGTATATTTCACTATTAAATATGATGTTAGCTATAGGTTTCTCATACATGCCCTTTGTCAGGTTAAAGCAATTCTCTTCCTAATTTGATGGTTTTTATTATGCATAGGTGTTGGATCTTGTCAAATTATTTTCCTGCACCTACTGAGGTAATTCATGATTTATATTTTTTTTACTTAAAGCTACACATTTCACTTTCAGTTTCCAGTTCCTCATAGGAGGATAGCCACTGTGTCCTAACAAATAAAAAGTTGAAGAGATGGAAAAATCAACAACTCTTCTTGGATCCATAAGAGGACATAGGGTAAACTGCTGTCCCCTATGTTGGAGAATAGTATAGCGAACAATGAATGGATTTGGAATCCGGATGTGGATATGAGGTCGAGTTTCTAACATGTCCTTCTAAACTTTCTAGGCTTCAATTTACTTATTTATAAAACAAAGAGGACCACCAACCCAACCCAACTCTGAGCTCACTTCAGTTGTGGAAATCACTAGGCAAATATTCTTTTACAGCAGTAACTATTGTAGTTCCTGGGTCTCTGTTCTTGAATCACTGCCATATGAATTGCTCCTACTGGGCACTTTCCTACTTACTGAGAGTCTAATCTCTAGAATTTTTTTCTTGTTCTTATTTCTTTCCTTTTCTTAAAATACATGCAATGGTAGAATCTTGGGAAATAAGTAAATTTTGTCTTGAAGACTGACTTGATGCAGTACTCTAAGGATCTCATAAAATGTTTATTATACTTTTTAATGTTACATACCAGATTTACTTAAAGTCTGTTAGTATATTTAATTCTAGGCCATGTTTCAAGTGGGGGTGGAGTGGCATTGTGGCACAGAAAGAGAAATGGCCACAGACATGTACCCTGTGGCAAATAATACATTATGTGTTAATAAAAAAAAAAAGAGAGAGAAATGGAGTGGGAGTTGGGGGAACTGATTTTTAATGTTGGTCCTATCATTGACTATATTTACTCTTAGGAAGGTCATCTTTGGTTTTCAGTCTTAGAGCAGAGAAATAATTGGGTTTGGACCAGATCATTGTTAAAGAGTCCTTCTAGCTCAAAATTGTATGGTTCTAAGTGCTACACCAGAAAATAAGTTTAGAGGTTAGGTAATATAATAGTATCATATAAAATATATAATAAAAGTTCATAATTCTAGCCGGCAGTCCCTTTATTCCTTCAGGTTGAAAGTACTTACAACTTCACATAAAGGATATATAAATGATATAGAAACTAAACAGCAAAGACACGAGCACTAAAAAACATTAGCCCCAAATTTTTTTATGGTAAGTACTACCTTTATTTAAAAAAGTTATACATGCTAGAAAAAAGCATAAATGATACATGTAAACAATTGTTTACCAAATACTTTTTTTCCTTGTAAAGGTGCAAATGATCTTTAAATGTAAACACAAAAATTGCCAAACATTTTTGTAGTAAGGGGAGGGCGAAGGAGAAGGTTATTCCTTTTGGTTGTGGTTAAAGTCTTATTCAAAGATCTTCCTGCAAAATACATTGAAAAAAATTGGTCTGTGGACACAATGACAAAACTCTGACCACTGAAATTTGTATCACTTTTTCCTTAAAAATTTTAACTTTTCACCAGAAAGTGCAATTTGAGAGTAGTAACAGTGGCTTTACAGAATGAAGATAATGATATATAGTTTGTATAAAAGAACCAAGATTTTATTAATAAAATGCCTCAATTTCACACTCATTAGCGTATACGATCACATGAACGGAAGAATTCATTCCTTTGGAGGCTGTGATTACAGGTAAGCCTCAGCTTCAGCAGGCCTGAGCGTCAAGTGTAAATTGCATAACAGTATTCTCTGCTGGGGAGAGGATATTTCTCCCTGCTGGTCCTTAGTAGCAATAAGGAAACAAGAAGGAAAGTTTCAGTCAGTAATATTTTTGAGCAAAAACTTTTGCAGAGTAGCACATGATTCTATTGGAGGATTCTCAAGACAGCATATAAGAACTGTATACTGTTTTTATAGAGGCACTGAGCAGAGCTCTAGAGCTAGCAGAAATTCTATGAAAATATCATGAAAAAAGACTAAATACAATGGAAAAGAAGTTCATATGGAAGGAAACAAGATGCAAACTTGCACTGATGAAAAATTTAGTGTCTGAGTCCTGCTTTTATCTACTTAGTATTCCTTTTGAATTGTACTATTTAAAATGAGTGTTTCCTTTTTTTGTTTTGTTTTGTTTTTTAGATTTTCAAGTCTTCTGGTGCTTAGTGTAAGCATGATGGCTAAATAATACACTTTGCATACCTATCTTTGTCACTGGTAGTCCTTGTAAGTAGTGGAGTCATGTGGATGGAGTGCCTAGAAATAACTAGATCATGTATAGCCCTTCTCCCTTTAGTAGTATTTTCAAACTTAATATCTTAAAAATAAACTTTCACTGCTTGGAATTTTTATCTTTTTTTTCTTTTCCTTTTTTTTCCTTTTTTTTTTCCCTTTTTTAGTGGGAGGAAGGCTAAATCCAAAGCAAAACAAAAAGAAACAATGACAAAAAACCCAACAACAAAAAACCCATGATAAATTAAAACCAAAAATAAATATTCTGCACAGAGTTGAAAATTTTTGTGCAAAGATGGCATCTTGCAGTTGAAGTACTTTCATTGTATTTGTATTTCCATATGTTGAGGCACCGGCAAAGAATAAAATTTGTTCTAATGTTTTCTCGAGCTATACAAAGCTCCAAAGTCAAAGCTCTCCAGAATACAGAGAAGCATGTACACGACTGTCTTCCAGATGTTCACCATATATGGGATTCACAATGTGTCATTTTAATAACTCCTACACCACCCCCTAGCCGACGGTAATTCATCCCACCATATAGCCTGCAAGGAAAGAAAGAAAATTAGATTTCAAAGTGGAAAAAGCAGTTTCTTCTGTAACTTAGATTTTAATAAAACACATGTTTTCTATCATAACTAATATTTTTAGATTCGTCATCTCTTCCAAAGATTAGGACCTGGAATTGAGCACTGGCAAGTAACAGAATTATTCCAGACATTGAGTGAAAAGGTCTTATTTCTAGAATACTGTTTTAAGAATAAAAGAGCGTTGTATCCACATTTTGCATCACGACTTTATACCTTTACACCTAAACTGACTTCTAACAATTACACAGAATCATATCCTACATTTTTGTCTAGTTTTGACCACGGCTATCTTATTTTCCTACTCAAATTTCCCTCTGCCTAAACATCGATAACTTATTTTTATCCTTACATATCTTATGTGTATTCTTACAAGCCTCCTTCTCTTTGGAACAAACCTGGCTATGAGTAAATAAAGTCAGCCATCTAGTGTTTTGTTTTGTGTTTTTTTTTCTTGAAGATTTTATATATTTATTTGACAGAGAGAGAGACAGACACAGACCACAAGCAGGGGGAGTAGGAGAGGGAGAGGGAGATGCAGGCTCCCCGCGAGCAGGGAGCCCAGTGTGGGGCTTGATCCCAGGATCCTGAGATCATGACCTGAGCCAAAGGCAGATGCTTAACAACCGAGCCACTCAGGTGCCCCTAGCATCTAGTTTTTGACCTGTGAACAATATCATCTTCAAAGTTAAAGATTTACATGGAAAAGAATATTAGATCCTCTGTCAGCTATAAGGTAAAATTGGTTTTAAGTCTGGGATATGTAACTACAAAAATTTAGGTTGTGATTCTCAACAGATGATCCTTAAGAATTTCATAAATATTACTGGGTCACATATTACTAATTCTATTTAGTGACAGTTACAGAGAAATAGGTCCTTATGTAGGATCATAGTAATTAAGAAGCAGAAGTAAATCTGGCAATCTCCCCAAATT
>CM052893.1:12807885-12919910 GCA_028534135.1 Potos flavus | reverse complement strand
ATAAATATACAAAAATAAGGGTAAACATGATGAAGGGACGGAATATGACTGGAAACATGAAAATTAAAAAAGGAAGTGATAAGAAGTTGGTTAAAAAAAAAAAAAGAGGAAAGAATGTGATCAGGCAGGAGACTAGAACAAAGCCATGTGCTAGATTTAGGGTATATTTTGATCTAATAGAAGAAATTGTCTCCCAAAATTTTAAAGAAAAAAAGATCTGTATGTATACAAAAAATAAGGTTAGATACAATGAGGGGATAAAATATGACTATAACAATGAAAATTAGAAATATTTTTAAAAAGGTATTGATAGAATAATAGTTAAAAACGTTAAAATAGAAAAGAGGAAAAATAAAAAATAGAATAAGAAAAAAATAAAATTAAAAAAATTTAACTTTGAGAGACTAAAGGATCATGGTAAAAAAGCCATGAATTCTATGTGTTGCTTTTTCCTAACTCTGGAGTTCCGCAGTTCTCATTGATCAGTGAACTTGGTCTTGGCTGGATGTTCTTGTTGATCTTCTGGGGGAGCAGCCTGTTGCCGTGATTCTCAAATGTCTTTGCCTGAGGCGGAATTGCACCGCCCTTGCTAAGGGCCGGGCTAAGTAATCTGCTCGGGTTCACTCCTGTAGCTTTTGTTCCTTGAACGCTTTCCGTACAGTTTTGGAGGGTGGAAATAAAAATGGCGACCTCCCAATCTCTGGCCCTGGAGGAACTGAGAGCTCAGGGCCCTACTCCTCAGTGCACCCTCAGAGAAAAGCAGTCAATCCCTCCCATCTCCCTTGTCTCCGGCTATACTCCAAGCTCACCCAGCCTGTGACCAAGCATTTTTGTCTCTGGCGCACAGCCCCGTTTGGAGTCTCCAAACCCAGCAGATTCCTGCAGCGTGCTCCTGTGCCGCTCCTCCTGGAGGAGGAAGGTGAGTCTCCACGGATCTGCCACTTGTGGGGTCCCTGTTCAAAGAGCAGTGGCCCGACTGTGCCTCGGATCACGGTTTAAGGTAACCCCGAGCTGAGAGCCCGCTTCCCCGCTCTGATACCTGGGAGCTCTGCCACCCTCAGACACCCCTGGTCTTTTTGTATCACCGTGGGTCCTGAGACCACACTGTCCCCTTGAGAGCTCCACCCCCCACTTAGCCTCTGGAGCGACATCCCTCGGTGGAGCTGACTTCTAAAAGTTCCGATTTTGGGGCGCCTGGGTGGCTCAGTGGGTTAAAGCCTCTGCCTTCGGCTTGGGTTGTGATCTCAGGGTCCTGGGATCGAGCCCCGCATTGGGCTCTCTGCTCAGCAGGGAGCCTGCTTCCCCCTCTCTCTCTGCCTGCCTCTCTGTGTACTTGTGATCTCTCTGTCAAATAAATAAATAAAATCTTAAAAAAAAAAAAAAAAAAGAGAATGTGATATAGTAGAACCCAAAAGTGTACAATGGCTGACTGTTAGTCTGACTTTAGTATTGTGGTCAAGTCATACAGAGCCATGAGGGAAAGGCAGAATCCAAAGAATGTCATTGAAACATCTGTAAAAGTGTGGCTTTCCCAGACATGAAGACCGTATTTTTTTTTTTTAAGATTTTATTTATTTATTTGAGAGAGAGAGAGAGAGAGAGAGAGAGAGAGCATGGGTGGGGGAAGGGCATAGGGAAGGAAGGGCAGAAGCAGAGGGAGAAACAGGCTCCCAGCTGAGTGCAGAGCCCGAGCAGGGGCTCAGTCCCAGGATCCCGAGACCATGACCTGAGCCGAAGGCAGACACTTAACCAACCGAGCCACCTGGGTGCCCTGAAATAAGTTATTATTTAAAAAAATGGTAAGGGGCGCTTGGGTGGCTCAGTTGGTTAAGCGTCTGGCTTCAGCTCAGGTCGTGATCCTGGCATCCCAGGATCGAGCCCCATATCAGGCTCCCTGCTCAGCAGGGAGTCTGCTTCTCCCTCTGCCCCTGACCCCACTCATATTCTCTCTCTCTCTCACTCTTTCTGTTTCTCTCTCAAATAAATAAAATCTTAAAAAAAATAAATAATAAAAATAAATAAAAAGTAACTGCAATTTGTTTTTTCCTGGGCATAAAGCTGCCCATAAAAACACCAAAAAATTCTGACAGATTAGAAGCAAGAGATCTAAGTTCTATCACTAACTTGCTTCATTTTATTTCTCAGTGCCTTACTTACCTCAGCTGAACATGATGGGGCTAGAGAGGAAATTTTTTTTTTCTGTTTGCCATTTCTATTATGAAACTGAACAGTTACCAAAGAGAAGATGTTGTAAAATGTGAACCATTTCAGAGAAATGAAGTCACAATAAGCCATCAAATATGAGTAACTTGGAGCTCTCCTATGAGTACTATAAGAGCACTTCTCAATGTACTGACCATCCCCATTTTGATGGTCACGGGGACCTTATGCCCATGATTTTCAACTCAGCAGTGAGGTGTTCTGCAATGTAGCTTCAAGGTTACCTCCATGTATTGGCATCAGGATCAAAAACTTCAATGGTCTTCAAGTATGTTGTGCCATCGAAGCCTCCTACAGCCATGAGCTGTCCATTCACTACTGCCAGGCCAACCTGCAGGACCAAAGCACAGCAGCTGCTGAAGAAGCCAGAGAATCACTGGGAAAATCTGGACTAGTTTCTAGATAAATCTTTTTAATAAAAGATAATTCTTTATGACTCTACATTCTGGTTTACTTGAACACAGAGAAAAAAGTAATGACAAAAATCTGTTACATTGTGGGAACAATCAAATTATATATTCAATTAGAATATTTTTACAGTCAAAAACATAAATTTCTTAGATTTTTGGAAAAGCATCACTGGGAATGGGCAAGAACTTCCAAATTGCTCTCATTTCTTTTGGTATTTGCCTATTCTAACCCACTACCTAAACTGCCACTAAAATTCAGTTTAAATTACAGATCTAACCATGCTGTCACTTTCTGAGCCTCCCTGCTGCCTAAGCTTATAGTCCTTACTCTGTCATTCGGGCCCTTCAGAAATCCATACTAGCCCACGTTTTAGCCTCACCGCCTTATGTACCCGCCACTGCAAGAATACTGATTTAACTGCTAGTCCCAGAAAGACCACGTTTTTCATGCCTCCATAATTTGCACACGTTGTTCCCTGGTTTTCTTTCCCTTTTCTAGAAAATCTTATTTTTCTTTCATGGCCTAGCCTACATGCCACTTTCTCTGGTAAGTCTCTTTACTGCTCCCAAACACAATAAGCATATTCTCCCATGCTCTCTTACAATGCACTATGAGGTTTTTGTTTTTGTTTTTTTGGTTTTTTTAGTGATTAGCTGTAAACATTTCCATTTCCTTCACTAACTTGGGAGCTCCCTGTGGGGTCGTACTTACTTTTGCTTTGCTAGCACACAGTAAGCACTTAATAAATATTTGCTATATATAAATATATATATTTGTATATATAAATAAATATTTGCTAAACGTAGCAGTGAAAACAATAGGAATGTGACCTAGAAGCTGTTAATCACCAGGAGTAAAAAGCCACAGATGTGGGAATGTTTTGACTCGCTGATGCCTACCAGTGATATTCCCTGATTTGCGCAAACCAGAATTTACTCCCTTTTCTTCTCAGATTACGGAGTCTTAGCTACTGCTGCGTTCTCCCACCTGTTGTCCTACATCGATGCACTCCTGACACAATAAGTGGTTTATGGGTTACATTTCACTCTGAACCACACGTCCTAGGATAGAGGAATGCTGAACTCCACCCTGGAAGTCTCTTGTAGCCACACGTCCTCCATGGTCTAGAACGTGCCATAGGTCACCCTGACCAGGTCTAGACTACAGATGGGACAGGCTCCAACCATTTTGTGGAGATTGGTGGTGGGGCCAGATGTGTTTCTGCCTAAACATTTGTATTGGTGTGCCAACTACTTACAATATTACCTAGGAACATTCATTAGGAAATACTTAGCTCTAATCGAGAAGGATGAATATAGGTGAAGTCAGATAAGGTAGTGGATAAGATAGAGTAAGGTCCTTCAGGAAAACAATCGATGAAAGATAAATCACAAAAAATAATTCTATTATTAAGGATACGGTTGACTCTAAGATATTTAACTACTTGAGATAACAGCAATTAGGAGAGATTAATTTTTTTCCAGTATGAAAGTAGCAGGGGTCATTTTGCCTCAACAGTGCACCTTCTTCCTGTGCCAGTATTTTACAGATCAGAGCTCTCCTGCACAGCCCTGTCTTGGTGCTTTTTTCCAGTTTTCAGCATGTGGGCACTTACTCCACTACGGCGGGATGTCATAGCCACCACTGGAGACCACTGGTTAGTTCGGGGGTTGTATCTCTCCGCACTGCTAAGCTCTGTAGTGTCATCTCTACCTCCTACGGCATAGATCATGTCCTGATACACTGCACAGCCTAGGTGTTTCCTCCGCGTCCCCATAGGAGCTATGGTGTGCCATCTGTTTTCCTGAGGATTGTAGCGCTCCACTGCAGGGGGGAAAAAAAGCCAGTAAGTGACCATTCAACCATTTCTTCTCACCTCTAGTTTTCCCCATAACCATTAAAACTTTGTGATAACCCATATTTTCAATACACAATCTGATTTTTGCTTCTGGGAAGGACTTGTATACCTTTGGACAAAACCACTATAATCTCATCAGGGATTACAGGTTTCGTTTGCACAGGGGATGGCAGAAAGGGCACGTGTTGGAGTCAAGGTACCTTAGTTCTAGTTCTGACTACATGACTCGTGTCCTCACCTTATCTATAAATGAGGGGATTAGACTATAGGATCTGCAGACACTATTTCATACTAGTAACTGATTGTCATAATCAGACAACTTCTGTACTCTTGTATTCCCTTTGCCTGTATTCCTACTGCATTCTAAGCAGAAGACAAGATATGTGACTACGAATCTGATGCGAGTGCCACACTAATATCCTTAGGCAAAAATATCCATTAATTCTCAACAGAAAGGACTAACACATAAACCAGCTTATAGCTATAACTTTTATTTACTCTTACATTACAATATAGGTTTTGTCTTTTTTTTGGTTTTGGTTTTTTAAGGAGCGATGGTTGGCAGTGAGGCAGAGAAATAATCATATTAGGAAAATAGTTCTTTTATTCATTATAAATTCCCAGATGCTTATAAAAAGGAGGGAGAAAGTATTCTGGGAATACGCTAGAAGAATATGGCTGCAGAAGGAGCTGAGGAAGAGCTGGGAGCTGCACTCTCCTAAGGGGAAAATAATTTTCAATTATTTAGATTATTACAAATAATTATATCATTTACATAAATATATGATTATATAAATTATTTTAATTTTACAATTTACATTTACAATTTAAAATTATAGGATAATGTGGCTTTTTATACTTTTCTGTATACTTTTATACTTTTCTGTAGTATAAAAGCTACAAAAATGTAGCTCATTCTCTCTTGAGCAATGTGCTGCATTGGGAGACCCGGACTGACCGTTGTAGGGACTAACCTGTGTTGAGTGGAGATGTCCCATCAGAACCACCCACAGCATATAAGAACCCTCCTAACACAGCCACGGCCACGCCTAGTCTTCTGGTGCTCATAGAAGCCACTCGAGTCCATTTGTTTTCCTTTGGATCATACCTGCAGTGAGGGAGAAATCAAAGACTGCATGCCTGTTTCTATGAGGTGAGGCCTTTTTCATAAGGTGTGAAATCATGCTAAAGACATGTTGGATACACATACTTGCGATGGTCAAAATGCACAATGAGAATCTAACAGATTTTACTTAGTTACTAGGAAAAAAAGTCTCAGAATTTGTGCCTGTGTCGGTTACTAAGCTGTTTTCTACACTCTTGCCTTGTGGTACTGTGACCGGAACTCTGAAACAACGTTTCTCCCTTGCCAAGCTGGCTCTCTGTTGGATTCTGCCAAGAGGAAGGACTAGCTGCTGGAAGTCTCTGGGAGTAGAAGGGACAGACTCCTTTCTGTTTGCTTGCCAATCCTGTTAGTGTTGCCTCAGCAATGGCCCTTTCACTCTGACTAAACCAGCTACTTTCAGTTTCTAGTCTTTTTCTGGCACTTCCCAAACTAGCCTTGTTGTGCTTCTTGGAGGTCTTAGTCATGGCTCTGCGAGGCACCTCCGCTGAGCCCCTGAGGTAAGAGTACCAGTGTTCCAATTATCCACAGCTGTGTAAATCACCCCAAAACTCTGTGGCTTCAGATAATTTTACTGACTTTCCTGTCTCCAGGGGTCAGGAATTTGGGAAGGGCCTCACACGGAAGTTCTGGCTCAGTGTCTCCCGTGGTTGCTATCAAATTGTGGTTGGGGCTGGAGGAGCAGAGCGCTCAGGCAGCGGGCGGCTGGCTGCGCATCTCTCCAAGTAGCTTCAGGGTCTCTCCGGGTAGACCTCCCAGCACGGCAACCTCGGACAGCTCAAGGCTTCACAGGTGCCCCAAGAAATCCAAGTAAAAGATGCATCTTTTATGACCTAGCTTCAAAAGTCACACACACAGTGCCACTTTGGCCATCGTTGTAAGGCAGCCCAGAACCAAGGGGAGAAAACGTAAATCCTACCTTTCAATCAGAAGAGTGTCAAAGGCAAATGACACAGAGCATGTGAAATGACAGGTACTGTTACCACCTTCGGAAAATACAATCTTCCAAAATCGGCCAGGAAGAGCACCCTTCACGGAGGTGTGTCACAGCTGTTGAGGGCAGCCTCCTCAGGTGCTGATGGTTCAAGCTCCGTGGCATCTCTCCTCTAGGCTACTAGGCTCCCATAACTCTCCTCTCTCTCCTTCGTGTTCCCAGATCTGCGTTCCTACAGTTACTTCAGTGTCCTCTTTTCATTTTTTTCAGCCCTTCAGTACCTGCTAGCCAATTTTTGAATATTAAATTCTCTCTACTAAAATAACTGTATGGCTTCTGTTTTCTTGACTGAGTCCTGACAAGTTACCAGTGTTCAGAAATACGACAAAAATCACTTGGAATGGTGCTGGCATTTTATTGCGTGGGTGGGAAATTCTGCTAGTCTATTAAGTACTGTTAGCAAACTCTATTACTATTGCAGAAAATACACAATAAATGATACTAAAAATAGACCTCGCTCTTAAGAAGCAAGTGAGGGAGATGGAACACGTTCTTAAGGAAAAACCTCCAAAGAGATTCTGAGAATGTAATAATGAATACAGATGGAAGCAGCAGAAATATAAATACTGGAGAATGGAGGCCCTGGAGAAAGGTTGTGGTTAAGTCAGTGATCGTTTTCTGAAGTTCATGCACTTTTTTTTTTTTTAAGATTTTACTTATTTATTTATTTGAGAGAGAGAGAGAGAGAGACAGCACACGAGCAGGAGGAAGGGGAGGGGCAGAGGGAGAGGGAGAAGCAGACTCTCTGCTGAGCAGGGAGCCCAATGTGGGGCTCAGTCCCAGGACCCAGGGATCATATCCTGAGCCGAAGGCAGAGGCTTAACTGACTGAGCCACCCAGGCACCCTAGTTCATGCGCTTTGAATAAAGTTTATCTTTCATCCCTTTCAGAAAATTCTCAGCCAATAATTCTATCTGAAAATACTGCTTCTGGTCTTATCTCACTCTCCTTTCCTTCTGGGACTCTAATTACATGTATGTTGGACTGTTTGTGTCCCATGAGTCTCTTACAGTCTGTTCTTTCCATTCTGTTTTCTCTGTTCTTCCTCTGTTTCGATGGTTTCTAGTAATCTGTCTTTGAGTTCATTAACTCGGTCTTCTGTTGTGTCTCGTCTACTTTTACTGTGTCTAGTTAATCTCATTTCAATGAGTTCTTAATTTTAGATATTATATTTTTCAATTGTAAAATGTACATCTTATTTTTAGATTCCAATTCTATATTAAAATTCTCCATTCTTTAATCCATTTTTAATCTTTCCCTCTATTTTATTTAATGCATTCATTATACTTATTTTAAAGTTTTTTTTCTGTTAACTCTAAATGTGGATCATTTATTTTTTACTTTATTTTTTTTAAAAAGATTTATTTATTTGAGAGGGAGGGAGGGAGCATATGCAAGTGGGGGGAGGGGTAGAGGGCTAGGGAAAGGGGGAAAATCTTAAGCCAGCTCCTTTCTGAGCATGGAGCCCTATGTGGGGCTCGATCTCACCACCCTGAGATCATGACCTGGGCTGAAATCAAGAGTCCAACACTTTACTGAATGAACCACCCAGGCGCCCCTAAATGTGGGTAAGTCTGCTTCTACTGTTTATTTTTTCTCTCAGCTACTGGCCATATTTTTGTTTCTTCAGATGTTTCATAATTTTTAATTTTAGCTGGACATTATTATAAAGGGATGAAATTCTAGAAATTGACGTTGATATTATGCCCTCATTCCTGCACTGCCCCTGCACCCACCCCTCCCGGCCAGCAGCGGTGGATTCACTCTTTCCTCTATTAGGCAGGGAGGGTGAAGTATTGATCCACCCCTGCCCAATCAGAAATCGAGTTTTTGTTAGATTCAGTCCACCTCAATTTTCAGATGTCTCAAGGATGAAAGCTCTCCTGTATTTGTCGCAGGCCCCTCCCCACAGCAGGACTTTATCTTCTAAGCACTGTCAGGTTGCATGAGATTTCACTCACCGTAGTTCCCTAGTCTCCTGAGCTACCCCGGCACTCAGCAAACATCTCATGGAGAAAAACAGCAGTATGTTTGGAACCGTTCTAGATTCCAACCCGTCATGCCAATCTGCATGACTATTAAAAGTTCTACTGATTTACCTTTCCTCCAGGTGAATCCCTTTGTCTAAGCCAAGTCCAATATTCAATCCTTCAGACTTGGCAAATATCCCCAGGGGAGAAAACAGCTGATGATCTCATCTCACATAAACGGGCTCTTTCTTCAAGGGAATTTTAGCTCATCTAGTCCTTGTTACTTCCACATGTCTCTGATGTTTAAAAAATATATTTGTACTCTCATTTTTCCCTAGTTGTTGCAGTGGGAGTGATGGCTGGCACTACTTACTGCATGCTACTTGGAAGCAGAAGTCTCTGCATAATTTTTTAATTATAAAATAAAACATTGACTCAGAAAGCCACACAAAACAAATGTGTGGTTTAATGAGTTACTATAAGGAAAGCCCATCACCCAGGCCAAGAAAAATAACTTTGCCTGCCACACTGGAAGCCCTCCCATGTGTCCCTTTACAAACTCCATGCCTTCTTCCCCACAGGAAAACGATTATCCTGATTTTTACAGTCACCGCCTCCTATAGTTTTTCCCATCCAAGTGTGCATCCCTTATTTTTGTTCGTTATAATTTTTTTAAAGTCTCTTTTTATCTACAGGTTTTTTCCTCCATTTCCCATTTCCTCTTGCCCCCCCCCACAATTCATTTTTTAGAACCTGGGGTATTTGACCTGCAATTTCTCCCACAACATGGATTTGTCTGACTAGACACTCATAGTGTAGTTCAACACACTGGTCTGTCCTCTGTACATTCCACAAATTGGCAGCTGGATCCAGAAGTTTGATCAGACCACATTTGGTCCCTTTGGCAAAACTATAGAAGGTGATATGTTAGCAGCTGCTAATTATTAATGTTTAGGCCCATTTATTTACTGAGTGTTGCAAAGGTTATATTCAATCATTTATTTTCTTTTTTGGGGATAGTTTTATAAAGAAGCAATATTCAAGGTGCCTGGATGCCTCAGTTGGTTGAGCGGCTGGCTCTTGATTTTGGCTCAGGTCATGATCTCAGGGTCCTGGGATCAAGCCCTGAATCAAGCTCCATGCTTAGTGGGGAGTCTGATTTAGGATTCTCTCTCTCCCTCTGCACCCCTCCCCTCATGCTCTCTCTCTCTCTAAAATAAATAAATATATCTTAAAAAAAAAAAAAAGAAACAATCCTCTTATCAACTGTTTTGTACCCAATTAATATGTGATGCAGTTCATACAAGAAAGGTTGGGTATATGTGTGCTTCTTTTACTTTATGTACTAGTACTCAAGATGATAAATTCACTCCCTATGATCTTCTGAAGGCAACAAAACAGGTTTTTTTTTTAAATGTCAATAAGAGGGGCGCCTGGGTGGCTCAGTGGGTTAAAGCCTCTGCTTTCGGCTCAGGTCATGATCTCAGGGTCCTGGGATCGAGCCCCGCATCGGGCTCTCTGCTCGGCAGGGAGCCTGCTTCCCCCTCTCTCTCTGCCTGCCTCTCTGCCTACTTGTGATCTCTCTCTCTTTTGTCAAATAAATAAATAAAATCTTTAAAAAAAAATAAATAAATGTCAATAGGAACTCATAGATTTAAATATATTTATTGGATTTTAATCAGTCACAATTATTATCTCTTTTAAAGTTACAACTGTCCCATTTTTGGTCAAGTGGGAACATCTTCAAGTTTTCTCTTGAGTCTTTTAGACATCTCCTAGTCTTTGATAGGTTGCTTGCTATCTGGTATGACAAGCTAGCCCAGGCTTATTGGTACGTTTCCTGTCCTAAATCTGGAATCAGACATTTCTCCAAGAATCCCTCATTTCTTTTAGGGAAATGGAACTTCAAAACACAATCTAGGAACAGAGCTGTTCACTGCCACTAGTTGGTCATTATTTCTAAGCCTCCTCAGTTGACAGAGCTAGAATATAATTTTATTTTTAATGAAGAACTTAATTCAAATTGCAATTCAAGACTACAAGGTCTTTTACTTAACTTCTTCTATTTTACATTTATATTCTTCCATAGTAAGAACACTAATTTTCAAGAATACAGGAAATTATAGAATTAGAATAACCCATACCCATTTCCTTTATTCCACATTATATCTTAGATTAGCAGTACTATCACTTCAATATCCCTGAGAACAATTAAAATTCTTTTTGCATATCTCTTCCCGTTCTCCTCCCATTTTTGAAAATACTGGTACCACGTCTGCATCAACTGAACATATAGCCAGTGCATGCTACTCTCTCTTTTAACCCGTATTTACTCAGAGTTCTCCAATTCACTGTATTTCATGCTCACCCTCCATCAATGTCTCTAGTACTTTTGTCTGAAGCTTGTTTTGTAGTAGATTACTCAGTAAGGACTCATGAGAACAGTATTCTGATTTCTTACATGTTAACAGTTTGTCTGTGCCCTTCATACTTCACAGTCATTTTCTCTAGGTATAAAATCCTTAGCTTACATTTTCTTTGAATATCTTAAATGTTATTCCATATTCCTCTAGCAGAATATATTGCTTTCAAAAAGTATGATAGTAATCTAAATTTCTTTCCTATATAAATAACATGTATTTTTTTGTTGATTGACTAAAGAATTTGTTTCCTTTTTCTTCAAGGCCCAGTAACATCTTGGTGTTGTCTGTTCTGGGTCAGTATTCAGAGAATATAGTGTATTCTTTCAATAAATAATTTCAATTTTTTTTTTATTAGAACAGGAAAATAATTTTGAATTATAGTTATTAGCATTGTTCCATTCCTTTGCTTTGGTTTGCAAAGGTTTCCTCATGAACTCCTATTATCTATATATTGGATTTTTACCTATCTTCAATATTTGTTGCTATATCACATATCCTTTTTACTTCTTTTTTATATTTTTGACTTTAAAACATTTCCTCTTTCACCTTCTATTTGTCTTCTGGTATTATCTGTTTTGTTTACTTGTTCTAGTTTAATCTTCTGAAGTGATTTTTCCTCTTATTTCTAATATTTTTCTGAGTTTTGTCATCTCATACCTGGGTTTTTCAAATTCTGACTTATGTAGTGCTTTCATGTCTTATATCATTTTCTTAATGTCTTTTAGTACATTGTGAAATAGCTGATTACAGTTTCGATCTGTTCTGTGGGTACGTCTTTCTGCTGTGCTTTTATTGTCTATAGAGAGGTTATTCTGTTGCTTATTCTCTTTTCATCTGCTAACTTTGTATTGGATCTAACCTCAGTACTCTGCTGTTGTTCATTTTTAATATGAATTGAGTTTTCCTGAGGAGTGGTTCATGGTAATTTTCTAACTTCATGGAACTCTTTCTAAAAAAAAAGTATAGTGGTTTGCCTCCTGAAATTTATTGGCTTTATTCACTGGTCCTTTTTATCTTGGCCTTCTCTTCTCATTGTGTATTACTCTTGTCTTGCTCAATTTTGATCCTGCACCAGAAGTAGGGGCCCTGTTCTGGAAGGTCATACTGTTGGTCAGTTTTGAGGATTCCTAGGGACTAGGCGGCTCTGGCCCAGCTGGTTCTCAGCTACAGTGGCTCTGCACCACTCCTCTTTCCACCCTGGGGTATTTGGCAATGTCTACAGACTTTTGGTGTCACAACCAGGTGTGCGCTACTGGCAATTAGTGGGCAGGGGCCAAGGATGCTGCTAAACATCTGACAATGCACAGGATAGCCCCCATGACAAAGAATCATCTGGCCCAAAATGGCAATAGTGCTGAGGTTGAGCATCCCTCTTCTAAGTCCTTCAGATCTTATTATAGGTCCCTTGCACTTCCTCTATACTGGGATTGAGCAAAACCCTTCTTAGTTTCAGCTGTTGGCCATAAATTTTCCCTTCACTCTTTCTAGTAAATATATATTGCCTACTTTGGGGTTCTTCTATTCTTAGATCTGTCATACTTCTGACTGCTTCTCTGTATTTTCACTTGCATAGACACTGATACCATGCAGGTCTTGTGGCTTTTGGTACTTTGCCTTTGCTCATTGATGTTTTGGTGTTTATGGGAAACCCCCATCCCCCAGTTATATTTTAAACGTTGTCCATAGGGTTTTTGTTTTTTCTTTAAGTTGTGGTAAAATTTACCACGAATTTACATTAAATTTACCACTGTAACCATTTTTAAATGTATAGTTCGGCAGTGTTAGGGACATTCACACTGTTACCCAATCAAGTTCCATAACTTGTCCATAAGTTTTTAGCTTTGCTATCTATTGCTCAGTTCTTATGTGGGAATTTGGAGAGATTAAAGAATTATGCTGTTATTGTTATCTTCCCAGAATCCTCTTGTACAGAGTTTTGAAAGGGGAGAAATAAGTTTCTTAACAGAAAAATAAAAAGAAATAGCTTTCAAGAGTGACCTACAACTTTATCTCTATTTAAGACAGTTAAAACTCTTCACCTTAAACGTGGTAACCCAACTAGTAAATGCTATTTGAAAAATTCTGAAGAGTCATGAAGCACTTCTTTTTAGGAAGTGAGGATGAAATATGGAATGTTCTCGCTAGTAATCATTAACACATGAGACTCCAAAATCTAATCTCCAGGACAGAATGACAAAAAACCGATGGAGCAAGAAATTAAGAATAGAATGTATTTCACTAAAATTAACTGATTTGTAAAAATATAAATTAAACTTCCACAGCTAACCCAGATTTCCCTAAGTACACTTCAAGAATTAGTGAGAATCCATATACAGAATATTTCGGGGTATTTATAAGATGTGCTAGACAAAGCATTATTACTTTAATCATTTTTTTGGAGGAAGTCTGGGCAGTCACACATTAAGTACACTCCAAAAAAAATCAGGGGAATTTTTTTTGGGGAAAAAATCAGAACAGATTTCAAAAGTGGTATGCTTAATATCCTATATGGAATATAATTTAGAATATGATTTCAACTCTTCAGTTAGGCTCCATGAATATAACAAATAGTTTGAAACATGGGTTATATCTCACATCTTCCTAGATCCTTAAGATCATCTGAAAACTTTTCCCCTAAAGCCCATGGGATATCCACTGAATGGTGGTTTCCCTGGTATCCTAAACTGTTTCTTTAAAGAGCCCTTTATATTCATTCATTTATTTATTTAGTTAGTTAGTTAGTTAGTTTCAGAGGTAGAGTTTAGTGATTCCATCAGTTGCATATAACACCTAGTGCTAATTACATTAAGTGGCCTCCTTAATGCCCAGCAGCTAGTTACCTCATCCACCTGCCCACCTCCCCTCCAACAGCCCTCAGTTTGTTTCCTATAGTTAAGAGTCTCTTATGGTTTGTCTCCCCCTCTGATTTCATCTTGTTTTATTTTTCCTTCCCTTCCTCTATGATCCTCTGTTTTGTTTCTTAAATTCCGCTTATGAGCGAAATCATATTGAAATCATATGATAATTATCTTTCTCTGATTGACTTATTTCACTTAGCATAATACCCTCTAGTTTCATGCACATTGTTGCAAATGGTAAGATTTCGTTTTTTGATGGCTGAGTAATATTCCAGTGTGTGTGTGTGTGTGTGTGTGTGTGTGTGTGTGTATAACATGTCTTCTTTATCCATTCATCTGTCAATGGACATCTGAGCTCTTTACATAGTTTGGCTATTGTGGACACTGCTGCCATAAGCATTGGGGTACAAGTGTCCCTTCAGATCACTATGTTTGCATCCTTTAGGTAAATACCCTTTATATTCTTTTAAAAAATTGAAAATGACTTAAAACATAATCACCTCTCCACAATGTTGAGGCAGGACACACCATCCTGGCCACCCACAGCATAGAGAAAGCCTCCGAGGACTGCCACACCAACACTTGTCCTGCAGGTGCTTGTAGGAGCCACATCACTGCTCCATTGGTTTGTTTTGGGGTCATACCTGAGAGAACACAATAAGAGCAGAGTTTGTATTACACAAAGAAAGTCTGGCTATATTTACGTATTCTATATTCTTTCCTCTAAATATGGGCTGATTAATAACTAGAGCATATGAAAAGCTAATTTAGGTTTTATTTTTTAAATTTAATTTTTACTTATACAAGTTACATATAAATATATTTTTTTAAAACTTTTTTTCAGAATGTTATAGATAAAGCTAAATTTTCCTTTGAGTTCCACCAATTTCTGGTCTCTTCCCATCGTGACTTCGTGTATGTCTTTTAAGACTTTTCAATAAAATACTTTCAAATAGGTATACTTATATGCAAGTATGTTTTCTTTACATAAATAATACCACAAAGTAGGCATAGCTTTTTTTTACTCGACATACTTCTGAGATCTACCCATGCTAATAGATAATATTCTAGATTTTTCCAGTATTTCATTATTGTGTATGCCATTACATATTCCTGTTGATGTATCCTTACATTATGTCTGACATTTTGCTATTAAAAATAGTGATTAGCCTTGTATATTTTTCTGTGTACAAATAGATGATGACAACTACTAGAATCATGGGGCACAGAGTAGAGTCATTTTCAATTTTAAAAAATACTGTCAAAAAAAACCCTATCAAATTGCTCTTTGTGTAGTCATATCAATTTTATTTGTTTTCAATTTCATTAGTTTTTTCTTTTTTTCTATTTCTTTCTTTCTGTTTTCTTGGATTTTGTTGCTCTTTTTATAACTTCATGATTTAAAAGCATGATTTATATTCTCATCTTTCTTATTTTCAAATGAATGCATATTAAGTTAAAATGCACTATAAATTTGCCTCTGATACACCTTAGTTGCATTCCACACATTTTGATATATTTGGGGTTAATTGTTATTAAGTTGTAAATATTTAATCATTTCCATTCTTATTTATTTTTATATTTTCAATTTTTTTTAAGTAGGCTTTATGCCCAATGTGGGGTTTGAATTCACAACCCTGAGATCAAGAGTTGCATGCTCTACCAACTGAGCCACCCAGGCATCTCTAACTTAATTTATTTTTAAGTGTGCTTTTTTTTTGTTTTTTAACTTCTATGGAGCTGATCCCTCTGGTTTTTTTTTCAGCGATACAATCCATACCTCTAGACCTTTCTATGCTGCAGACATGTCATAATCATGTTTAGGAAATACTAAGAATCACCGTAAATCAACACAGTTGAATGAAGAAGGGTATATGAAAGCAAAAAACTAGAACAATTACTGTAGGATTCCAATGGGCCAGGCAGTGATAGATAAGGGAAAAGACATTTTAACGATTTCATTTAATGATAGCCAATCAGATATGTACAAGTATGTTCAAAATACTTATGAAAAGGCAGAGGAATGAGTGACTAATTGTGTGGTGTTAGAGAAGGTTTTATATAGGAAATAATATTTGAGTCTTGAAGAGATATTCCAGGGAAGAAAGAACAGCATGCATATGGGTAGGCAAAGAGCAATAAAAGAGTTTAGTGTGTCCAAGGAACTACAGGCAATTTGGTGGATCTGGAGTAGCATTGGGGAACAGTGGTGTGGCAAGGGGAGGCAGACTACAAAAACAGGTCAGGTGGAGGTTACATTATGAAGGACTTATATGTTATGCTAAGGAGTCAAGGCTGCCAACCAGTGTCACAGATGCAACACTAAAGCAGCGAATCACATTTTTTCCCTAGTTAACATCTCGAATGGAAAAAAATTCTAATTGACCTTACCTTTCAACACTATTCAGATAAGAGGATCCATCATGGCCTCCTACTGCATAGAGCAGGTCATCAAGAACACTGACCCCAACTCCACATCGCCTTTTGCTCATTGAGGCTACCATTCGCCATTCATTGGTCTGTGGATCGTATCGTTCAACACTAGAAATGGCATCTCCGCTGCACCAGCCACCGACTGGGGAAGTAATAGAAGTGGTCAGGATAATACCTGTCCTAATGCACAGAATGTACCACTCAATGCAAAACTTTAAATTGTGACCTAATGCTTGGACTTACCAATTATCTCTAGAAGCAGGTCAAAACATAAGTTATGACTTCTACTTATTCTACTGGGGTTGCTATAACTTTAATTTTCTAAATAAGTTAGTATTAAGTCCATTTTACAGAGGAGGGCAAGGACACTAATTTAAATCAGATTGAGAAGTAATGTGGCATTTAATGGATAGAGCACTGAATTTAGGTAGAAAACTGGGGTTTCACTGTTACCTCTACTAAGCAATATGATCTTGGGAGTATCTTGTAAACCACCTTATTTGTAAAATAAGGAATAAAAATTTGAAAGTGAAATAACATATACATGAAACTGCTTTCTAAAGAATAAAACACTACATAAATGTAATTTGTTATTGGAAACTGAAAGAACTAAAACCGGACAAAAAATAACAAGCGTTGGTAATGTGGAGAAAAGGGAATCCTCATACGCTGGCAATGTATTCCCCTAATACTAGTGGAAATGCAAACTGGTGCAGCCACTCTGGAAAATAGTATGGAGGTTCCTCAAAAAATTAAAAACAGAACTACCATACAACCCAGCAATCCCACTTCTAGATATTTACACAAAGAAAATGAAAACACCAATTCAAAGAGATACATGAACCCCTATGTTCAATGTGGCATTATTTACAACAGCCAAGATATGAAAGCAACCTAAGTATCTGCTGATAAATGAGTGGATATGTACCGCATATACACAACTGAAAATTACTCAGCCATAAAAAAGAAGGAAATCTTGCCATTTGCGACAACATAGTTGAATCTAGAGGGATCCAACTAAGTGAAGTAAGTCTGACACAGAAAGACAAATAAAATACAATTTCACTTATGTGAAATCTAAAAAATATAAACAAACAAACAAAACAAAACAGAAACAAACTCATAGACAGGAAACAAACTGTTGGTTACCAGAGCGAGGAAGGTTTATGGGGTGGCCAAAATAGGTAAAGGGGATTAAGAGGCATAAACTTCCTAAATAAAATAAATTAGTCATGGGGATATAATGTGTAGCATAGGGAATACAGTCAATAATATTGTAATAACTTTGTGTGGTGACACATGGTAACAAGGATTATTTTATAATGCATAAAAATATCAAATCACTATGATGTATACCTGAAACTAACAAGATATTATATGTTAATTATACTTAAAAAAAAACTACAAATCAGAAGCCTAGGTTTGTTTTTATTCTAGAAGGGGAAGGAATTTTGACTCACATATTTGTGGTTTCTTAATAGGTCCTCTTGTGACTAAAAACAATATAAAAATTCTTATGATATATACTATAAAATACTTTGTTTAATCTTAAGTCTGTATTGAATTCTACATTATCCAACATGACATTAAGGTCAGAAAACTTTTTGAAAAACTACATTTTTCATAACTAGAATGACGGGTTCAAACTGAGTTCCACAGAGCTTCTTGGGAATATTACCTGAGTACTACCTGAAAAAAAGTGTGGTTATAGCAGATACATTTGTTATTCTTTCAGATCATCTCTATTCCAATCCAAAATAAGAGCTACACTCTGGAGCTTAAAAAGTTAAGTAAGAATACTTTAATCTCAAAACATTTGAAAAAGGGGCGCCTGGGTGGCTCAGTGGGTTAAAGCCTCTGCCTGCAGCTCAGGTCATGATCTCAGGGTCCTGGGATCGAGCCCCGCATCGGGCTCTCTGCTCAGTGAGGAGCCTGCTTCCCCCTCTCTCTCTGCCTGCCTCTGCCTACTTGTGATCTCTCTCTCTCTGTCAAATAAATAAAATATTTAAAAAATTTTTTGAAAAATAATGGTTTCTATAATGTTTCTATTCTTATTCTAGATGGATGTGAAAACTCACTTCCGTATTTCAAATCTCAATGTGCTGTACACATTTTATTTTTTATGGTTTCATTTATAGATTTCATTTATTTGACAGAGAGACAGCGAGAGAGGGAACACAAACAGGGGGAGGGGCAGAGGGAGAGGGAGAAGCAGGCTCCCCACTGAGCAAGGAGCCCAATGTGGGGCTTGATCCCAGGACCCCAGGATCATGACCTGAGCTGAAGGCAGACGCTTAACAACTGAGCCACCCTGGCGCTCCTTATGGTTTCATTTAAATCAGAATATTCAAATAATACTAAATCACAGTAAGGTGGGAGATGGGCTAGATGTGGGATGGGTATTAAGAAGGGCACTTGTGATGAGCCCTGAGTGTTGTATGGAAGTGATGAATCACTGAATTCTACTCTAGAAACCAATATTGTACTTCATGTTAACTAATTAAAATAAAAAAATACTAAATCATAGTAAGTTTGTGTATTTTAATTTGCTTAAATTTTAATTCTGTTCTACACCAGGAGTTTCAGTATCAGAGAAAACATCTTAAAATCCAAAATAAAATTTGGTTGCAAATGTGAGGGTTATAAGCATTTAAGACAAATCAAATAGCCTAACCACCAAACTTGGGCACAATTTTACAATGGGAGCCATTAAAACCAACTTTTTTGGGATTATCTGGCTCGAAATCAAAGTATTATCATTTCATAAATTGTGTTCTTTGATACTAACGAAAAAATAGGCCTTTAGGAAAGAAAATTTAAATATTTCCTGTGACCTGGGGAAACAAGAAAAGGAAAGCATCAATTCCACTGTCTCATGGCAACTTTACCTGCATTATGATTTCTGAGGCAACAAGTGATGATATAGTTGGGACAGAACTAATTAAGTTATTATAAGCTAAGTACAAGCTATACTTAGCAAAATAAAGTGTATGCATGTCCTTGCCATGAGAACTCTCAATGTGAGTTAAGCAATGTACCTAAGGAAAAACACTGCTGAAAAACAAACAAACATGTAGTTTTATATGGGTGAGATGTTGACAATAAAAAGAACTACTTCGAAGACAGATTTGGTCAAAAAGCATTACCTAAAGAAGGCAACTTTTAGAAAGTATTTGGAATAAGGATCATTGAACTGTGAAAACTTAAAAAAATCCTAAACAAAACAGAAACACAAAATGATAAGCATCAAGAAGTCTAATGGAAAACAAGAGGACAGGCCAGAAGATATCAAGAGAAGTAAAACGGTCCTGAGTAAAAAATTACTAACATTATAGATTTGATCTTAGGTTTCCAGAGTTTACTTCCACAGAGTGATGAAGAAAGGAAGGCTAAATTTTCTGAAGTTAAGCAAGAATTGGTAATTTGGCATTCTAAAGATAATGAAAACAAAACTGCAATAAAAACAAAAGAAATTGAAGATTAAGCTTTACTAAAGTAGAGACAGATAGGTCAACATCTAAAATAATGTCAGTGAACAGTATCACTCAAGAATGATATTCAGATCTGGAAAACAAAAAGAGAGAGAAAGCTGGGAAAACCAAAGCAATTGTAAAGGAAAAGACCTAATGGCTTTTCTCTACAAATGAAAATGTAAAGCTTCATAGTGTAATAAAAGATGGCAGATAATTTAACTTTTCTTCTTTATATTTTTCTATTAATCAAAATTTCTTATTTACTTATTTATTTGAGACAGAGAGTGCGTGAGCATGTGTATGCATGGGCAGGTGTGGGGGAGGGGCGGACAGAAAGGGAAACAGAAAAGGGGAGAGAGAATCCCAAGCAGCCTCTGCCCCCCAGTGAAGCTCCACACCAGGTTTGATCTCATGACTGTAAGATCATGACCTAAGCCAAAATCAAAAGGCGCCCAACTGCCTGAGCCACTCAGGCACTCTGTTAATCGAAATTTTTATACTGCATATATATTATCAGAAAAATAAAGTTGTTATTTATTTATTTATTTTAAAAGATTTTATCCATTCATATGAGAGAGAGAGTGTGTGTGTGCACTAGTGGGGGGAGGGGTAGAGGCAGAGGGAGAGGGACAGCAGACTCCCTGCTGAGTGTGGAGCCTGATGTGGGGCCCAATCCCAGGACCCGGAGATCATGACCTGAGCTGAAGTCAGATGCTTAACCAACTGAGACAACCAGGTGCCCCAAAGGTGTTATTTAAAAATAGGTTATCTTTCCTATGCAAAGTGACATTAGTAATTCATTAATGCTACTGGCATGTGTTATCCAATTTTTTTTTCCATCAATCATGATGGGTTGACGCTCATTTCTCACTAATATTCCTCAGGATCAACAGCAAGTAATTACTCTTTATTGAGTGCCTATTCTGATAAGATTGCTACACAATCTGGAAACTACAAAGATAAAGTAGAAACGGTCCTTGTCCTAACTATTCAAATAGTTAACAAGATTGTCAAGGAATCAGATATTCAATCAGCAATGCGAAATTATGTGATTACTAGCAGGAATATGAGATCATAAAATTAATCCACTTTAGCTGGCTTCTAAAGAAGACAAAGTATGGTTTTATTAATATCATGATCTTTTTTTTTTTTTTTTAAGATTTTATTTTTAAGTAATCCCTACATTCAAAATGGGGCTTAAAACCACAACCCTGAGACCAAGAGTCACACACTACACCAACTGAGCCAGCCAGCTGCCTCAAAGGTGTTCTTTTTCTTCTCTATACCCAACGTGGGACTCTGATATCAAGAGTCACATGCTTTACTGACTGAGCAAGCTAGTCACCCAATACCATGATTTAATCAAAGAGGCAAATAAGATTTTCATGAAGATAGTTACACACTGAAAACATGCCACCTGGCAATCTATAATCAGGTCACACTGGGAAAATATGGTAGAAACCAGCAGGATAAAGATGGCAGCTATTGAATAACTTAAGTGAAGTCGAGTTTAAATTTCTATTTAAAGGAGCTACATTAGTGTCTCTCAGCATTCCCAAAGGTATGCCTTGTCTAGTTCCACTGGATTAGTATCCCTACTGAATCCAGAGAGGACCCTGGACATGAACTATACTTTCCATATACCTATTTGGCTTAGCCTCTAGCTTTTGATCATAGGGAGGTTCTCTTCTATTTCATTTGTCTGAGTTCCTGTTACCTTCTCCTCTACCTTAATCTTGTTCTTAATCATCGCCAGAATGTTCTGAGGCTGATGAAACAGTACTGTACTATCATCCCTAGTCTGGGAATTAAAACTAACAGTTAGCCATACAAAACAGTTAATAGAGCTTCATAATAATGGACATAACTCCACAAAGATGGCTCTACTACTACATTCCTAAAACCAACGCATCATGAAGCCACAGGTACCAAATAATTATATCTTCAGTCTTCTGATTTTAAAAACAGACAATTGACTTTTAAAGTTGAAAAGAGAGGGGGTGCCTGACTGGCTCAGGTGGGTAGAGCATGTAACTCTTGATCTCAGGCTTGTGAGTTCAAGCCCTATGCTGGGTGTAGAGCCTACTTAAAAAAATTTTTTTTAATAAAATATCAAAATCGGGAAAGAGAAACTCGAAGACTGTATGTGGGGGCAAGGATGCAGACGTAGGTATGAGCATGCAAGTGTCTGTGTAAACCCACATAAACAGGTGAATATGTACCTGTGCATGCATACATAGGAATGAAAAGTCATAGGAATAAATAAGAGTGATAATACAAATGATAAATCTATTAATAACAACAGAGACATTTGGACACTAGGAGTATGGGAGAATTCAGTGCATAGTGAATTAATAATTAAGTTTGAAATTTAAAACAAGAATGAAGAAAATCCTTCAAAAGAGAAAAAAAAAGCCTGATGAGGATTAAGGAGAAAAAGAAAACTTGGCATCAATTTTCTTCTTGAAGAAATACTACTCTCTCTCTTTCTCAAATAAATAAGTAAAATTATTTATTTGACAGACAGAGGGAGTACAAATAGGCAGAGTGGCAGGCAGGGGGAGAAGAAGAAGCAGGCTCCCCGCTGAGCAGAGAGACTGATGCAGGGCTCGATTCCAGAACCCTGGGATCATGACTTCAGCTGAAGGTAGATGCTTAACCAACTGAGTCACCTAGGTGCCCTTCAAATAAATAAATAGATAAATCTTTAAAAGAAAGGGGGGCTGGCACTTGGGTGGCTCAGTCCGTTAGGTGTTCACCTTGTGATTTCAGCTGAGGTCTTGATCTCATGGGTCATGGGATCAAGCCCCATGTCGGGCTCTGAGCTCAGTGGGGAGTCTGCTTGGGATTCTCTCTCCTGCTCCTTCTGTTCCTTCCCCTGCTCTCGCATGCATGCTCTCTCTCTCCCACTCAAATAAATAAAAAAAGAAATACTACGATATCCTCTACATGAAGAAATTAAGATGAAAAAATTTAAAAAGAGAGAACTCAAAACATAAATTATCAAAATTTTCTTCTTTTTTAAAGATTACTTATTTATTTGAGAGAGAGAAAGAGAGCAGGCGGAGGGGCAGAGGGAGAGGAAGAGAGCGGGAGAGAGAATCTCAAGCAGACTCCATGATGACTGCAGGCCTGACCTGGGGCTCAATCTCAAGACCCTGAGATCATAACCTGAGCTGAAATCAAGAGTCGGACACTCAACTGGCTGAGCTACCCAGGTGCCCCTTCTTCTAAAACTATAGGGGGAAATATATTTCCACATGCCAAGACAAAATTAAACTGGAAAGAAAAAGATAGATAGTAGTTAGGCTGATGGAAAAGGATATTATGCCCTAGAGATTGCAGAAAATTCCCTGATGAAAATGAATAGAATACTTCACATATTAAAATACGACAAAAGAATCCAAGCATGCCTGCATCTAAGAAGCCATGGAATTAGTGAAAGTTGGGAACTTAAATACAAATATTGCAATAAGTCCTAGCTAGCTCCGTGAATCAGAATTAGAAAAAAATTCAAAGAACTTGCTACAGACTGAATGTATGCCCATCGAAATTTGTATGTTGAAATCTAGTCCCCAGTGTGATGATATTAGGAGGTGGGGCCTTTGCGAGGTGCTTAGGTCATGAGGGCAGAGGTTTCATGAATGGAATTAGTGTTCTTATAAAGGAGACCTCAGAAAGTTCCCTTGCCCCTACTACTGAGTAAGGACACAGCAAAAAGACGACAAGACAACCTTCCATGAAGAAGCAGGTGGGCCCTCACAACACAGAATCTGCTGGTGACTTATCTTGGACTTCCCAGCCTCCAGAACTGTGAGAAATAAATTTATGTTTATAACCACCCAGTCTCTGGTTTTCTGTTAGAGTAGCCTAAATGGACTAAGAACTAGTAAGAGGTAGTTTGACTGCGCAAGTGGGCAAGGTAGCTGAGTTTACATGGATGGAAGGGAAAATCTGAGGCTGAAAATTCTCAGGAGTACAGAGTAGGAGCAAAATGATATAGCAGGTTGTCTTGGGCTCGATCTAGCTCAGTAGAGCTAGGAAAGCATGTAACTATTTAATGTAATTTCTTTTGACAGTTCTGGGTAATTATGAGGTGCCTTGCACACTGGTATATAAATTAATGCATATGACTCATTTTAACAAAACATCCATTGCATGACATTTTTAGACTTATATAAAAATAGAGCACTCTCAGAGAATACCAGTGTTGGATCATGAATTAACAGTCAAGCTACAAAGTAACTTATTACGTGTTTCTTATGACAGTGGATATCACAGTTGTCCAAAGGACAGATCAAATGACAGTTTAACATGTGGGAAAATATTCAGTTTAGTCACAGTATAGTAAGACCCAAACCTGCAAAGAGTACTTCTCCACATCGAATAGGTTTCCGTGGTCTTGTCCTTGGTCCTTGCATTAGTGGTCGTTCTTGAGGCAACAAGAGATAGTTTTTAGCTTCATCTACCAAGTCTCTGTGGAGAAAATTTTGCCTTTATTCCAAATGTCTAAATAACATTGTTAGTCAAATCCCAATATGGTTTAGGAATATGTAAGTTGGCAAAGGGGAACAAGCATAAATCCAAATCATGAACGCCAGCCAATATTTAAAAAGTCACAAATACAAGAGAAATGATGCCAGTCACACGAGGAGTTGTAAATTGACTAGTATTTCCATCATGACTTCCTATCTTAGTATAAAATTTAGCCTAAAACTTAATAAGCTTGGGGCAACAACAACTTCTGAGAAACTAAAACTTAAAACTCAATTACCAGCTTGCATAGTTATTGCTTTCTAATGAATTTTACTAGATTCTGCAGAATACTGGCAAAGCAGTACATAAGTCCTGGCACTAGATATTTGTTAGATTAATTAAACAATAAAACTATGTCAAAAATTGGATCGCTAAAAAGAAACACTATACTGTCATTTAATATTAAGTTGTTATCTGGTACCGTATGAAATGGTTTACTTTCAACAAATCTACTGAGGATGAACAATTTTTTTTTTCTATCTATTAAGGTACTTTCTGAGAAGATCCTAGTAATTATACTTGTTGAATACAATATCCTAATACAAACTGTTTATGTATGTACTCCTCTCACTTGAGTCCTCTGAGTTATTCAGTGCCTGATCAGTGCAAATTCAATCTGTTACTCTATTCTTTCTCAACTTTGGAAGTGTTTCCTAAAACACATTTTCATTTTTCTAGCTTTTTATGTTACAAAGAGTAATTTATTCCAGCAGGACCAGTCCCAGGCACGACCCACTAATGCACTTCCAATATATGGCTTTGATGACTCCTTCTGAGTTTATTTTTCCTAAAAAACCCCAAAACACCAACAACCGCCCCCCACACACAAATCCCAAGCTGATGACCAAGAGCTTTTTCAAGCTTCCTCAGCCTTAAAAACAGACTGTGATCTCCTAATAGCCGGTATTTAACTAGCTGCTCAGGGGTTCCTAGAAAGAGTACTATAGAGCTAATACTTAGCAAGCCAACTCAAAATTAATAGTGACAACAAGAACACTTACAGCTATGTGTCAGTCCCTGTTTTAAGGGCTTAATATGTATTAACTTGCCAATCCCCACCACAGCCCTATGGAATAGGTACTATTATTATCCCACTTTACAGAGGAAGAAACTATAGCAGAAAGGTTAAAGTAACTTGCCTAAGGTCCCACACCTAGTAAATGTCATGAGGTCAGGATATCAGGAAGGAGTTTCTTTTAAAAGTGACTTTTTAAGTACCTTTACTTTGTGCATCAGAATCAGTACAATCTGATTTATGTTTTATGGGAGAGGGGCACCTTTGCATTGTTTCTTCAGATTTTGAATCCATAATTCATGTGGTTTTCCATCTGCTATTGTAAATATTTGAGGGAATTAATTGCCATCTATCTGTTTTTTAAAATTTAAGAGATAAATATCTAAAACCCCCTCTGACATATCTTGTATAAGGGACAGGCTTCAGATAATAGAAGAAATGCAAATGAATCTGCATGTTCTACTTCTGTTCTAGGGATTCCTAATACTAGAACAAGTTTCTTTAGTCACTAAGGGAGACTCAAAGGTCAGTCCAGTTTAAGGAGTTCTGAGTATTGACTTGCTCTTTCATTTTTATATATAGAACATGTTGTGGGGGGGGAATGGTTAAAAACACCATATAGTTTGATTGGAATCTAAATCTTAAAATCTATCAAACTGGGAAAAGTAATTTTTAAATCATATCTATATTATAGAGATAACCCAGTAAAATAGGCATCTTGTTTGTATTACAAAAGCGTTTAGAATTTCTTCCAATCAAAATACATTATGAAACTACTCCACCAAACTCTAGTGGAAACCCTTCCACAGCTATTTGAGGAGTAGTCCTTTGACTCTGTCCACAGAGTCAAAGGGAGGCTGGTCCTATTCCTTAGGCAGGCATGTGTGATAGAATGAAAAAGTGCTCCTGACACTTTTTGACAAGAGTCAACATCATTATTTATCTCAAGAAAAACATATATTAGCAGAGAACTGCCTCTTTAAATTCAAGCTTGCATTAAAATCTTAGAAATCTACCTCTTTATTGCCACTTCTACACCAATTAGCACCACACATAAAAACTAATGGAATGGAATACTGGAAGCTCTGTCCTCTCTTCTTCCATCTCCTCCTCTTGACCCTAACCCAGAAGAAAAACCTGTTAAACATTGCCCTCGCATCAGCACTAAGAAATACAAATATTTAGGAAGCAAGACAAATACGGAAATTAGGAGAAAACAGGAATTCTTAGTTGTCGATTTTTCCCAGCCAGGGGCACTCATACCTGCATTCTTCATCACTTTTGATGAGGGGATCAGAGCCTACGGTGCCCACCAGGAACTTGGGACTAAGCAAAGGCAGACGAACATGCTGCAGCACCTAAGAGGTAATAAATACCATTAAAGGCATGAGCTCCCACTTGCAAAATATTTAAGAGAATACATAACCCATGCTCGCATACTGTGTTTTCAATTGCTTTGGGATCTAACTGAATTAATTTGATTTAATTAATAAATAAAAAAGAGGGAGGGAAGGCATAAATACTAAACCTAAATTTATTCTACCATTTCAGTAATCAGAATAATCAGAAAATTGAAAGCATAATAAGCTACTTTGAGCTTTCAGCAATAGGTTATAAGCTCTTTTATAATTAGCTTATATAACTGGACTCCAACAAGCTGGAAGAATATCCTATTAAATTGCTAAAAACTATAGTCATAATAACAAAAACATTAAACATTTCATTTAGTGACCACTTATGGCCCATATCATCCCTGTACTCTTCAAAATGTGATAGGATTTCCAAGCCACATTGGGATGGGAAGCAACATAATTGCCGTCTTTTCCTTCTTTTGTTCTTTTAGTACCATTTGGGTTCTGACTTGTACTATACCCTAACCTAGAGCTGATGCAAAATAGAGAGGAAGCCAAGGAGCAAAAGTACATAATGACAAACACTTAAAATGTTTCTAAACATTATCTCCTTGATTTATTGGGAGACAGATGATCTCTCTTAAGGAACAGTGACAACTGTTTCTTTTTTACAAGTCAAATATATACTATTTCATCCAGGACAAACAAAAAAGTTACGTGGAGAAACATTTCTGTCATACCTGGGGTAACTGAGGACGTCTTTCTTGAATACTGTATTTGACCCAGGCCATCACTGCATTGAAAACCTGTTCTTCACTACGAACATTTAGTTCATCACTAGATATTATATCAATGAGCTGATTGGCTGGAAGCAACATGAACTCTTCACTTTCCATCACCTGTTCAAAGTTAGGTAAGAATAAAGAAAAAACACTGTGACCACATTTAATGTACTATTTCGATATTATTCTTCAGGGTTATGGGGCAAAGCTCTATTTCATAATGGAGCCGAAGTTCAAAGGAGTACTAAAGAAGAAAAATTTTAAAAAGAGAACAAAGCTAGGCAGAGCACGGAGGACTTTTAGGACAATGAAACTACCCTTTATATTACTACAATGATGGACACATTTTTCAAAACCCATAGAACGTATAACAGCAACAGTGAACTCTAATTTAAATTATGGACTTTGGGTGATGATAACATGTCAGTGCAGGTTCATCAATTGTAACACACGTACCTCTCTGGTGCAGGATATTGATAACAGGGATAACAGTGTGTGTGTAAATGGGGTACATGGGAACTCTGAATTTTCCGCTCCATTTTGCCATGAACTTAAAACTGCTCTAAAAAATAAAGTTTAGGGGTACCTGGGTGGTGCAGCTGGTTGTGATCTCAGGGTCATGAGATCGAGACCTGCGTTGGTTTCTGTGCTCAGCGCAGAGTCTGCCTAAGTTTCTCTCTCCCTCTCCTTCTACTCCTCCACTCTGCTCACTTTCTTTCTCTCTAAAATAAATAAAATCTTTTAAAAAATTAAGTTTATTTAAAAAAGGGGGGTGGGGAACAAAGGAGAGTACCAAGGACACAATTAAAATTGAGGAAAAATAATAATTTGTGATTCAAGCGATTTAAGAAAAAGGAAATCTGTTTTTCTAAAATGAAGTATCAAAATATAAGTTTACATTCAAAATAAACTAAACTAATTACACCAAATTATAACTCCAGAAATATGAGGCATACAAAAAATCAGAGGACGCTTTCAGAGGAAGGTAAGTTGCTGAAAGAGCAATGTCTTGGGCAGAAACACCAAGTGGACAGTTTTAAAAAAAGAATGAGGGTATCAGCAATTCTACAAGCAAGAATGAATATACTGAGAAGGGCGTTAGACCCATGAAAACCTCTGAGAATCAAACTGCCCTGAGGAACAACCATGGAGATGAAATGGCAACAAGGATATTACCTTGTTGTGCAGTCCAGCCACAAATCCCAAGATCTTGCAAATCTTGTCATCGGTATGTAGAGTAAAAGGGGGCAGGGTGCAATGCGGAGGAGGGAGGGAAACAGACTGCTACACTCCAAGTGGTTTGTTCTCTCATTCAGAAGATTGTGCTACATGTCATGTCTATTATTTATTAGCGCAGGAAGGATATGTTTAAGAGCTCTAATTCCTACCGTGTAATCTCTAATGCAGATGATGTACTCTCTTGAGAGGGCTTTTTTTACAATCAAAAAGTCAGAATATTTAGCAGGATATGAGATAAGCCATAGCAATTTGAATATCTGATTAAGAATATTTTTTCCCAAGTACATTAGGAAAAAATGCAAATCTCAAAACCATGAGAGCCATAAGGTCAGCTGCACTCACAGTAGAAAATACTAATGAACTCTACAATTTTTTTAGGCACAAATTTTCAAATCATCTGAGTGAGAAACCTTCTGGATGTCAGGAAATTAAATAGGTTACCTCCAAATTTTAGCTGAGGTTGTTTACCCAGGTTACTCAGTACTTGGAACGACTGCATTGTACTCTCTGTGCCAGGGTTGTCAGAATTAGTAAATCAAAGGACATACTTACACTAAAAAATTACTTGTTGTTCTTCTGAAATTTTTATTTAACTGGGCACCCTGTATTTTATCTGACAACCCCATGTTGGTCCTATAAAACCAAGAGCAAATATTGAGGCCTAGCCCCAAATTAGGTGTGCTCGCCTTTATAGCATGCAAGACTGTAGCCATGGCTGTATATTACTTTCCTCTTATTAATTTTTTCACTCTGATCTCTTAACTTAAACACACCAGTGGTATCATATATCTCTGTGAAGTGCCTTAGCATTCTTTTGGATCTTGCTCAAGTATAAGTTCTTTTTCCCAACTTAGTGATTATAAACCAATGATCACCAAATTTAAAGTTTATGAATAAATCACTATTATATTCACTAGTCACTTACTGGAAACATTAAATGGCAAGAAAACATGAAAATCTGCATGAGAAAATATTTGTTTGGCACTTAGCAAAGAGTAAAAATAATACTTTTGATAAACTAAGTCTGGTTAAATTGTCACTTCTCCTTTTTCTACCAAGAGGAAAAAGATACTAATGCTTACCATTAAAGCAAATCTAGCACTGAAGTCTATCCTTGACCAAACAACCAGTTTAAGAAAATAATTTCTTTTTTTTTTTTGAAGATTTTATTTATTTGAGAGAGAGAGAGAAGGGAGAGAACGCGCACGCACGAGGAGCAGGGAGGGACAGTGGGAGAAGCAGACTTCCTGCTAAGCAGGGAGCCTGATGTGGGGCTTGATCCCAGGACCCTGAGATCATGACCTGAGCTGAAGGCCGCCACTTAACTAACAGAGCCACCCAGGCGCCCCAAGAAAATAATTCTTTAAAGTACCTGTTTTAAGTAAAAGTTTACAGGAGATCTGAATTTTAAATCCCACACTATTTTGGTAATGAGCTTACTTTTAGTTTCTTCAGATGACTATAGATGGAATTTGAAGAATGAATTAAGCTCAAAGCAACAAGAGTGAATAAGAAAAGTCATCTAGAGTTGTTCTAACGGAAGTGAATGGTGAACTTAATGTTGAAAGACAATTTTTAAATTCATGTTTACAGACAAAAATAACACTGTATGAATTAAGTTAGGTCTAATGAAATAGAAGGAAATTAAATATAGATTTAAGTTAGAGAATGATTAAAATGAGTGACATGTGTTAAGCCCCAAACGGTGACAATTTTTGTATCTGCACAGAACTAGTGAACAAACTAGTGCATTTTAGTCCATAAACGAGGGGATTTCATTATGGTATATATCATGTTCACTTCATTATGGTATATATCAGGTTCACTTGAGAGGCAGGGTTACAACTGGAAGGCATTCTAAAACTTTCTCTACTGTTAAGCATATTCCTCAGATATTTGCTACTACCTTAGATCTAAAACACAAGCTATGGTTAAAGCAGGAAGTTTTTAAAAATCAACCTTATTTATTTATTTTAAATGTGCAGATCAGTTTTGATCAGTGTACTCATGTAACCAAGATCACAATCAAGACATAAAATATTACCATCATCCTAAAAGCAGGGAATTCTTAATATGGGGTCCAATGACTCTGACAAATTATTTTTGGAAATTCTCAGTGCTGGCAAATCTTTAGTTTTAGAGAGTGGATTCTGACATTTAAAAATAGTGGGATGAAATTAAGAGTCAAATCTGTTAAAAAAAAGTGTATGAAGAAGCTAGGTTATTTTAAATGAGGAATTAACTCTATTAACTTTAGTGGGGTATAAATTCCATTTAGTCATGATATATTCCACTTTTTATATCTAAATGGAATCAACTTACTAATTTTTTTACCTTTTATTAAAATATAATATGAGAGTGGACTCTAAGCAACCAACTGAAGGTTTTGGAGGGGAGGGGGTGAGGGTTTGGGCGAGCCTGGTGGTGGGTATTGAGGAGGGCATGTATTGCATGGACCACTGGGTGTGGTACATGAACAATGAATCTTGTAACACTGAAAAAATAAAATAAAAGTATTCGGGGAAAAAAATTTAAAAATTAAAAAAAATAATATGATAGAGTGCAAACATATCAGTAATGGAAATAGATACAAATGGGCTTTAACTGCCTATTTAAAGAAAAAGATTTTCAAACTGGCTCACAAAGTAAAACTTAATTCTATGCAAATTCAAGAAAAATACCTAAAATATCATGACGCAAAAAGGCTACAAGTAAAGGGCAAATGGGCAAAGATACATCAGGCAGGTGGAAATAAAAGAAAATAAGAATTGAAAGTCAGGTATCAAAGTAGAATTAAGACAACAAATGAATTAAATCTGACAAAGGAGGATACTTTATAAAGCTAAAAGTCACAATCTGTAATTAAGACACAGAATTATGATTATACATGCATTAAGCAACATAGTGACCACCTATCTAAACTACAGATGATGCAAGGAGAAACAGAAACACACTAATAATAAAAGACTTTAACACACAGGTCTGTGGACAAAATAATATAAAAGAGCTAAGTAATATAATCAATAAGATACACTTTATGCATATATATCAACTACTATGAGAATAGAGACAAGAAAATGTACTTCCTTTCCATGCACATATGAAATAGTCAGAAAAATTGATCATATATTATGTGACTAAAAAAATCAGTAAATATCATGAAGTAGAAATATTATAAACACTGTAGTACACTAAAACTAGAAATTAAAAGTGAAATCTAAAAAAAACCTGCTTCCACCTAAAAATTTAAAATTTTGCTATTAATAGTTCCTGGTAAAGAGAAATATAAACAGAGTTACCGCCAAACAACAATTGAGCAATAAAAATAAGAATCTATTAAACATATTTAAAACAGTGATCAAAGGAAAACTATGGCTTTAAACACTTATAGTAGTTAACATAAAAGAATGAAAACAAATCAAATTCTCAACCCAAACAGCTAGAGAAAGAACACAGCAAGTCAAAAGAGAACACAAGGAAGGAAGTAATAAAGGTAAAACCGGAATGTAATGAAACAGGGAAAACAACTGTAGATCTAATTAGTAAGTCAAAATATTGATTCTTTGGAAAAACACGAATAAAAGAAACATACCACTAGCTACTTTTTTAGGAAAGAAACATTGAAAGCACACATATACAAAGCAAAATATCAGGGACGCCTTGGTGGCTCGGTTGGCTGAGCATCTGGTTTCGGCTCAGGTCATGATCTCAGGGTTGTGAGACTGAGCGTGGAGTCAGGCTCCACACTGGTCATAGAGGCTGCTTAAGATTCTTTCTTTCCTTCTCCCTTTGCCTGGCCCATGCACCCCTCTTCCGCCCCCCACTCACATGTGTTCTCTCAAAAAAAACAAAACAAAACAAAACAAAACCAAGGGGCAAATAACCATTGATTCAGAAATTTAAAAATTAAAAGAAATTACTTGTACACCTCTGTACAAATAAACTCGAAAACATAGATAAAATTGATAATTTTTCAAAATTGATCCTAGTAAAAGGGGGAAATTTCATAGAATAGAGAAAATTATTAATAAACTACTTCACAAAAAAGCACCAAGCGTAGACAGTTTCACAGAGAAATTCTACCAAACTTTCAGAAAGGACATAGTCTCAATGTTGTATAAATTGTTTCAAAGTATAAAACATGCAGGAAAACTTCTAACTCATGTTCATGAAGTATAACATATATATCTAACCTGATAAAGACAGCACAAGAAAATTAAAGACTAGCATCACTTCTGAATATCAATATAAAAACACTATATAAAATATTAGTGAATAGATTCCAACATCACATTAACAGTACACCATGACCAAAACGTGTGTACGTAGAATGCAAAGATGCTTTAATTTTAGGACCTCATTTATGTATTTCCTAATAATGGGTTTAAGGAGAACATTCATATGATTACCTCCATAAGTACTGAGAAAACCCTTGACAAAATTCAATACCGTTTCTAATAAAAAGCATCCAAGAAAACAGGAATTGTTGTACATGGATACTTCCTTAATATGACAAAATAGTCATACTTCAATCTTAAAAACAGCGTATTACTCAATGGGAAAACACCGAAGTCATTCCTAGTAATGCCAGAAACAAAGTAAGTATGTCCAATATTTCCATTACTATTAAATATTTCACTAGAAGTACTAACCCTAGCAACTAGAGAAAAAAAAAATTAAAGGTATTAACAATTGAAGAAATAAAATTACTAATATGCGGATGACATGATAGGATGTTCAGAAAACTCTAAAGAATCAATGGCAAAAGTAACTCAAAGAATAAAAAAAATAGGTAAGGCAGCTTTCATATACATTAATGGCAATTGGTTAGAAGCTGTAATGAAGGGGAAAAAATTATAAAAGGAACAAAAAAATACACCTAGGAATAACTTCAAACGAAGTGTACACAACTTAAATGAAGAAAAGTATAAAACATTCCTGAGAGATAAAAAAATAGAACTGAAGAAACAGAAAGACATCTCTCATTTTTTAACAGAACTCAACATCATAAAAACGACTGTTCTTAACTTATAAATTAATATGATCCTAATAAATACACCAAGGTGTTTTCTTAGAGCTAGATAAGGTGATATTAAGTTCATTTGGAAAAATAAACACTGAAAAAGAGAGTTATACGGGAGGGGTATTAATAACCCTACTATGTATTAAAATATACTACAAAGTCTCAATAATTAAAATATTGTAGAAAACAGTATGGTAGTGCTGTCTGGCCTACACTAGAAGATCTAGAACCCAGCACACATAGAAATTCAATACATAATAAAAATGTTATCTCAAATCACTGGGGGCAAAAAGAGACTTTTAAATAAATGATATTGGGACTAGTTGGATATTTACAAAAAGATAATAGTATTTCATACCCTACACAAGATAAACTCAGAGAGACCATATACGACACTAGAAAAAATATGGGCGAATTCCTTTGTACCTTGAGGAAAGGGGAAACCTTCAAACTGTGCCTTGAAACCCAGATGCAATAGAGTAAAAGATTTATACATTTGACAATATTAAAAAAAAAAACTTTTCATGACCAAAAATACCATAAGCAGAGTTAAAAGGCAAATGCAAAGTGGGAAAAAGAGTTTGTAACCTGTAGCACAGATAAAAGGCTATCACTGTTAATATAGAGAGAACTTTAAAACACTGAGGAGAAAAAATATAAAAAATATTGAATAGGAAAATGGGCAAAAGATAATAATAAGCAATAACAAAAATTATATTAAAAAGGCCCCCTAAAAATGAGATATTCAACTTTACTTATGTTAAGAGAAATGCAAACTAAAACCACACCGAGATTTCACTTCTCATCTATTAGACTGGCAAAAACTCAAAAGGTTGACAATATATTCTGTTAGTGAGGCTATGAGGAAACAGTCACCCTCATGTATTATGATCAAAATGGTTCCATCCCCACCAAGGGGAATTTGGTGATATTTAACAAAATTACATATGCAGTTAACCTTTGGCCCTGCAGTCCCATTTCTAGGAATTTATCCTGAAAATAAACCTCCAACACTGAAATATTCATACACAAGGCTATTCATTGCAGCGTTATTTGTAATGGCAAAACACTGAACACTATCTAAATGCTCAAATATAGGACACCGACTAAACAAACTGTGGTACACACAAGGAGAAGAACGCAGCTGTGGAGAGAGAACAAGGAAGATCTCTATGAACTGATATGGAATGAATTTCAGAATAAATTAAATAGAAGGCAAAGTGCAAAAGAGAATGTACACAATGCTACCTTTTGTGTAGGACAGAAAAGGAAATTAAAAACATGCATATGTCTGCCTAATTTTGAAAAAGTAAGCACAGGAAGGATAAATCAGACTATAAAGCACCAAAATAATAAATGGTAACAAAGGACTATAATCCATCAACTAGAATAAAAGTCTGAGTCCGGAATGTTAATCAATCACTCAGAACAAGGAAAATTCTTCCTTATAGCAGAATGTTGATAGAAATGTGGGAATTTTTTTTTAATCACCATTTTACAACCATCATAGTATTTGGCAGAAATTATCAATGGATGTAAGTGAAAGTGAGTAAGTTTGATACGGAATAGGATATTTACATGGATTTGAAGCATCTCTGTAAAAGTTCTTACTAGTTAAAAAGGATAAATAATAACTTAATAGGAAACTTTAGGGACTCCACTTAACCGAGTGATCAAAGTTAACATAATCAGTAATGGGACAAATAGATACCATGTACTTCTGTGATGCACTGAGAAGGACAAAATATCACTTATGTAGTACTCCTGTCAAAATGTATATTGAATCTACCCATGAGGAAACATCAGACAAGTTGCCTATGCTCTTAAATGTGGAGGGAACTACTACAGATTATCTAGAACTCAAAAACCATGACAACTAAATGCAGTGCAATCATTTGCTCTGGAATCTGGACTGGAAAAAAATTGTTATAAAGAATAATACTGGGTGAGTTGGTGAAACCGGAATGGGAACTATGGATTAAATATTGCTTTTAATCAATGTTAAATTTCCTGAATTTGAAAAATGAACTGTCGTAAGAGAATTCTATGTAAAAAAATGCCCTTGGTCTTAGAAAATACATACTGACATGTTCAAGAGTACAGAAATATGATGTATACAATATACTCTCAAATTGTTCAGAGAAAAATATTTGACATAACAACAAGAGAATGGTAAAGCAAATGTGGCAAAATGTTAACAACTGGTAATCTCGGTAAGGGATATATGAAAGATTTTTTTCTTTTTCTTATAATTTCTCGTAAATTTGAAAATTTTTAAAATAAAATTAAAAAGTTGTTTTTCCAACCTGATAGGTTAACGATGGTATCTCGTTCCCTCTTTTTTTAAGATTTTATTTATTTATTCGAGAGAGAGAGAGAGCCAAGCAGGGGGAGCAGAGGCAGAGGGAGAGGGAGAAGCAGGCTTCCCACTGAGCAAGGAGCCTGATGTGGGGCTTGATCCCAGTACCCAGGGATCATGACCTGAGCCGAAGGCAAACGCTTAACCAACTGAACGACCCAGAGGCCCCAGGTATCTTGTTCTGATGTATGTTTCTTTAATTATGTGTAAGGATGACTAAGCTTTCATATGTTTACTTACATTTGAATATCTCTTTTTTTACACATAACTTTTTCATACACTTTACCTATTTTTCTATTGTGTTTTTCATGGTTTTTCTCACTGAATTTGTATGAGTTTTATGGGAATTACTGTTTTTTTCTCTCATGTATGCTCCATGTATGAGTTTGGCATTGATTTTTTGATTTAGTTTATGGTACTATTGTTGTTGTTATTGTTGTCATAAAGAACAAAAATTCTTAATTTTAGACAATCAAATTTATCAATCTTTATGGCTTCTTGGTTGTATCCTGCTTGGAAAGGTCATTTTTACTACAGCCAACTAATGGTATCTTCTAGAACTTTTAGAATTTAGTTTTTTAGGTTTAAATTATTCATCCACTGGGAATTCCATTTTTATGGAATCATTTTCCTAATGACATTTTTAAACCATTTTCCTAATGACATTTATTAAACAATTCCACTTTCCTCCACTGGCTTGAAATGTCAACTTCTGGACTCTTTTCAGCTCAACTAATCAATACCTTCTCTAGTACCAAAATATTTGTAATGTTTTAATATTTCTTAAGGCCAATAGCCCTAATCTTAATTTTTGGAAACTTCCTGGCTATGCATTATTATATATATATGTAATGTCCTCATTCTTTAAAAAAAAAATCCCTTCTGTTGCATTTCATAATCTCACACTCCTGGTTTTCCTCTTCTCTAGTTATTCTGTTTTTTCAACCAGTCGCTCTTTTACTAACCATCCTTCAACGTTGGGAAAATGTTAAGGCTCTTCTCTTCTGTCTCCTTTCTTGGTGATCTCAGTGGTATTGATTTTTTTGACCCTGTTTATGGTGCTTTTTTGTTACCAAAAAGTTTTAAATTGTTATGCAATCAAATTAACCAAACTTTTATGGTTTCTGGGTTGAATCCTGCCTTAAAAGGATTAAGCCATCATAATGTCATTTTTATGAGTTGATGACTCCTAAATTTTAATCTCAGTCTAACTTCTAAGATAAAAGACCCATAAACTGTGGCCTGGCTCAGTATCTCTATTCACATATCTGACAGGTGTTTCAGGTTGAATATATCTAAAACGAAACCCATGATTTCATCTCTTCAAACTGCTCCTTTCTCCAGTACATTTGTAGCACAAATTCCCAGAAATAGGACTGCTGAGTCAAAGACTGTGAAAAAAGTGCAAATTTCCTTTCAAGGAGATTGTATTGATTTATATTCACACTAGCAATGTAGCTCCATTACCTTGTCTCCATGGCCTCGTCAACAGGGTGTGAAATCAAACTTCTAGATATTTGTAATCTGATAGATTATAATTTTGTAATCTGAGAAATGAAAAATAGTACTTTGGTATAATTTTAATTTGTGTTTCAGTTATTATAAACAACCTGCAGCAGACTTTTGTATGTTTAAGGGCAATCTGAATGTGTTTACTACCCATTTTTTGGTTACATCATTGGTCTAGTTTATTGACCAATAAGATTTCTTGCTGTATTAAAGAGATTATTATCTGTGATAGTTACGAATATTTTGCTCCATTTTGTCTTTTTTTTTTTTTTAAGATTTTATTTTTAAGTAATCTGTATACCCAACGTGGGACTCGAACTCACAACCCTGAGATCAAGAGCTGCATGCTCTATTAACTGAGCCATCCAGGCACCACCCACTCCCTCACTTTGTCTTTGACTTTTATCTTGTTACTGTTTTTTTGTTTTACCATGCAAAATTTTTTATTTTTTTGTAATCTATGTTTTCTTCTATGCCTCTGTGTTAGTCAATTAGAAAGGTCTTTCTCAATTCAAGATTAAAAAGGAATTGTTATCTTTTAATATTTTCATGGTTTCGTTTTATATTTTTAAATCTTTGATCCATTGGAAGTTATCCTGGTGGGGAGAAGAGTGATATTAAAGTGCAAAAGGGACCATGTCTTTGCTTAAAGCTCTTTAATGGTTTTCTATTGCTCTTAAGATTAAATTTCAAATTCTTCTTGTTCTTTTTTTTTTTTTTTTTAAGATTATTTATTTATTTATTTGACAGAGAGAGACAGCGAGAGCGGGAATACAAGCAGGGACAGTAGGAGAGGGAGAAGCAGGTGTCCCGCTGAGCAGGGAGCCCAATGCGGGGCTCAACCCCAGGACCCTGGGATCATGACCTGAGCCGAAGGCAGACGCTTAACAACTGAGCCACCCAGGCGCCCCTAAATTTCAAATTCTTAACATGGTCTATTAACTCCAGTATGATGGGGCTCTGTTCTTTCTGTAAAATTATTATGTAATAAGATCCTCCCTTTTGCTCTCTGGCTCTCACTGGGTTTCTTTCAGTTTCTCAACCTAGTTATGCTTTTTCATGTCTCAGAATTTTGTAATTAGCCGTTACAGAACCAGAGTTAAATCTCTCTGTAATATGTTAAATCATCCAGGCTTCTTTGTAGCACCTATTAACTGTAATTATTTATGTAATTATGCATTCAATGGATATCCTCCCACTCGATTATAACCTCCATGAGAATAGACATTCTAGGCATCTTGTTCTCTACTACATGTAGCCTTTTTTCCCAAGCACAGTGGCTGAAACAGTAGCTTTTCACATATTTATTAAATAAATAAATAAATGAAAAATAACATTTAATGAAAAATTCTTTTCATGTACATCTAACTTAATTTTTCCTCATTGTTAGTTCTCCAAGTAACTGCAGAATAATCCATATAATAAGGAAGGTAATGTTTCATACAAATGACTGGTACCAGGTATCCTAACAGACACTGATCTCCTAATGAATTAATAAACTATTCAGACTTATAAACTAGCTTATTAACATGGCTAGGTAGAATCAAATCCCTAAACTTTAATATTTGTTGACAGAACATAAAATCAGTCTCTAAAATAAAAACCAGGCTTAGAATTTATAATGACTTCTATCTTTGGTATTATGAGTTAGAATCAGTAGTAAATATCCAAACAGGTACATGTTAGTTAACAGAACATGAACTCATATTGCTCTCCTGACCAATACATTATGAATGCATTGAAACCAAGTACAACTCACCTCTTGAAAGTTATGTTGAGTAAACTTGTCTGCTATCCTTAGCAACTCACGACATGAATGTGTGTCAGCAAAAGCCCGAATGCCTAGGCAATTAGAAGGATCTAATTGTCTCTTTAAGAATTCACAGCAAGCTTCCTGTATTTCTGCCAGCTGAAGGAGGCAAGCAGCTGGCAGAAGAGTCTGAACATTGCCCTCTTCCACAGTTATCTGGGAGGTATATGCAAAGTCAATCAGTAGTTCCATAGCCCTCTCATCTATGTCTCGAATCACTACTTCTGTCTGACGGCTCTCTGCCAATTCTCCTGTAAACATAGCTCGGAAGTAGGGACTACAGGCTGACAAAATGACTCGATGGGCATATATCTTCTTAGCGCCCACAACTAGCACCACATCGCAGAGCTCCCGGTGCTTTCTCAGAAGGTTAATCACTTCCAAGGTTTGTCGAGGGTGCTTGTCTGAGATATAGGGCATGCGGGCAGGTTGGGGAACCCCTTCTGGCAGTTTATTGGGGTCTCCAAGGGTGCAGCGGCTTGTTACGTCCATTCCAGTCTCTCCTGGTCGAATGTTGGTACACCTACAGGAATGGGGGAAGGAGGGAAGAAAGATGATGGCAGTATTATTAGAAACTCACTCTTGCCATAAAGTGTTCACAGTCAAGAGATAGGGAAACCTGCAGGTAATGAAAAGGGAGAACTAGGCTCCCAAAGAGCTTCCTTTCTAAGAAAGCTAGAACTCATAAACTTCCTTAAAGTCTTCTCAAAAACAAACATTATTAATCCCAAATCAGAGCACTTTCATTATGCACTCCCATAAAATAAAGGACAATTGTTTTTTCATCTCGGAAGTACTCAGACTAGACTGTCTTGGACTATATGTTTTATAACTATCTGCAATACACTAATAAAAATTTATGAAAAACACTTGTAAATTATTCTCTCTCTCTCCACAAAACAGACCTATGGGACTTTAATTCCTTAATCTGGTTTAACCAAAATATTGATATTTGTTATTTTTCTAAAACACAGAAATATTTATTTCTCATTATCATAAATAATATTTTAGATTTCTCTCAGGTTCAGCACAAAAGCTGTAAAATATTACAGTTCATGCTGCATGAAAAGATCAGAAAAATGAGGTCAGGGACCCCCAAATTAACTTTATATATAGTACTATATTTCCATTATTCTAAGATGGATAATTTTCAGTTTGTGCAGGCTATCACAAAGGTGCTAAGGAAAAACAAACTAAACTAAAAAAAAAAAAATTTCACAAGTCTGGATTACAAAAACTAGTTTGTTGCTGGGATGCTACAGATAATTGCCGATGGCCAGACATAATTAAAGACATTCTTTGATCTGTGAATGAGAGGAAAGCTTAGAATCAAACTTTGTGATATTGAAGAAAATTTAGGTATCGATTATATGGATAAATACATGTTAGACCATCAGCTAATAAAAGCTTTACATACCTTTAATGCAATATTTACACTTCTAAAAGGCTATTAAATGAGTCAGGCGTCTTATAAGCAAGGAAATATAGCAAATAACTATGTAATCACATTAGTTTATAAAAAAGGGAAAGAATCAAACCAAATATTTTAGAAGCCACTCGCAGGGAGAAATGAGTTAAAATTCTCTTCTCTGCCTAAGTTTTAGTCCGACCATAGATGTCTCAAAATATTCTACCATACCTTAAATTAAGATTTCTTTATTTTTCTCCCCAAGTCTAACAGCTCTGACACCTGGGTACTATGGCTACTCTGACATTAGCTAGCATAAAGTTTCAAAGCACACTGTGGAACAGATGGACCTGGGTTGAAATGCTAGTAACAATTACTGGACATGTTACTTATCCTTCCTAATCCCCAGTTTCTTTAGCTCTAAAATGGGTAAATATCTACTCCATATGGCAAAGATTAAATGAGATAATGTACATAAAACTTCCAGCTCAGGGCTTGCTACCTGTTAAGAATTTTAAATTGTAGCTATCCTAGTAATAGAAATATCTACATTCCTTTCAGATAAGGTGGTTATGCTTATCCATATTAGAAATCAAATAAAAAAAATCAAACCTGAATCGATATGCTTCAATTAATATTTACATAAATTTTGAATTAATGATAATCCAACAAGTCTGGACTGAAATTTATCTTTACTTAGAAATCTTTTCTTCACAGTTTATGAATATTAAAGTGGTAAAGAAGATGAAAGGTAAAATATTTTTTTATTTAGTAGAACTCTTAAGAGCGTTGACAAAGATTTTTTTAGACTAATTTGCAGCTAGAGATGTTAAATCTGACAATAAGCCTCATTCGTTCAAAAGTACTACATATGTTGCAGGCATGTGGGTGGCTCAGTCAGTTAAGCATCTGACTCTTGATTTCATGATCTCAGGTTGTGAGATCGTTGAAGCCCCACATTGGACTCTGTGCTGGGCCTGGAGCCGGCTTCAGATTCTCTCTCCCCTTTTCCCTCTGCCCCTGCCCCCTCCCAAAAAGCACTACATTTGTCCAATTGTTCCTATCAAATCAGTCAGAATCAATGAAGGTTTAGTATGATTACAAAAGAATTGTATAGGTCCATAAACAGACATTCCTCACTTTACAAATAAATACTTTTCTAAAAGTCTAATTTTATGTTGACTGGAGGTTTGTATTTTACTTTAGTAGGAGTGCTATATACAGGGGCTACGTTTAGTTGTAAAATCAATTCAGTGTGTCACAAACAGCTCTAAAAAAATGAAACAGAAAAGAAAAAATATTGGTATACATTTATTTTAGTTAAATATGTTTCAACTATGTATTCTATACACATTTAAATTCATATACATTTGTATAATTAGGTTCCTTTGCAAGCTATATGTTATATCAAAAAAGTTTAAAAGCTACTGACACAGAATTCTGACCTGAGTTTTGAAGTCCTAAGACAAAAGGGCCAAGAGGTACAAGGAGAAGGAAAAGAATATCTGTCATTTTGGGATTGACCTAGGATTTGCCGTTGCTACTGTTTTCGGTGGCTTTTGGGTAGGGTGATGGCTGGAGCTTGGGAAGCTACTTCTACACAAAGACTCTGGAAGTCTGTAAGTTGGGCATTTATTATATATTTAAGTACATGTTACCCTAACGGTGCTACAAGTCACACTCTTTGAGAGGCTGTAATAATTATTTTCCTAAAAAGTGGCAGCTCTGTAAATTTCTCAAATTTGATACACATTGCGTCACAGGATCAGGGTATATATGTATTAGTAAATTTTACATGTTAATGTTCTCCAGAAGTCTTTAAATATGAAAACCACACTTCCTTGCTTAGCATAATCTGTTACGTAGCTTGAAGAATGGGAGACAGATTTGAAACAGAATGGATCATCAGATCATTTAACATAATACCCTCCTTTAACAGATGAAGAAACTGATTTGTTAAGTGACTTGCTAAAATCATGAAGTTTTCCTTTCAGTAGCAGAGCAGGTCTCCTGATGCTTTTGGAGAAACCACAACTATCTCCCGGGGCACTGTGAATATTTAATAACTGGGATTGATGTGAAGGCTGGGTTGGGGAGAAAAGGGAGTTGTAGAATTATTTTAACAATTCAAAATAAGAGGCGCCTGGGTGGCTCAGTGGGTTAAAGCCTCTGCCTTCAACTCAGGTCATGATCTCAGGGTCCTGGGATCGAGCCCCGCATTGGGCTCTCTGCTCAGCAGGGAGCCTGCTTCCCCCCTCTCTCTGCCTGCCTCTCTGCCTGCTTGTGATCTCTCTCTCTGTGTCAAATAAATAAATAAAATCCTTAAAACAAAAAATTCAAAATAAGATTTTTAGTTTTCTTCCTTATGGATATCCAAATTTCTGTACAACTCTTTTGTAAAAGCCCAGGAAGTTGCAATAAATGCAGTTTATTTTGGTCCAGTCAGCATAAAGAACTTCACCAGTGAACTATCAGAGGAATCAGCTAACTTGGTAAGAGGCCTGCAAAATGAATGTTAAGCTTGAGGAAAACAGCATAACAAAATTGAACCTAAGTCTTTTTCAGCTACAAAATACTGGGAAAGTCTAAGAAATTATCAGAATTATCTTTAAACATTTCTAATAAAATATAGTTAAAGGCTTATTACTTTTTAAAAAGTTATTCCAATAGTAGATAAGAGAAGCAAAGTTTACACATTATGTTCATATTTCAGAAATTCAGGGGTTCACTTGCTAGATAAATGCCACAGATTTAATTGACACATAAGTGTAATGAAGATATTTGGATTTTCATAATCATCACACTATGTCTACTGACATGCGGAGAAAAGAGAATCTAATGCCCCTCTAAAATGGTAATTATTCTTCTAACAAATATTTACTAATTGCATATAATTTACAAAGCATTTTGCTTGAACTAAGAAAAATTCAAAGGAATATAAAGAGGCAATCAGGAAACCTAACTATTGAGAAAGGGAGATACATGAATAACAGAGAGAGGGCAACCAGAATACAAACTATGGTAGAAAGGCAAAAATCAATAAAGTATTTGTTTATACTGGAAAGATCCTAGATCTAACTGACATAAGCTACGAGGTTACTTCACAGGTATGTATTTTTGGTGTGAAGTACGAATATTTAATTGGGTTATTCTGGAACGTAGGTGAAATATCCTATACCCATGGTCCAGATATTTCTCTTTCTGATTCTATATCCACTAAGCAGTCTTGTGATGAATAATTCTTCCAAAGATATCATGTTATTTAAAAGGGGGGGTTAGGTGAATCCAATGTTCTGATCACTGGGTTTTAGGTCAGCCTCATGTGAGTCTCACAGACTTAATCATCTATGACTATATTAAGATAGTCTAATATCTGGCCTGCAAGGGACAGTATCAGTTTACTACCCCTAAGGCTGTAGCACGGACAAGAACTACAGTATAATAAAACACCTGTGTTGAAAGAGTCCCCAGGGAAGGAGAGAAGAATAGAAAAGGACATTTTGGGAAAAAGAAACTACATTTACATTTACATTACAAAGGCACAGCCTGAAAGCAAAGACTGTTGTTCCTTTCTCCAACAGCAACCTGTTTTTCCAAAGTACTCATAAATTCAATCTTTCTGTGCTTGGCCTTAGTCCAAAGGTGATTCTGTATTCTAGAATGCGAAATGTTCATAATTCCTGATATCTGGTAGAAACAACACTGTTCATGCTCGACAATTTAAAGACAGAAAAAAACGGAGCAGTTAAAGAATAATTTTTATCACCCACATAAACAGTCAAAGAAGCTTTTAACCACGTGCTTAAAGATGCCTTGTACGTAGTAGATGCTAAAATACTAAGTCACATGGTTAACAGTGGTACAATCAAGCTTCTTTAAAAAAGAGCCACCATTAAAGACAAGATAAATTCAAAATTTCCCGTTTTAATATTGACACTGCATGTTTAAAACATTTTGTTGTAACCATAATTATGTACATAAAGATAGTACTATTAAACTCAGATATAAGCAATTTTTTATTTTGCCTATGTACAATATGGAAACTAATTTCTACATATCTACCTTTTCTTTTTTTTTTTTAAAGATTTTTATTTATTTATTTGACAGAGAGAGAGATTACAAGTAGGCAGAGAGGCAGGCAGAGAGAGAGGGGGAAGCAGGCTCCCTGCTGAGCAGAGAGCCCAATGTGGGGCTCCATCTCGGGACCCTGAGATCATGACCTGAGCTGAAGGCAGAGGCTTTAACCCACTGAGCCACCCAGGCGCCCCAGATCTACCTTTTCATTTAAAAGTATACCATAGCAAAAAAATGCTGTGCTATTATTACTGTATTAGTATAGATTCTAATTTTTAATAATGGCTAATTTGTAAACTTTTATCAAAGGTCTGGTTTGCAAACTTGCAAAAAAATCTCTTAAATGTGGTCATTCTCTAAAGTTCTATTCTCTCTGCTCTCTATACACATTCTTAGGGGAGCTCATCTAATCTCATGGTTCCCATCACCCATATATGAATGGCTAAAACAGCCTTATTTTCTGCCTGGATAAGTTCCTAGTTTGGATCCATATGAATGTCTCTTATCACACAAACTAAATAGATCTCAATGATATATCTAAAATGGATTCTTTGATTCTCTACCTTCTCCAACATGTCTCTCTTCTAAACTTCCCCAGATTAAAAAACAATTTCATTCTTCCAGTTGCTCAGGCCAAAAATCTTGGAGCCCCTCCCCTTCCACACATCCTCAAACTTAATCCATCACCAAATCCTGTCATTCTACCTCCAAATAATATCTAGATTCCAACTATTTCTCTACATCTTTACCAGCCCCACCCTAATTCAGGCTATTTTCACTCTGTTTTATATTATGTTAGTCTCATAAAAGCTCTTTTTGCTTCTACCTTTACCAATTTATATTCTCGTCTCTAAACAACCTAAGTGATACTTTAGAGAAGTCAGATTGTGAGGCACCTGGATGGCTCAGTTAGTTAAGCGTTGGACTCTTGGTTTTGGCTGAGGTCACAATCTCAGGGTCATGGGACCCTGCCCTGCATTGGGCTTCATGCTCACTGAAGAGTCTGCTTGACATTCTTTTCCCATCCCTTTTCCTTTTCCTCTCCCCTGCCTTTCCCCTCCCCTTGTGTGTGCTCTGTCTAATAAAAAAATAAAATCTTAGGGAAAAAAAAAGTCAGATTATACCACTCCTCTGGTCCAAATGCTTTAAAACACTCATAGTAAAAAACAAAGCATAAAAGGCTTGCCAACATCTACATGACTCTTCCCCTGGCTAACTCTCTGAATTTATCTCCTACTGCTTTCCTCTTGCCCATTGTTCTCTAGTCACACAGACTTCCTTGCTATTTTCTGGGACATGCAAAGACTTCGCTTCTTTCAGAGCTTTATTCCTTCCTCCTGAAAGGTTCTTCCCTCAAATGACTATGGAGCTCACTCCCTCATTTCTTTTAGATCTCTGCTCAAATGTCAACTTATCAGACCACTGTAGGGGCCGGTGGCAGGCCACCCCCAGATGGGCCACTTTGGCATGAACATTATTTTGAGTTAAAAGCAATCCAAACCTAGCAGACTCAGAAAAAGCTCTTTACCTCCCCCTCAATTGCCTGCTTTAGCAGAAAGAGAGCTATTAACAAAGATTTCTCTTTACCTAAGAAACTTATCTACATAAACATGGCACCTTTGTTTTCCAAACATCTTTCCCTTCTGCTAATGGTGTTTCTCCCCTTCGTACCCTCAGACCCTACCCCTCTCCTTAGCTCATAGAAGTATCTCATTGCCCAACTATCTTTGGAATTTCCATGTCTGTATGGATTCCCCCTAAGTAGTCTATTAAATTTGACGTCCTACTGTTAATCTGTCTCATTGTTAATTTGATTATAAGTCCAGGTAGAAGGACCTTAAAGGGCATAGGAAATTCCTCCTCTCCAACATGATGTTCTATGAAATAGCATCTCTTAATCCCTACGACGCTATACCCTTTGTCTAATTTTTCTTCATAAATATATTACCTATTGACATAATATATTGGTTTTCTCCCCCAAATAGAATGTAAGATCCATGAGAACAAGGCCCTTATGGTTTTGTTTTGTTTTGTTGATCACTGCTATACCCCAATACCTGGATCTAGTGTTCATTAAATTATTGTTAAATGAATTCAGCTTTTCTTCCTCCCAAAATAAACTATACCCCCTGAAGTCTTGTCTAATTCTCTTGAAACCAGGTTTGTAGCCAGGCAAACTTGTAGCCAGGTTCAAACCTTACCTCCATCATTTATTAGGTATAATCTCGGGCAAATTACTTAACTTCTCTGATCCTCAAGTTCATTATTTGTAATTGAGGGTTAATTACACTTACCTTACAAGGAGTGACAGTGTTAGGATTTGTCTGAATGTAGGTCCTCTGACTTCAAAGTCAGCGCTTTATTATCCCAAACTGTCTTGGGCAACTGGATTGAGTATTTGAAAGAGTAATGACTCTGGCAATCTGATTTATGTGGTTGTTATTCTTAGATGGGAGAAAAAAAGCAAGCATACTGCCACATGGCTGGACCATGTTGCCTTTTTAGGAGAACGAGAAGAAATGAGAAGAGGGATTACTGGTAGGCTGAGATTTTAAGGAGTACCTAATTTTAAATGTCCTGAGAAGTAGTAGTTAATTCTAGCAATTTAACTCTAGAAGCCATATTTAATTCTATACACTTAGTTATTTTTCCTGTGGTTCTGCTATTTGTTTTTGTAAATGTGTACTTTAAAAAATCTAAGTGCACATCCTCTATTATTCTCATTACAAATATAGGATTCTAACTGCAGAAAAGTGGGGGTTTTTGGTACCTTTTTCTGGGCACCTTCTGAAGGGAAGTTATAATAAGGGTCCTAGAAATAGACTGTGTTCACACCTTGTCACATCTATATTCACAACTTCTTTGTTTGGCATCTGATGAAATAAATACTCTACAGACCTAGGGGGTGGGATGGTAAATTGAGGTGTGAACTACTCCCCAGGACAGAACCCTATGAAAGAAAGGTTTTAATTAAACCTTGAGGCAGCAAGCTTTATTGTCCAAGTAAAAATTCATCTGGAAAAACTAGATCTCAAATTACTTGGTTTTTCAATATGTGGCTTTCTATTCTAATATTGAACTAATGATATCACAAATACAGACAAAAAGAAACTGAACCCCAAAAAACATTTTTATTAACTTAATTTGCAAGATTAATCTACATGTATTTTAAGGTTAAAGGAAGCAAGTGAAAGGATTACTCTGGACCCTATCCACAGTTAACAAACTAGGGAGATCAAACAGAGCTGTTGCCTTCTCTCACAAAATGACTCTGTCAATTCCAGGAAAAAAATCAGTCTTTCTAAAACCAAAGGGTATAAGATCTGCTATTAATGACCTTAGCTGATTTTTTATTCTTTTAGCACTGATGAAAAGCATAACTTCAAGATAAATTCTATTAATATATTTTACCATCAACTCTCTCAAACTTTAAACATAACCTTGATTTTGTTCCTCTATTAGCCATGTGCTTCAGAGGAAGATGAGCATGTCCCTAGCTTTGCAGGACAAATCCTGAATTCTCTCAAATCAATTAGCTGATGACATGCTCTTACCTCAGTTGGTCATCACACTATAGGAACAGACTTATATTCCATGATTTAGGGAGTTGCTTTTGCAGGGCATTAACAAGGAAGAATGTAGCATTCTACATTGGTAGGTGGTAGTGGGATGGAAGATCAATTTTGGGTTAGGATGAAGCTGCTATTGCAATAGCTACATTGGAGAAACAGAACTTGGGTCCAAGATGCTATTATCAGGCCACTGCCTCAAAGGAACCTTAGAACCCACCCTACCTCTGGCCTTCTTGTTATGTAAATAAAAGGTTTCCATGTTGATTGAACCAGTTTGAGTCAGGACTTTCAGTCCAAAACATTTTGATACCATTTGATACCAAAAATGGTAGTTAAAATGAGAAACAGTAAAATGAGCCACATATTCTAAATTTACTAACCAACTTGAATATAGAAATTTCCCCTTGCTTTGACTACTCAAATATTCTTGTATCTAAACGGTCTTCCTCCATTATTATCAGATTTTCTAAACATGGTATTGGCAGATTTAAAATTATGGCTTGAATTTGTGGCTTTTCTTTCAAATGAAGTGAAAATGTGAGAAGATACTGTTATTCGCTGGTTGCCCAATTCCTATTAGGCTGTTATATTAACTTTTCAAATATTGTGTTTGTCTGACACCAGATATACAGGGGTGTTTGATAAAAATGCAGGCTCCTGAAGTACTAGAGAATCAGAATCTCTGGTTTTATGACTCTAAAATCTTCATTTAGTAAATAGGTAATTTTAACACACATTAAAATTTGATTCATAATTGGCTAATAAAATTTGACTAATAAGGGGCGCCTGGGTGGCTCAGTGGGTTAAAGCCTCTGCCTTCGGCTCAGGTCATGATCTCAGGGTCCTGGGATGGAGCCCCACATCGGACTCTCTGCTCAGCGGGGAGCCTGCTTCCCCTTCCTGCTTCTCTCTCTGCCTGCCTCCCTGCCTACTTGTGATCGCTCTCTCTCTCTGTCAAATAAATAAATAAAATCTTAAAAAAAATTTTTGACTAATAAAATAAAATCTCTTTCTCAGTGGAAGTCAGTTTTTACAAAAAGAATATATTGACCTAAGTTGAAGTTGAAATAACAGAGTGGAGAAAGCAATAATTCAAAATGCAGGTATAAAGGGAAAAAAAAAAAGTAAAAGCATCGTTACCAAACATATAAAGTCAAATAAAACAAGGATTCACATTTACCAAAGTGTCAATAAATCTAAAAAAATGTGTAAGGCGGGCATCGGATGTTATGGAATCAGTTGAAGAAACTATAATTACTACATTTGAATCTCTACATATGGTGAGAAGAAAAAAACTGCTATTGAAAATTCTCAATTATTGTTCTCTTATATTCTGGGAAAAAGAACAACATTTATTTCAGAGACAGATGGTGCTCTTGAGAAAACAAGTGTTTAGGCCTTTTAATTATAAAAGGCAAGGTGAGGGCGCCTGGGTGGCTCAGTGGGTTAAAGCCTCTGCCTTCGGCTCAGGTCATGATCTCAGGGTCCTGGGATCGAGCCCCGCATCGGGCTCTCTGCTCGGCGGGGAGCCTGCTTCCCCCTCTCTCTCTGCCTGCCTCTCTGCCTATTTGTGATCTCTCTCTCTGTCAAAAAAATAAATAAAGTCTTTAAAAAAAAAAAAAAAAAAAAAAATAAAAGGCAAGGTGAGGGCCCCTTAGAATGATAAAGACCATCAGAAGGATTTTGCCTGCTGGTTTTAGTTTGTTTTGCTTTGAGATTGAAATTGAAATTGAATCTGAGTATCATTAGGAGGGCTTGTATTCTTAGTTCACCACAGTCTCCACCACTCTTTGTCTTGTGAAGCTGTACCCCACATTTATATGAACTACCCAAAGATATAAGATTTTGTTTTCTAACCTCTTCTAGAGACACCAGGATTATAACAAAGAGACTAAATTGCTCAGTATAATAAAGTAACAGTAATTTAGAAGTAAGAAAGAAAGAAGGGAAAAGAAAGGGGAACTCATAAAAATGGTAGCAGGCTGTGATCTAAGGAGGGAGAGCCAGTAAGAAAATAATGAGTGGCCAAAAAACTTCATTATCCCTAAACTTTCAGTAAAAACCTGAGGTATTCAATGGCAGTGGTCATTAAAGGTAAAGAAAGAGACAGTGAGTATGGAATATTTCTAGAATAAAGCTTGGCTGTGAAAAGAGGAGACATCCAATACTATGTCAGTTCAAAGTTAAGGAAGACTCGAAAATGATATATATTGATGTGAAGAATGAGAAGGAGGGAGAAATTTAAAAATATGAACAGGAAAGAATAAATGATGAAGTGAGATCCTTGAAGAGTGGGAGTGTATGGAACCAAAATACAGAGGAATGACTCTTAGACAAAAGGTAGAAGGGCTTACATAAGAGATCAGAGGAAGGGAGTGGGGCAGGAAAATAAGGTGGAAATGATACATTTATTTTGTGGTAAGGAGGCATCAGGAGCTTGGAAAAGGTCATACCTGGCGGTCCCTATTTTTTCTGTGAAGTTGCTGCCAGTGAGAGGAGCAGTGACAAGATCACGAGAGAATGGGTGAAGATGTGACACAGCCGCTGTGGGGAATGAATAAACATTACCCAGGGACCTTTAGAAGTACTGCTGGAGAACAATGTTGGCTCAAATAATATTACAGACTCTGATTAGAGTAGCACGAATATCCCGTGGCTGGTTTCATTCAGCAGTAATCAACAGTTCAAATCAGGGAATATAAATGCTTGCATTAACCAAGAGTTGGGAAATGCCACGGACAATTTGGGGAGTTGAGCGATGGCTAGAAAATGGTTGAAATGGTTGCAGAAGTGAGCTGTGTGAAAACAGAAGGGCCAAAGGCATGTTGATTGTGTCTACATCGAAGAACTGATGTAATGGGTGTTCCAGAGATTGTGCTCAGGAAAAAAGTTATGAGGATTTATGATTTCAGAGAGAGTTGTTCTCAGTGAGCGTAGGAATGAATTGCTGAAGTAAATGAAATATGTAGTACATGAAGGTCAAAGTCACAACAGTTTAGGAAGTCTAGGATATGTAGGCTAGGTAAAAGGGTGGGTAATTTCCATGAAAATTGGTATCTCCTAAAATAATAGTGAGAATAACCAAATCATGTGCAGGTAGGAAGCATAAACCAAAGAACAAATCAGATATCTTAAATATACTTCATGTTTATCAAAGGAATGTTACAAATATTGGCACCTCCCTAAGTAAATAATATTTCTGCCCACCCAAAATGTGTAAGTCACCTTCAAATTTCAGGGTTATCATGTCACACATTCCTTAGACCTTCTTCTATTCCAAAGGTAATAGTCTTAATTGAGGAAAGAGCCATCTTCTGTAAGTGGCTAATATAATTTGAAATCAAACACAATAAAAAGTTGAGAAAACATAGTCTCTGCTTCTAAAGCATTCATAATCAAGTTCTATCTTCTAGTCCAAAGACCTACAGAATCGTTTCTTAGCCTGGAATTGTGCTCTCTACCTAAAGGAACATCTCTCCTTTTATATTTCAGAAGCTTTGTTTTAATTTGGAAATTAATAGACTTCTCTTAAAAAAAAAAAAAAGGATTCAGCTGAACTGACCATCATTTAAAGTCCTAAACACACTTGAACAGAGAGAGCTACAGATAGGAGTATATGAATCCTTAAAACAGAAATAACATCCCAAAGTGCCAGCTCTGCTTACCCACTAGCACCCACTAGCACTACATTCTATACCTGATTCCATACGAGGCAGCCAGGCTGTTAACCCCTTAATCTGAAAATAAGTCATAATTGCTTTAACCCTAAAATACCTCATCACTGCTTACTGGATAAAGTGATTGTCAGTATTGGGTGCTTTGGTTCCCCAATCGAAGTAAGATGAAGGAGGAAGAGCATGCAAGCAAGCTAGTCTCCCTTTATGTTGGGAAAGCAAAAGCCTTCCTAGAATACCTCTTAGCAGCTTCTGCTGACATTTTAGTGGCAGCATTGTGTTATGCAGCCATCCCAAAATGCAAAGATGACAATACCAAACATAGTATTTCATTTTCTTGCTTCTGTATAGTAAAGGAAAGGAAGAAGAGGTGTTCTGCAAGCCAACCTGCAGTGCCTGCCACACCAAGGAAGAGTCAGATCAAGCAGGTGTATCGTATGCAACTATTTTTAAACATACATTTTAGACTGACTAAATAGGAAATTCTAAAGATATGAGATCTGGGGATGCCTGGGTGGCTCAGTCGGTTAAGTGTCTGCCTTTGGCTCATATCATGACCTCAGAGTCCTGGGACGAGCCCCATGTGAGGCTCCTTGCTCAGCGGGGAGCCTGCTTCTGACTCTTACTCTCCGTCTGTGCTCGCTCACTCTCTCAAATAAATAAATAAATAAATAAATAAATAAATAAAATCTTAAAGAAAAAAAAGATATGAGATCTGAATGGGATTTTCTTTTTTGTCGTTTGAGGTTGAACTCAAGGAGAAGCTCATCTAATCTTCACCATGAGTGAAAATTACCAATAAAAACTCTAGACACAATGAAATAAAATACAACCCAAGAAACGTTAAGCTTCTTCTGTATTTTAGAATCTTTACTGGGTTTTTTTCTTAGGCTTCACCTTAAACACCACTGGTATTCCCTGAGATTCAATCCTTGGCATCCTCCTTTTCTGTTTTACTCTCATTCATGCCTATGACTTCAAGAACCTTCTGTGTACTGTGTACTGGTAAAATTTCTTCTTTTTTTTTAAATCTCCAGCTCAAATTGCTCTCTTCTGCCCCAAACCCATATTCCAATTACATGATAGCTATCTCTATTTGGCTGTTTCCTAGACATAATAATCTTGAAGTGTATGAAAGAGAAACTATTCTTGGCTTACTGAAACCTGTTTGTTCCTCTTCCTATATTTTTGATCTCATCATGGCAGCACTTGGTTTCCCAAGCTGAAATCTTTAGAGTCATTTACAGCATTACCTTTTCCTTACTCCATATTCACCAAATCCTTCTGATGTTACTATAAACAACTCTCAAGTCCATCCTCTTCTCTCAATTCCCACTGCCATAAATCTACTTCCAATCTTTGTCAGGTTTCATCTAAACTACCACAACTCCTTTAAATTTGTTTCTTTGCCATCATTTCTAACCTCTTTCTAGTCTATGCCCTATCTTCCCAAATATCAGCCCCAAGAACAAATCTGATCTGTGTAATAATGTACATTGGCTCTTAAACACCTACAAGATAAAGCCAAACTCCTTCCCATGGTTGCAGTCTGATTTTCTATTTTTTTCCCTGTTTCCACTTTTTTGCCCCCACATACTCTACACTCCTGATATACTTACCACTCCGTTCATGTCATATACTTGCAGGTCTTGGTGTCTTTGAGGGGGCAGGGCGCACGGCTGTTCCTTCTGTTTATGGTGTCTTTAATTAACTTCCTTCTTTAAATTCTTATCTTTTAAAGTACATTCTTCTGGGTTATGGACATTGGGGAGGGTATGTGCTATGGTGAGTGCTGTGAAATGTGTAAGCCTGATGATTCACAGACCTATACCCCTGGGGCATATAATACATTATATGTTAATTAAAAAAAAAAGAAAAGAAAAAAAAATAAAGTACATTCTTTACTGTAAAGCAGATCCTTATCCTTTCTAAAAGATCTAGCTCAAATATCACCATCTTTGTGACACTCTCATCTCTACAGAACAGAAGTTCCCTTCGCTATGTTTACATCTCTATTAAAATTCTGTTCATGTTGTATTACAGTGTCTATTTAGATGTCTTTCCATCCCTTCATCTGTATATATGCACTATACAGGCATAAAATAAGTACTGCATACATGTTTGATGAGTGAGTAAACTAATTCCTAATAAAATCAGGCTCAGTTTCCTACTTATGTATTTAAGGAAAGAAGAAATAATTACATTGCAAAACATTTTAATATCTCTAAATGAAATAAATGGTTAAAAGATATTATCTTGGGAAATAGGCACATTTTTGGTGAGACTATAAATTGGTATAATCTCTCAGGAAGGAAATTTGTCAATATCTACCAAAATTTAAAAACACACATACTTTTTGGGCAGTTCAACGTCTAAGAATTTATTCTATACATACACTTTGGGGCAAAAACCACTGACAAGGATAGTCACTGCAGAACTGGTTGTAACAGCAAAATAACTTAAATGTCTCTGAAAAGGACTGGTTAACTATGGCACCTACAGACAATGAAATACCATGTAAATATTAAGAAGAATATGGTGGGTCTATGTGTATTTGTCACCATCTACAAAATAATGTGGGAAGTAAAAAAAAGATACAGAAGAATGTGCATGATATGCTGACATTAGGGTTTTCACAAAAAGAGAGATATTCTATATATGATTATATCTATTATAATGTCTATGAAAAATGAATAAACTGTTTATAGTGGTGGCCTATAAAGAGAACTGGGAGCTGGGGTCGGCATTGGGAGACTTATTTTTCACTGAATATCTTACTGTATCTTTTAAATTTTGTGTATGTACACATAATGACTAGTTAAACAAATGAATGCAATGAAGTTTTACTAATAAGATGTCAATCAATTTCATAAAACCTTATATTTAAGCATCAGAATACCTTTAACAATAGTTTTCAATCTTCCTCTTGTTCATATTTTTTGGCAGGAGGCACTCAGGGGAGAAGTCTGCAGATACTGTGCAGTCATTTAACCTACTATTCAGTAATCATTAGGTGCCAGGGATACAAACATATGGAAGACATATGAGACTCAAAGAGCTTACATCCTAGTAGGAAGAATGAACATATATTCAAATAATCTTGATATAGTTATTTCTCATTCGAAGCTTCTCCAATAGCAGCTAAGTGTAAAATCAACATTGCTTCAGAGACTGCCTTCTGGGCTGCAGCAGCAAAAGTAACAGCCCAACAAGGAAAGGTGACTTAATGTAAGCAAAAGTAAAATTAAATCAGAGAGCAATGGTAGGCTGGGCTTTGGCCATGTGATGGTGATGAGGAAAGAGCTGTAGCTTAACAGTTAATGCCACCAGAATTCCCCAACTTGATTTTTTTAAAAAAGATTTTATTTATTTTTTAAAGAGAGAGAGAGAGTGCGTGTACGAGCACGAGCTGAGGGAGGGGTAGAGGAAGAGGAAGAAGCAGGTTCCCCGCTGAGCAGGGAGCCCAATGGGGAGCTAGATCCCAGGACCCTGAAATGATGACCCCAGCCCAAGGCAGATGCTTAACAACTGAGCCACCCAGGCATCGCCCTCGACTTGATTTTGAATAACTGGAAGTATTATATAATAAAACAAGAAAAGAAGAGAGTAGGTATGAATGATTAAGTGAATCTTTTATATAGAAATTACTGATAAACCAAAAACATTCCCACGCTGTGCCTTCCCTTTTTAAAAAATAATAAGCTCTTATTTTAGCAATTACATAAGATATGACATTTATGGCAGCTGAGGATGAGAAGCAATGAGTGGTTTTTGCATCCATGATAAAGGATGACGTGGTAAGGCATTTAATATATTTTGTTAATTTCTTCATGTACTTTGCAGTCAAATATTATTCCTACTTGGAGTTAGATACAAATAAGATAATGGCATTTGTTACATCCATAACATCTTTTCATCTGGAGATCTCAAAGCACTTGCAAGCATCCATTAGTTCCCAATATTCTGGTCAGATACATTAGAAAAGTAAATTCGGGCACAGAGAAGGCGAATAGCTCAAGGTCAATCAAAAAATCAGTAACAGATTTGGAAAAAGATAGATATTCCGGTTCTTGCTCCTGGTTCTACGTCATAAGTCATACCCCCATCAGGAAATGTTTCTTCTCTTAAAAGCGTCTGCCAGAGCTATTTCTCTTTGATGTTAAATAGCAAATGATTACATTCAGTTCAATAAATGTAAAATGAGTTTAAAGAACAAAGAAATAGAACTAGGCTGATTTTGTTTTGATAAGGACTCTAGATCTATTTGTTAGAAAAGATTAAGAAAAAACATTACTAAATTCTAGAATTGGGAGGGCTTATAATTGTCTATATTTTTTTATACTGTGTTCTATTTTTCTATGAGCTAAGTTATTATGTCCAATACCTTTTTTAGTCCTTCAACAATCTTTCCTGCAATGCAGCTATTTTACTTCACAGAACAAATGTATTATTGATCATCAAAGAAAAAACCAAAACCATAATTAGATATACAGTACAGTGTGTTACAAATACTTATTATTCTTCTATGGCGACAGAACCTTTTACATTCTATAGGTAACTGAAGATCAATGAACCCGTATAGTATCATATTATACTTAATGATTATTTATCACCAAAAATTACCATGCAAAAAGGGAAATTTTAATGTTAGTAACTACATAAAATTCAGAATGTCCTTTAGAAATTTAAGTACTATACTAGACCCTTATTTCAAAAGTGATTAATTCCTGGTAATAGTTTTTATTTACTTTAGAACAAGAATCATTAGTTCCAAGCAGAATCTGGTAAAGTTTGAAATCCTTTTTTAAAAACTTAAATGAAGTCCTGAATTATTACGTGCTGAATTTCAATCAGTGAAGCCGAAGGTTTTCCTCCTAAAAGCCTACCTGCGCATTGGCTTTCCTTCCATGCACCATGAAAAGTACCCTTCACCAAGCTCTAAAGCCGAACCTAAGACAACAGAAAAGCAGTAACTTAAAAAACTATTTCTGATCTTTCCAGTAACAATCTCTATATAATCACTTCTTTCAATGAAAAAATTTTATATTATATTATACCATACCACAAGCGTTTATTCATAACATAACCTTTATTTAGTGTCTTTAAGATGACTACCCCTACTCTGGATATGGATATGGAATGCTAAAACGACTATAAGTGAAGGTGAGGGAAAGTGCGCTATACAGTGCCGATTGCTAGGTTAGTCCTCTCTCAAAGAAGTGCTTTAAGACATTTAACTTTGATCTCACCATCAAGTATACCTACAGAACATTTACCAGATACCCACGGCAGTACTGACATGATAGATCGAATAGGGCACACGCAGGTTTAACAACGGATCTGAAGCTTTAACTTGTCCCGAAGTGACAGGAGCAGGGGGCGGCATTTGCCTTTAAAAACAACTCCGCTTCCGACTGCGGGGCAGCACGAACAGGTCAGAGAGACTCTGGTTCCAGACTCACATTCTCCTTACAAGTCTTTCCCTCAGCGTCTGAAACAACGCCCACCACCCACTTGGCAAGATCTCGCTAGGTCCCGAGTGTTAAATGGGACGCACAGTACCCACTTCCTTCCCCCCCGAATTCCAGCCCTTGTCCGGGGAAGCTGTGCAGGGTGAGAACCCCAGCGCCTCCCTGGGCTCCAGGGTAGGGCGGTCAGCCAGCTCTGCTCCGTCTAGTGCCCCGCGAGGCCCAGCCCCAGCGCCCCAAGAGCCCCTTCTCCCCCTACCCCACCCGGCAGCTCAGCAAGTTAGGACAAGATTTGCAAAGCAAGCCCTGGGCGCTGTCCCTGCTCTAAGGCGGCTAACTTACTGGCTCTGTCACTTTCTTCTCCTCAGCCGCCGCCCCCTCTCTGCCTGCTGCTCCGCCGCCGCTAGCGCAAGCAGGATGCAGATCCTCGAGCTATTTCCTCCCCACCCCTCTCTTCTCATCAGCAGCGGAAGTGGTCCTGTTCCTAAGTCGTTCCCTCTGGAACCTATAAGATCCCCCAAAGGTTCCGGTGTGGCTCAGGAAGTAGCCACGCCCTTTGCTGGGGATTCGGATAACCTCGAAGACTGCCTGTGTTCATATCCAGTTCCTACTATTCCAAGGGTGACCACATTGCGAGTTCACAGCTGATCTGGCAGTATTTGAATACTGAAGCCTCCTCCTTTCTTCTTTGTTTTCCCCAGCAGAATGCAACAGAAAGATGGATGTAGTCACAAAAAGATGTTTTTGTAGCTGGTGGGTCTCCTATTGCACAGTATAGGCACAGCATTGTCCCTAGTTGTGGATTGAATGATTGGTGCGTGCAAACGCGGTGTCGACCCTATTGAGCCCCTACTATGTGCAAGCTGCGGACAATACACAGTCAAATCAGAAATAGACCGGACCTTCTAGATTTCCCACAATTTAGCTTTCAAGATACCAGGGTTTTATCCACACACTTTACCAAAAATAAACAGATTAACAGGAGAAAAACAGTTTTTGTCCAAACACTTTATCCAGACATTTCAAACACTTCTTCTGTGAACTCGTTTTAACATTAAGGGAAAAAATTCCTTTTCAGTTTTCAGTTCTGATTTTACCAGAGCACACAGCCATCTGATCATTACTATAGATTTTGAAAATAAACAAGTGATTGGGTAAGGGATACAATTACAATAATGTCAGTGAAAGACTGTTGCTGGTTTCCTGATAACTTCTAGGCTTAAGCATGAATTTAATCAGATTTTATTTAGATGTTCTTCATTGGGATTGACATATTTGTCCCAATTGTTTCTGAAAAGGAAAGAATACCTTTTGTTAATTAGGTTGTAGTGGGAAATGTATGGCCTTTAGATTCAGACACCCATAGTTTCAAATCCTAGTCCTCTAACTGGCTTTATGATCTTAGTCAAAGTTCTTCATCTCCTAAGCATTAGTTCTCTTTGTGTGAAAGAATAATAATACCTTTTTTTAAAGTTGTTTTGAGAAGTAAATGATAATGAAAATCATGTTGTGTGTCTGGCATTTAGTAGGCACTCGACAAAGGTCAGTTTTGTTTCCTCTTCCTATGCCACTTAAATGGACTTATTTATTAAATGAGCACCTATTGCGTGCTAAGTACTACTCTAGGCTTAGGAAATGCAGTCATGAATGAGAGAGACAACATCCTGAAACTCTACTGATGATTATGTGGTTATGGTGGTTGACTTTCTAACATCTTTTCCATTATGAATAATTGGTCTACACCATCTCCATGCAAATAACCCAGTACTAACTAATGAAAAGTCAGAGAAAATATAATGGGAACTGTGGAGAAAGACTTCCTACCAATTTTAGAAGAGCTGTAGGAAGAGATAGCATCTTTTCTCTCTGGCCATTGTTGTGTCTGCATATGATACCTGGGACCACTGCAACCATTTCACAAACATGAGGGAATCCAGAGGAGAAAGAAGCTAGACAATAAAGATGGTAGAACATAGAGACTGAAAGAATTTGGGTCCTTGAATGTCATTTTTAAAAAATGATTTATTTATTTTAGAGAGAGAGTGTGCGAGGAGGGGCAGAGGGTGAGGAAGAGAATTCCAAGCAGACTCCTCAATAAGTGCAGAGCCTGACTCACGACCCTGAGATCATGACCTGAGAGGAAATCAAGAGTTGGGCACTTAACTGACCAAGCCACCCAGGCACCCCTTGAATGTCATTTTTAAACTACTCATCCTCCCTTGCCCAGAAACTTCCTTATTATTGGACACCTGGTCATGTGAGATAATAAATTTCACATCTTAAAGTGAGTTGGGGGTTTCTATTACTTGCAGCCAGAAGCATACCAATTCATATAAAAGATATATAGACAATAAACAAGTAAACAAATAAGCAAAATAATTTCAGTCAGTGGCAAATGCTAAGAGGAAGATAAACAGGGTGATGTTATGGAGAGTGACTTAGTTGGGGAAAGGAGAGGTTTACTTTTTCATTTTTATTAAAAATGTTTTATGTGAGTATAGCTGACACACAGTGTTACATTAGTTTCAGGCGTACAACATAGTAATTCAACATCTCTACACATTATGCTATGCTCACCACATGTGTAGCTACCATTTGTCCTGTTTGGTCACTTTCATTGTACCACATATTTTAAAAGATCTATTATCCTGCAGATGGACATTTTGACTATTTCCAGTTTTGCCTATTATAATGCTACAATGTAAATTCTTGCATATGCTCCCTTGTGCACATCTGTAAGGGTTTCTCTAGGATAGGAAGTATGAGTAAAATTGCGGGGTTGTATGCTATGTATATCTTCAACTTTACTAGCACTAGCCGAATTGGTCTCTAAAGTGGTTGTTCTGTTTTACAGTAACAACTACTACTATTCCTGCTATGACTACTAGCAAATACTTACTACATGAACTACATGCCAGACATTGTTCTAAGAGCTTTTCTTAACTCATTAATACTCGCATTAGTCCTCCTGAGTTAGGATCTATCATGTTATTATCATCATCTCAATTTTACAGATGGCACCGAGATGTTAAAGAACTTGCTCAAAGTCTGGGTAAGCCAAAGAGGGAGAGTCAGGACTTGAGACCATACACAACGGCTCTGGAATCTAGCCGCGGTGACATGCTGCCTCTCCTACTAGCAGAGTGCGAAGGTTCTTGTTGGTCTACATTATCTTACGCTTGGTGTTTCCCAACTTTAAATTTGTTTTGCCAATATGATGGGTCTAAAATGGTAATTCGCTGTGGTTTAGATGCACTTTCCACTGATGGCTAGTGCAGTTAAGAGATCTTGTCACACGTATGGCTGGCATTCAGATTTCTCTTCTATGAATCGCCCGTTGTAACAAACATCTTCAAAGGTGATCCTTAGATTCGTTCATAATGTGAGAAGATGATAATAAGGGAGGTATAAAAATGTTAAGGCATGCTGCTAAGCAATGACTGAATTTTCAAACCGTTAGCCAGGATAAGGGCAGTTCTCCTACTTTTTTAAAGCTGTGATTCATTCTCCAACCCACTGTGATCTGGCTTGTGCTTCTGCTCACTCTGTTTGTTTTTAAAGTGGAGCAGTTTAGTGTGAATCAACCCTTTCTACATATGTCAAGGCCTAGAGAACTCCATTTAGGAATATGAGTACAAAAAACCTAGAATTTTCAACAACTGGGGGATTTTTGTCACCCTCAGTAAGTGTGCCCAAGGGGAGATTGCATTTCTTTTCTTTTTTAATTTTTTAATTAATTAATTAACTATTTTTCAAAAGATTTTATTTATTTATTCGAGAGAGAGGGAGAGAGCACAAGCAGGCGAAGCAGCAGAGGGAGAGAAACAAGCAGACTCCCCACTGAGCAGGACCCTGGGATCCCAGGACCCTGGGATCACAACCTGAGCTAAAAGCAGATGCTTAACTGACTAAGCTACCCAGGTGCCCTGGACCCTGCATTTCCAGTTGAAAATATCCTAAAATAGATTTTTATCTGGACTGGGTATGAGGCAGTAGCAACAGTCAGAGTTCATCAGGGGTTGCTTATAGTCTTTCAATTAGAATTTACACGTTGTTTGTTGTGTATAAAATATTGTGCTTGGATCCAAGGTTCAGCAGTAAACAAGACCCACAGGTTTCCTTGTTTTATGGAAATGCCATTCTTGCGGAGACAATCTAAAAATTAAACCATGAGTTGTGCAATTAATTATTTAATTACTGGTGGAATAATTGTCTGAAAGAGACCTACCACATGCTAAAGAAACTATGTATTAAGGATCCCAGACCTGGTCTAGAGGGTATGGGGAGTCGGGGTGGGCAGTCTCTAAGATGGCTCCTGTCTTAGTTCAGGCTGCCACAACAAAGCACCACAAACTAGTGGATTAAACAATAGAAATGTATTTCTTACAGTTCTGGAGGCTGAGAAGTCCAAGATCAAGGTGTCAGCTGCTTTGGTTTCTGGTGAGTTTTCTTCCTGCTTGTAGATGGCTGCCTTCTCACTGTGTCCCTGAAGAAAGATAAAAGGTTGGGGTGGGCAGAAGGTAGGGGAGAGCTCTTTTCTGGTGTCTCTTCTTTTTTTTTTTTTTTTTAAGATTTTATTTATTTATTTGAGAGAGAGAGAGATCACAAGTAGGCAGAGAGGCAGGCAGAGAGAGAGGGGGAAGCAGGCTCCCTGCTGAACAGAGAGCCCGATGTGGGGCTCGATCCCAGGACCCTGGGATCATGACCTGAGCCGAAGGCAGAGGCTTTAACCCACTGAGCTACCCAGGCGCCCCTTTTGGTGTCTCTTCTTACAAAGCCATGAATCCTGTCGGATTTGGGCCCTATTCTTATTATCTCATTTAATTTTAACTACCTCCTTATTGGCCCTATCTCCAAATATAGTCACAATGAGATTTAGAGCTTCAATATAAGAACTGGAGGTGGGAGTAAGGCACACGATTCAGTCTATAATAACCCCCAATGTTCTCTGCCTCATGGTATCCATGCCCTTATGTAATTCCCTTGTTTGAGGGTAGGCTGCACCTAGTAACTAACAAATAGAAGACCATAAAAGTGATGAAATATTACTTCCAAGATCGGTTTGCGAAAGGACTGTAGCTTCTGTTACAAATGTCATCTCTTTCTTGCTGACTGTTGGCCAGAAGCCTCTATCAGTTCCCTGCCATGAGAACCTCTCCATAGGACACCTCACAATATGGCAGATGACGTCCCTCAGAACATGCAAGTAATTGAAGTCCTCAATCCAATAGCCCATGAATAACTGAATCCTGCCATCAGCAACATGAGTGAGCTTGGAAGCAAATCCTTTCCCAAATGAGCGTTCAGATGAGATTGCAGACTTTGCCTACAGCTTGACAGCAACTTCACGAGAGACTTTGAGGCAGCAGGATCTAGCTAAGCCATGCCTGGATTCCTGATGTACCAAAGTTGTGAGATAATACATGTTTGTTTTTTGGGGATACATTTTTAGGGAGCAATAGGTAACTAACACAAAAGACTTCCCTGAGGGAGTGCCCCTTAGGCTGGGACGTGAAGGATGATGGGGGTTACTAGGTGGCAGAGCTGGAAGGGAGGAGGAGTGTTCTCGGCAAAGACTATAAAGCCAGAGTGTCAAGGACAATTTGGGCAGGAGTGCACTGGAGACAGTGGCAGGAGACAGAGCTGGCAAACTGGGAAAATGCTTTGGGAAGTTCAGGAACAGAGCAGGAGGAGTGAACGCAAATCAGACAACAACAGAGCGTGTTCCTAGTTCCCTAGATGCATCCATAGGGTGGGAGGGTGGGCTAGTGGAGAGCACTGTGATGGGAGCCATGTCCCAGTGCTAACTCTGTGATCTCAAGCAATCACTTGGTCATTCTGGTCCTCAGTTTTCTCGGATAGAATCTGAATTCTTTACAACTCTCTGTCAAGGGTTATTAGTTATATGAAAACTGTAAGACATTACTGAAAGAAACAAAAGTAACCCTGAGCAGAGAGATATTCCATGTCATCAGATAAGAGGATTCAATTTCATAAAGATGGTAGCGCTCCGTAAGTTAATTTATACATTTAGTGCAACCCAAGTAAATCAACATCAGAGTTTTGACAGAGCTAGATAAATTGATTATAAAGTTCATATGGAAGAACAGACAAATGAGAACACCCAGAAATAGCCAAAAATAGAAGCAGCAAAGGGGAAGGCTAACCCTAACAGATATTATTAAAGCATGTTCTAAAACTTCTATAATTAAAACTGTGGTTTTTGTGTATGAACAGACAGACAAATGGAGCAGGGTAGGAAATCCAGAAATAGACCCAAGAACATATAAGAATTTAGTATGTGATAAAGGTGATATTTCACACCAGTGAGGATTATGTGGACTTTGGCTTAAATGATGCTGACACAGCTATGGAAAAAGACAAAATTGGATCCATTCCGTATAAGGAACTGGACCCCCCTGCAGTCTCAACAAAGGCCTCTTGAAGACCCCGTGGGAATCTTGGGGGCTGGGATGGCCCTTCAGAATTGTCACAAGTTGGGGTGAAGAGGTTGGGCCTTTTATACCCCACAAAAACCGGACTATCAGAAGTCTAAATGCAAATAATAAAAGCATAAAAATAGGATAAGAAAATATAGATGAATTTCTTTATTAAGAATGGAGAAAAACTTCCCTATGACTCGAAGTTTAGAGGCAAAAAGATTTATAAATTTGCATTTAAAAATTTTCCATGAGAAAAATATTACGAATGAAGTAAAAACATGACAGGAAAAAATATTTGCAATATATATCGCAAAGATTCATAATCAAATATATACATGGAGAAAAAAACATATAATATAGATAATTAGGCAAAATACATGAACAAGCAATCCTCAAGAAAAGAACTGGCCCTTAAACATTTGAAAATATGTTCGGTCTTGCTGATAATAAGATAAATGCACACTATAGCTATATGAAGACCCATCACATAGGCAAAAATCCGGAATTGGACAACCTGCTCTGCTGACATGACCACAGGGAAGGAGGCGTTCTCATTCACAGCTGGTGTGCCTACAAAATGATAAAACTTCTGTGCAGAGGGATTCGGCAACATTTAGCCAAACTATATTAGCATTTACCCTCTGACCCAGGAATCCTGCTACCCCAAGGAAAGATACACTTGCAAAAAAAAAAAAAAATATATATATATATATATATATAAAAGTTATACGTAAGGTTATTAACTGCAGGATTCTTTGTAACAGCAAAAGAATGGAAACAACCACAGAGCCTCTCAATAGGGGACTGATTGAATAAACAATGGGATATCCACATAATGAAGATTATGCAGCTATAAAAAGAAACGAGGAAGATCTCTGAACACTTACATGACATTTCTTTAGGATATATTGTTAAGTGAAAAAAACTAAGTGAATGGTGTGTATAGCATGGTAACTTTGATTAAGCAAGGGGTGGAAATATAATGTGTAAGTGTATGTAAGTGCGTGTGTGTATTTACGTATATATAAATATATTTTAAAGATTTATTTATTTTATTTGAGAGAGAGAGAGAGAGAGCATGAGTGGCAGAGGGAGAAGCAGACTCCCTGCTGAGCAGGGAGCCCAATACAGGGCTCGATCCCAGGACCCTGAGATCATGATCTGAGCTGAAGGCAGACGCTTAACCCACTGAGCCACCCAGGCACACCGATAAATTGAGACTTAATAAAAATGGTTGGCTAGAGGAAAAGGAGGTAACAGAAAGGTTAGGGATGGAAGTCAGATTTCTCTGAGAGTATTGCATTTTATATTTTAATTTATTAAATGTTCTTAATAACTAAAAATTCATTTAAGTGAAATCTGCTTTTATTTAAATAAAATTTTATTATTTACTAGATAACATCTATTTTTATGTCAATAAAATTAAAGGCATTTTATTTAAATGTCTTCAGTAATTTCAAAACAAGATTTAATTGGAAAAAAAGCAATATCTGAATATTGCAAAACAGATGGACAGAGCTGCATGTCAAATTGGCGGCATATAGTGAGTCCTGTAACATGCCACCCAGGAACCCTCCAGAAACGAGGGACGTAATCCGCCAGTCACTGGAAGAGCTGTGGACAGACAGATCTCAGCCATCAGCCTTTTGTGGGAAGCACCCTGGTGAAAGAGAGCTGCTCATCCAAGGCCTCGCTCCCTTCTTGTGGTAGCCTTAGCCAGTGACTGGTTGATACGGGGGTACAAAGACACAGCTCCCTTGCCCCATCTTGGGACAACTCTGAAGGCCATCCCAACTACAGAGTTCCCCAGAGGGTCTGCACAGGCCTTGGTTGAGATAGCACTGTAGCCTAACTTCTCTCTCTGACCTATTTCCTTACCTTTCTTTCCAGGTCTTCATCCCAAGAGCAGTCTAATTTCCCGCATGCCAAACTCCATCTCAGGATATGTTTCCAGAAGAGCCTAACAATGACAATTGGTGCTAGGAATGCCAGGAGTGGTTCAAGAAGGAGTCAGAAAAACAGGATTTTTGGTGTTGGAGCACCTGCTGCCAGACTAGCAGAGAGGATATATCGTCCCCGGTGTTGGAAAGAGTGTAGATAGTCCCTAACACAACTATAGTGCAATTGTTAAAACTTCCGCTATTAGCAAACTGTGTATTTTAGTGGGAGGAAACATTCTTATGGGTACAATGTATCAGGTGTCAGAAATATATAGAAGAGGGGAGCCTGGGTGGCTCAGTGAGTTAAAGCCTCTGCCTTCGGCTCAGGTCATGATCCCAGTGTCCTGGGATCGAGCCCCACTTCGGGCTCTCTGCTCAGCAGGAAGCCTGCTTCCCCCTCTCTCTCTGCCTTACTCTCTGCCTACTTGTGATCTCTCTCTCCATCAAATAAATAAATAAAATCTTTAAAAAAATATATGGAAGAAATATGAGTGGGTTGTTGCTAAGCTCATTTGATGTCATCTAATGAAATACAGAGTAATTAATTATCTATTAAAAACAAAGCACGAAAGCCAAAGTATTTCCTAGGTGACAAACAGGTTCTCATCTTCTGCAACTAGAGGTCAGGAAAAACTGAGGACTAGTAGCAGGACTTAATCATAAGAGTAGCAGAAGTTATCAGCAAGTCTGCTTTGCTAAGAACAGGGTACTAGTTGGGAAGGAGTGGGAACTTGGGAAGGAGTGGGATGAGGACATCTGGGTTCCTGCACCCCGAAATATTTAATTCCCAAAGATCCCTGAAACCTTTGAGCCAAAGAATTGACCCCCTCCTTCCTCGGGCTAGTGCTCCTCCCTTGCTGTAGGACACCATGAACCCTTTCAGGATCAGCCCTATCTTCCCTTGTCTAGGCTCACCAGTAGGCTAATAAGTAGAAATAAGGCACTAAGTCACCCAGCTGGGGATATGTTAGGCCTTATAATGCAGGAAAAGGACAATGAATACCCCCGAGGAGCTCAGGATCCCGGAGAATCCACATAATGACAGAGTAAAAGGGACTATATCCCAGGAGCTCAAGATCTGGGTGAGTGCACATAGGACTGAATTCTGGGGACACTGGATCTGGGGAGACAGAATACAAAGTTGAACGAGGGAGTTTAATTAACTTTGAAGCACTCTTCTGGGATACAGAATTTAACCTGGCAAGGATCTTAGGAGATGGTGCAAACATGCTGTAGAATGGCTTCATAAGCATGGAAAGTGATGACCCATACTAAATGAAGGAAAGGTGCCAGAATTGCCATGGAAAGCAGTAGAATAAGAGATCAAGAAGTTCAAAGGAGTGAGCATGCTAGAGTGGATATCCTATGTAAGCCTCGAAGACTCACCAGGCAATTATATTCCATGGGAGGGACCAGAGGACAGACCATTTACCAAAGTAATAAGGAAGGTGCTGGTGAGAGGGGTACCCAGAACCATTAATAAATTCAGTATTGGCTCTCCTCTTGTAGACCAGATTGATGGTAGGAGTTGCTGACATAGAACTGGGCTCCCTGATTACAGTGAGTATGTCAGGACGGCCCCATTTCCCTCATGCACACAAGAGAGGCTACATGACATAACTGAATCATCAGAGGCCAGGTAGATTCAATTATCATAATGAGCAGCAGGGACAGAGTGGAAGGAAGGGATCTGTAAGAATTAGAGAAATGGTTAGTCTCCAGCCGAGGCATAGACTGAGCTGATGCTGCATGGTCTAAGGTCCCAGCATAAGTCACATTGTTAGCATAGACTATTGCAGCACGGCCCTAGGGCTCCAGGTAAACAAAGCCAGGCAGTTCATTCCAAGGGCTTAGAAGTTACCTCCCAGAAGCTGAGGCAAAAGGACAACTTTTTTTGGTGGTAGGGGGGAGGAGAAGAAAGAGTTTATTTTCTTCCCAGCACTTTTTATCCACATGCACCTGCCTGTCTCTGTCATACTAACTTCAGACCAAACTGAGTGTCTGAGCGTTGCTGGAGAAAATCACTCAACTGGGCAGGTTGAGGTGACTGCAAATTCATAGTCTTCAATCTCAATCACCTCTTCAATGCAACCACAGTTTTGTTTTTCTTTATTTAAGATTTTATTTATTTATTTGACAGAGAGAGAGAGATTACAAGTAGGCAGAGAGGCAGGCAGAGAGAGAGGGGGAAGCAGACTCCCCGCTGAGCAGAGAGCCCAATGCGGGGCTCGATCCCAGGCTCCTGAGATGATGACCTGAGCCGAAGTCAGAGGCTTTAACCCACTGAGCCACGTAGGCGCCCCGCAACCAAAGTTTTTACTTGTTTTGCCAAATCCTCATGCTATTCTCACTCCTCCCATGCCTTTCTCCCTCAGTTTAAGCATACTTAGTCCAAGGTCATCAAGCTGGGTTTTCTTTTCTTTTTTTAAAAAAAGATTTTATTTATTTATTTGACACAACGGGAGAGCAAGCACAAGCAGGGGTAGCAGCAGGCAGAGGGAGAGGGAGAAGCAGGCTCCTCGCTGAGCAGGGAGCCCGAAGTGGGACTCGATCCCGGGACCCTGGGATCATGACCTGAGCTGAAGGCAGGCGCTTAACTAGCTGAACCACCCAGGCGCCCAAGCTGGGTTTTCTCCAACCATAAATTCCATAGGATGAAAAATTACCTGCATCCAAACTTCTTTTACTTTTTTTCACTCCAAAATTAGAAGAGCAAGTGAAGCTCCTCCTATTTGAGGCCATCATTCCATAGATACTTTAGCCCTTTACCCCTCAATTTCCCTTAGGATCTTACTTCATTGGTCATCTCTTTTCTTAGTCTTCTCTTTCAGCAAGTTCCTTGCTGCCACGCTATAGATACACTTAGGTTTCTCGGATCCTCTCCCTGCCACAAACATCTCCCTTGATACTTTGTATTCCTTTAACTTCTGAGCAATTTCTTCCCCCAACATCTTATTGGAACTTCTCAAAAATATAGCAGATCTTTACTGCCATCACTTCTTTCAATTATAGTTGTTAAATCAATTACCCTGATGTTATGTCTGACAAATGTCAAACCTATCTTACATTAAAAATAAAGATACTTCCTGCAAGGAGAGAGTTTTCTTAAAAAGGTTTTTATTCTACCTTCTTCAAAGCTAGAATATCTTATTCCTAGTGGTCTACTTCCTGATCTCCCTCATTCATTCCTCAGTCCACTGCAATCTTGATTTTTGCCTACCACCTTCACTAAAACTGATCCCATAAGGGTTACCCCTAAGTGCCAAATTCCATTGTCATTTTTTTTCTAAGTCTTTTTTGGAACGATTTCTTTGGCTTCTATGTTGCCACATTTACCTGGGCCTGTTCATTCTCTCCTTACCTTCCTCTGCCTACTCCTTAACATTGCTGTTCCCATCGCTTGCCCTTAGCGCACTGTTCTTTTATGCATCATCTTGGATGACTCTTTGAAGGTTTTCAATAACATTTATATGCCAATGACCCCCAAATTTATATTTATATTCCAGTCTAGTCTATTGAGCTTTATTTATTTATTTATTTATTTTAAGATTTGCTTATTTGGGGAGAGAGAGAAAAAAGAGAGCACGCATGTGAGCATGCACAGGCACAGGGGCAGCGGGAGGGAGAGCATCTCAAGCAGATCATCTCAAGCTGAGCACAGAGTCTGTTGGGGGAGGTGGAAGGGCTAAATCTTACGACCCTGAGATCATGACCTGAGAGCATGACCTGAGCTGAAATCAAGAGTCAGACGCTCAACCAACTGAGCCACCCAGGCACCTCTATTGAGCTTTAGATTCAAATGTATGTTGGCTGGAGGCACACTGATATTTCTGCCTCTGCTTGTCTAAGACTGCACACATCAACCTGATTCAAACCCTGCTTTTCTACAAACTCTGAATTAGAAGACCCCTAGCCACCTGGTCACCCAAGAGAAACCCAGGAGTCATTCTTGGCTTCTCTTTGTGCCTGTTGTCTTGTCTTCCTCCAAACTGCTCTCCATATTGCTGTCTGACCTCTTCCAATCCCTTTAATTACATCTCCCACCTCTCTCAACCACATATCCTTGGCCTGTTTCAGTTTACATATGCATTTATTTCTATTTATTTTGTGACTCTATTCGTTTTTACAAATTTTTTTTTGGAATGCCTTTTCCCATTTCTTTGCCTATTGAATTTCTATTTATCCTTTGATTCTGGATTTTCATTCTGCCATCCTCTATCATATTATTTATTATTCTGAGCCTTGGGTCATCTGTTAAGTGTGCCTTATAGGGCTATAGTTAAGTCACTGACACAAAGTTGTTGAAATGGAGAGGGAGACAGAGTACTAGAGCATCCTGCTAGAAACCTGCCTCCAGGTTAACACTGATCCTCTAACTAATAATATTCATGCACAGTTGTTCATCCACAAATGAGACACCTACCTGCAATTTTATCCTTCCCAAATTTCATTTTGGGAATTTACTTCGATGGGCAGCATGTTTCTAAAATAAAACCATACTATAATTTCCCCTTTCCATATTATGAGGCATTAGTGTTACAAGTAACAGAAATCTAATCTTTTTTGGGATTACTTAGAAAAAATAATTTTTAAAAATATTTTATTTATTTATTTGAGAGAGAGAGCAGGAGCAGGGGGGAGGGTTAGAGGAAGAGGGAGAGGCAGACTCCACACTGAGCAGGGAGCCCAATGCAGGACTTGATCCCAGGACTGTGGGATCATAACCTGAGCAGAAGGCAGACACTCAACCAACTGAGCCACTCAGGTGCCCCTAGAAAAAAGTAATTTATTGTAATAATCGAAAAAGGAGAATAAAAAAATGGGTTCAGGCATGTCTACTTCCAGGGTGGAAAAAATTAATTTCAATCAATTTGGAAACCTTCCCCCCACCATAATTTTCTGGAGCTGACCTAATTTCAAGGGGGCTTGAATACTGTTTAAGTCATCTGCTCCTTAAGTCATTTGTACACCAGGACTTCATTGTCGTATCTGGACCTCCATCATTAGTACCCATGGGTTGTTGCTAAGATTTGTCTCTTCCACATCCATTTGGCCCCTTCAGATCTAATGACTCTCTTCAATATTCTCATGCCAAACTTGGGGGGCAGGGGATGGGAGTTAGAGAGGATCATGAAAGTCTTCCTGCTGCATCTGGGCCACCCCCATGCCAGAATTCTCCTTCACAAGGCTGTTTCTAACCTGATCTGCCTAAATGAATCATGCAGTTGTTTCTGACATGGAGTTAAGCATAGAATAGGGAACCTTTGCTTTTAGGTTTCTTAGACCTACTTAGAGTCTTCCCGTCCTTTCTAGCAGTCAGAAAACTAAAAATAATCTTTTAAGAATTCTATTTAACTTTCAGTATTGAAATCCATTTAAGACTTTCCATAAACAGTTGTATTCTTCACCCTCAGTAAAGATAAATTAAAAACAGATTCAAGGATGATCATGCATCAGAAGTCATCTGCCATCCAGATGCTAAAAGAGAAACCTCAACCAGACTATGAAAAACAGTACATTCATATAACATATTAAAAGTGAAATACCTAACATATCTTGCTCTTCCAACAACTTCAGAAGGAAATGAGTGCTTAGTAGAGGAAATGTGCTATATGTTGATTGCAGGAGTGAGCTAGCTGATGACAAAATTTCTAGACTATTGTTCCTGTCTATAATGTCAAACTCTAATATTTTGAGTATTACAACTACTTTGAATAAGAGAAATCTTTAATTTTTTTTTTCAAACTTATTTTTTATTCCAGAAGTTCAGATCTATGATAGCGATATTTTGCTTGGGTCTTAGGCCAAATATTTATTTTGAAACTAAGCTATTCAGCCTTCAGCTCAAATGTTCTGAGCTCCTCTAAAATATTACTTCCTCCTTAGGTGGCTCCGTGGCGCAATGGATAGCGCATAGGACTTCTAAAATATTACCTCCTCCTTAACTATTTCCTTGTAGAAATAGTAAATAAACGAATGCTTTCCTTCACTAGTTGTCTTCAGTACCAAAACTTCTCAGTCTTCACTCTGTGATTAATATGGACATTTATATAGTTTCTGGGTAGGCGTGGCTCTTCTCTGCTGTCTCCTTTTGATGTCCCTGCTCCGCCCCTTCCCATCCTCCCTTTTAAAACGTCGTCTGTTTTGGATCTTAAATTCCTCAACCAAGCTAGATATTAATTTCCTAGGCCCTTCCACTCCTGACATACTTGGCACTTGTGAGGTCTCAGGAAACGGAGTTGGTGACAACGACCATAAACCATAAGAAAAAGACCTCTAACAGCCTAGAACATTAAGCAAGCTGTCCGTTATATTACAGTCTTTCGTAGTTTCCAGAACGCATCCTCGTACTTGTGGAAAAATTCTTTAGTTCAAAAGCCAAAGACTTAAGACGGACCTGCAACCAATGCTCACGCCTTATTTTCAAATTTTATTTATTTATTAAAGGTTTTATTTATTTATTTGACACAGAGAGAGAGATCACAAGTAGGCAGAGAGGCAGGCAGAGAGAGAAGGGGAATCCGACTCCCTGCTGAGCAGAGCCCGATACGGGGCTCGATCCCAGGACCCTGAGCCGAAGTCAGAGGCTTAACCCACTGAGCCACCCAGGCGCCCCTCAAATTTTATTTTTTAAACTGCAGAGTGAGTATAGACCATATGGTAGAAATTTTACAAAATAAAGAAAACCCCGCACGCCCCCCTCCGGACGCAGCGATTTAACTCATTTGGATGAATTCCTGCGGGTTTTCTCCCGCCCTCTCCACTCGCACCTGGCAACCTCGACCCTCGCGCGCCCCCGGAACCGCGGCGCTCGGGGCGGCGCTACCGCGCACGGTGCGCCGTCGCCATGGTAACCGCGGAAGTCGGGGGCCTGGGGAGCGGTGAGTCGGGGTCTCGCGCGGAGGGCCGCGGTGGGTGTTCGGGGTTCGGTCTTGGGAGGGGGTGGGGGGAGGAATGGGCGTCTCTCCGTGTGGCCGTAGGGGCCTGAGCCTGAGGGGAGTGGGCGTCAACCGCGGCGTCCTCAGGCTTTGCGTCTGCCCCGAGCTTTGCAGAGCGGCTCCCGCCCGCGGGCAGCCTCGGGGATCCCCGAGTGTCCCTGAGGGATTCAGGCCTGAAGGTGAGCTCAGGTGTCCAGAAGGGACTGGGCTCCGCCCCGCCAGGCCTCCTGGGACGCGCGGTGTGGCTGCCACTCTCTGTTTGCTCTTCTTCAGGCTTTCCTTTGTTTCGTTTAACCCCCGCGGCCCAGGGCTGACCTTTGTGGCCCTCTCTCTTTGAGCTGGGACTTAAAGTCCTCAAGGGGCCACGTTTTTTTGAAGAAAGAATTCAATTAGCTTCAAAGGCCCTTAAGATCTATTCATCATAACGTCGAGCACGTCTGCCTCCTCGCCCTGTGTGTATCCTTCTCAGGACCTGGATTGCCCTTCTCTCCTCGTTTTAAGACTCCTACTCCTCCATCATGGGGTGTCCTCACTTCTGGGAAGCCTTTTCTCAGCCTCCCCGCTGCCAGTCTTAACACTTAACCCACTGAGCCACCCAGGCGCCCCTCAAATTTTATTTTTTAAACTGCAGAGTGAGTATAGACCATATGGTAGAAATTTTACAGCGTCCAGCGTCTTTACTCTCACAGCGCTCTTTGCTTCTACCTCCATTATATCCCTTGTCTCACCGTCACTGCTGATTTACTGGTGGCTTCCCCACTAGAGTGTGGGGAATGGTCCATGGGGTAGGACCGTGGCCTCTGTGATGTTCTATTATTAGTGCCTTAGCAACCTCAAATGAGTTCGCACTTAATAGCTAAAGGGAAGAGTTTGTAGACCTGTTTTCGAGCAGGAATTAAGTAAAGCAGAGCAGGTGCTGTTCTCATTTCACTAATAAGGGTTCAGAAGTGAGTTCAGAAAAGTCACGTGATTATTAAATACCAGAATTAGGACTAAAGCATGGGCCCTCTAACTCACAGACTGCTCTGCCATTCTGCCTTCATAGTTCCAACCCTCTCTCCCCTCTCTATGCTTACATTCTCTATGACCTTTTGGTTATAGGTACCTGGGTTGCAATTTTGATTTATGTTGTAACTTTTTTTTTTGAGATTTTATTTATATATTTGACAGAGAGAGAGAGATCACAAGTAGGCAGAGAGGCAGGCTCCCTGCTAAACAGAGAGCCCTATGTGGGGCTCGATCCCAGGACCCTGAGATCATGACCTGAGCCGAAGGCAGAGTCTTTAACCCACTGAGCCACCCAGGCGCCCCTATGTTGTAACTTTTATGGGCAAAGAGAATATAATTTATTTTTGTCCGTGACCTAGTTTCTTTTGTGAGCACTCACTCGTTGATTATTAGGAAAAAAATAATCAAAATGTTCAGTTGGTTTTAAAGTTTAGACAAATCCGTAATTGGCTTCTTTGTCTAATGTTTGATTTCTCTTATGCAAAGATACTTAGGTTCTCAGATAACTTCTCCCCTGATACTCTCCTTGAGATGGTGTCCTGGTGTGTGGATATATGGGGATTCATGAGATTTTTGGGCAAGTGTGTGAAGTCCCTTTGTCATGTTTGGGGTCATGTACCTTATGAACAGATCTCTCCTGGTTTGATCAGTGCCCTGAACCTTCTTGTGACTTTCCTTCCACCCTGGATGAGGTGGTTTGACCCACAGGCCTCCCTCCCTACGGAACTTCTTTACCCTGCTACGATAACCATGTGGGGGCAAGGGCCACTGTAAGAAGACTCTGCCACTTCTGGATCTCATCCATATCCTAGAACAGCGGTCATCAAACTTTTTGGTGCCAATACTCCATTACACTCTCAAAAAGTTACTGATCCCAAAGAGCTTTCCTTTAGGTAGATTTTATCTAGCCATACAATAAGCATTAAAAATATAGTAAGAATTAGAAATTAAAACTGAGAATTAAAAACATGTTATTTCTTTGAACAATAACAAAAATAATTCTATTATATGTTAAATATAAATTACATATTTCTCATGGAAAATAAGTATTTTCTAAAACAAAAATATTAGTGAAGAAGTAGAGTTAAACATTTTTAGATCAGGGGCGCCTGGGTGGTTCGTTTGGTTAAGCATCTGACTCTTGATTTCTGCTCAGGTCATGATCTTTGGATCTTGAGATCCAGCCCTGTGTTGGGCTCTGTGCTCAGTGGGGAGTCGGCTTAAGATTCTTCCTCTCCCTATGCTCACTCTCTCTCTCTCTCAAATAAATAAACCTTTTAAAAAACATTTCAATATATAGAATATTGATAACAGGGAGAAAGGAAAAGCTATGTTATTATGATCATCCTATTAGTACTTATAGTCACAGTAAAAATAGTTTAAAATATTCTAAAACTTCTATGTTATAAGAAGAAAAAACCATAAAGAATAGAATTCTTTGCTATCTTCAAAAAAACAGTATGATGAAGGACACAATCAGCAATAGACCACTAAACATAGACAGGAGAGTTTACTTTTTTCTCCAAATTAGATGTCTCTTAAAAGGCAGGCCTAAGGATAAATGCCCTGGAAGACCTCACTTTGTCCTTTTCTTTCAGAAAGGCTGATCTCAATTTAGTCTAGATTTGGACAAGAATAGTCTCGAAGGTTTGACCATAGATCAGGGTGACTTAAGTCCTAGGACTTTGTCCTAGTCCAGTGGTTCTTAAAGTATGGTCTGAGGATTCCCTGGGGATCCTTAAGACATTTTTCAGGGAGTTCACCAGTAAAGCTATCTGCATATTAATTCTTACACATCATTTGTCTTTATATGCTCATTCTCTCGCATGTTATGGTGGTTTTCTGGAGGCTAAATGACAGTTGATATCATAACATCACACATGATGGGAATGAGAGCAGAAGCAGGTATTTGAACCCATCTCTTTTTTTTTTTTTGAACCCATCTCTTTTCTATTAAGCCAGACATTAAAGGGATTTGCAAAATGTAAAATAATGCCACTCTTCTCATCAAATTTTCCTTGTAAAATATATTTTTCACAAGCTATATTTTGTATGTTAACATGTAATTGTTTTAAGATGAACTAGTACATATTTTAAAGATTTCTAAGTTTTAATTTCTAATATGGTAAATGTTTTTTTCTAATATGGTAAATATTGATAGATATAATCCACATAAAAATTTGGGGGGCTCTCCATTTTTAAGAGTGTAAAGAGCTCTGAGATCAATGAATTTGAGAAATGCTGCCCTAATCATGTTAATTCTGGGCCGATATGGAAATTAAGCTCCATTCAAGGGTATATCAAGGGTAGCTTTGAGTATTCTGGCCTGAATCCTATTTCCAGATTTGATCTAGCTTATTTCAATCTCTGAATTAACTTGGGACCACGCTGATCTCTAGATGCAGAATAATCTGTGTGTAATCAAATGTTTGGTGGTGATAGAGTAGAAAATAATTTACTCACACCATGCATAGGACAACTGTGTATTAAAGAAGAAGAATAAGTAATAGTATTACCATCTTTTCTTTTATTTCATGAATGCTTTTGCTAGAGGAATGATGACATAATGATGATGATAGGTTTTGCTTCCCGAGTGCTCACCATGTGTTTGGCATATGCAACTCACCATGTGCTTGGCATATGAGGGCTTCCATTCCTCATTGGCTGTTGGCCAGAGATTGCCCTCTGTTCTTTGAAAGGTGGCCCTCTCCGTCATATTACATGAGAAGAGCCAGTGAGGGAATACCAACAAGACAACACAGTGTGCTATAACTGAATTGTGGCAATGACAGCCCATCACTGTTGCTGTATTCTCATTAGAAGAAAGTCACAATTTCCAGGCTGCATTCAAGGGGAGGGAATTACACAAGGGTATGAATACCAGGAGACAGGGTGAGAGTCACTGGGAGCCATGTTAGAAGCTGCCTACCACATGTTATCACTATAATTTATTCATTTTAACTTCTATATACTATTTTGTGTGACTATGCTACAGTTTATGCTCCTGTTCTTGGGCTTTGTTTTCCTGCCCAGGATTTTTGCTGTTATGAACAGTGATGCTACAAACATTCTTATACATATGAAGGGGACTATGCTACTCTTCTCTGAATCTTTACCAATTTTATATGTGTTCTGCTAGACTGAGCACAAAGAATTCCTTGAGTAATTGTGCCTGGAATTAATCTCATCCCTTCTGAACTCCCATAGCATACTTCATGTCTTATGATACTAAGGACTTGTTACCTTTTATCACACTTATTTTGTGCATGTCATATTTTCTCCCTTAAAATAGTAAGTTGTTGAGGGCAGGAATAAATTCGATTCTTCTTCGTAATTTACATAGTGCCTGCACAGCACTTAGTACATTAGTAAGCTTTTAGTAAGCATCACTGAATGAATAATTCTGTCTAAATGTCAGTGCCTAAGTTTTAAAGTTTTAATCTGGCTCTGGTAATCCCTCTGTATCTCTCACTCTCCCCAATATGAACCCTTGTTTAGGCAGGTGAATCTCTTTTGCATTCTCTTTCAATCTTTTCCTGATAAATCTAGCCACATTGATCTGTTTCTTCTTCTGTTCCTGTTGAATTTACTGTTTATATCACACATTCAGTATTTTAGTGTATATTCAGGCAGTGTGCTGACTTATAGTAGGTTCACAATAAACTTTATTGACTCCATGGGTGAAGTGTCTTATTTTATAATTATTTTCAATCAGTTAAGTATTTTTATCCCATCTGTATTGACAGTTGACTGAAGAAATAAGCAGATAAACAAATACTGATTAGTTTGAGTAGATTACTATTAATTTTTCTTGGCCTCAGGTGTTTTTGGAGTTAATGGAGCCAGAAGGACCTCCAGAATCAGAGAGTTCAGAAAAAGTATTTTTCTCACAGCAAGAAGATGATGAAGAAGAAGATGAAGAAGAACCAAAAGAACCAGAGGAAACAGTCACTCTTAATCCTCTCTTACAACCTGCTCTCACAGGGGATGTAGAAGGTTTGCAGAAGATTTTTGAGGATCCTGAGAACCCTCATCATGAACAGGCCATGCAGCTACTCTTGGAAGAAGACATCGTTGGGAGAAATTTGTTGTATGCAGCTTGCATGGCTGGGCAAAGTGATGTGATTAGAGCTTTGGCAAAATACGGTGTGAATCTAAATGAAAAAACCACCAGAGGTATTTTGTCTTTTTTCTGTCATCAGTATTACTTATAACTATCTAAAGATGCTATGTAGCATCTCTAAAGTTGGATAAATTTGATGTGCCTGCTTTATATTTTGCATATATTATATATGTATGCATATGTATGAATGTGTATGTGTATACAGGTTGATAGAGTATTTTATAGTAGTTAAGTACACAGACTTCACTCTGTTTTTTTTTTTGAGAGAGCCTACATGTGCATGTGTGAGTGGGATGGGGGGAGGGGCAGAAGGAGAGAGAGAATCTTTTTTAAATTTCAATTCAATTTAATTGACATATTATATTATTAGTTTCAGAAGTAGAGTTTAATGATTCATCAGTTGCATGTAACACCCAGTGCTCATTACATCACATGCCCTCCTTAATGCTCATCACCCAATTACCCCATTCTCCCACCCACCTGCCCTCCAGCAGCCCTGTTTGTTTTCTAGAGTTAAGAGTCTCTTATGCTTTGCCTCCCTCTCAGTTTTCATCTAATTTTATTTTTCCTTCCCCTATGTTCCTGTCGTGTTCATGACCTTAGGGGAAAAGCTCTCAGTTTTTCCCATTAAGGAGGATATTCACTGTGGGTTTTTTATATATGGCTTTTATGATATTGAAGTATGTTCCCTCTATCCCTACATTGTGGAAAGTTTTTCTCAAGAAATGATGCTGTATTTTGCCAAGTGCTTTTTTCTGCATCTGTTGAGAGGATCATATGGTTCTTGACTTTTCTTTTATTAATGTGGTGAATCACATTGATTGATTTGCAGATGTTGAACCACCTTGCAGCCTAGAAATAAAGTCCACTTGGTCATGGTGAATAATCCTTTTAATGTTTTTTTTAGCTAGTATCTTGGTAATAATTTTTGCATCCATGTTCATCAGAGATATTGGTCTGTAATCTCCTTTTTGGTGGGGTCTTTATCTGGTTTGGGGATCAAGGTAATGCTAGCCTCATAGAATGAGTTTGAAGTTTTCCTTCCATTTCTGTTTTTTGAAACAGTTTCAGAATAGGTATTAATTCTTTGAATGTTTGGTAGAATTCCCCTGGGAAGCCATCCAGCATTGGATTCTTGTCTGTTGGGAGATTTTTGATTACTGATTCAATTTATTTGTTGATTATGAGTCTGTTCAGGTTTTCTATTTCTTCCTGTTTCAGTTTTGGTAGTTTGTATGTTGCTAGGCACGCATCCGTTTTCCCAGATGCCTAATTTGTTGGCATATAATTGCTTATAGTATTCTCTTACAGTTGTTTATTTTTCTTTGGAATTGGTTGTGATCTCTCCTCTTTCATTCATGATTTTATTTATTTGGGTCCTTTCTTCTTTTTGTTAAGTCTGGCTAGGAGTTTATTGTTTTTTTTTTTTTTTTTAAGGATTTTATTTATTTGAGAGAGAGAGGGAGACAGAGACAGAGCATGAGCAGGGGGGAGGAAACAGAGGGAGAGGGAGAAGCAGACTCCCTGCTAAGCTGGGAGCCCATTGCAAGGCTCGATTCCAGGACCCCGGGATCATGACCTGAGCTGAAGGCAGACACTTAACCAACTGAGCCATCCAGCCACCCTGGAGTTTATTGATCTTATTAATTCTTTCAAGGAACCAGATCCTAGTTTTGTTGATCTGTTCTATTGTTTTTTTATTTCTATATCATTGATTTCTGCTCTAACTTTATTATTTCTCTTCTCCTGCTGGATTTAGGCTTTATTTGCTGTTCTTTTTCCAGTGCTAGGTGTAATGTTAGGTTGTGTATTTGAGACTTTTCTTATTTTTTGAGAAAGGCCTGTATTGCAATATACTTCTCTCTTAGGACCACGTTTGTTGCATCCGAAAGGTTCTGAGCTGTCATGTTTTCATTTTCATTTTCTCCCATGGATCCTGATTAACCCATTCATTCTTTAGTAGGATGCTCTTTAATTCCCATGTATTTGTGGTCCTTCCAAATTTTTTCTTGTAGTTGACTTCAAGTTTTAAAGTATTGTGGTCTGAAAATTTGCATGGTATAATCTCAATCTTTTTATACTGGTTGAGATCTGATTTGTGACTCAGTATGTGATCTATTCTGGAGAATGTTCCATGTGCACTTGAGAAGAATGTGTATTCTACTGCTTTAGGATGAAATGCTCTGACTATATGTAACAGAATATATGTGTTAAGTCCATCTGCTCTAGTGTGTCATTCAAAGCCCTTGTTTCCTTGTTGAACTTCCGTTTAGATGATATGGCCATTTCTGTGAGTGGGGTGTTGAAGTCCCCTACTATTATTATATTATTAACAATGAATTTCTTTAATTTTGTTATTAATTGGTTTATATATTTGGCCACTCCCAAGTTAGGGGCATAAATATTTATAATTGTTAGATCTTCTTGTTGGATAGACACTTATTATGATATAATATCCTTCTTCATCACTTATTACAGTCTTTGGTTTAAAATCTGATATATGGATAACTACTCCAGCTTTCTTTTGATGTTCTTTGGCATGATAAATGGTTCTCTACCCCCTCACTTTCAATTTGGAGGTGTCTTTGGGTCTAACATGAGTCTCTTCTAAGCAGCATATAAGATGGGTCTTGGGTTTTTTTGTTTTTTTTTAATCCATTCTGATACCCTATATCTTTTTTTTTTTTTTTAAGATTTTATTTATTTATTTGAGAGAGAGAGAGAGAGAACATGAGAGGGGAGAAGGTCAGAGGGAGAAGCAGACTCCCCATGGAGCTGGGAGCCCGATGCGGGACTCGATCCCGGGACTCCAGGATCATGACCTGAGCTGAAGGCAGTCGCCCAAACAACTGAGCCACCCAGGCGCCCCTCTGATACCCTATATCTTTTGAATGGAGCATTTAGTCCATTTACATTCAGAATAATTATTGAACAATCTGAAGTTAGTGCCATTATGTTATCTGTAAAGTCACTGTTCCTGTAGATTGTCTGTGTTCCTTTCTGGTCTTTGTTAATTTTGGGCTCTCCCTCCACTGACAAGATCCCCTTTAATATTTCTTGCAGGGCTAGTTTAATGTTCACAAATTCCTTTAGTTTTTGTTTGTCCTGGAATCTCTTTATCTCTCTTTCTATTCTGAATGACAGCCTTTCTGGATAAAGTATTCTGGGCTGCGTATTTTTCCTGTTTAGCACATTAAATATATTTTGCCAGACCTTTCTGGCCTGCCAGGTCTCTGTGCACAGGCCTACTGCCAGCCTTAGTTTTCTACCCTGGTACGTTAAGGACCTCTTGTTCCGAGCTACTTTCAGGATTTTCTCTTTATCTTTGAACTATGCAAGCTTTGCTATTATATGTCAAGGTTTTGACCTATTTTTATTGATTTTGAGGGGTCTTCTCTGTGTCTCCTGGCCTTGAATGCCTGTTTCCTTCCCCAGATTAAGGAAGTTCTCAGCTATAATTTGTTCAAATAAACCTTTTGTCCCTTGGAGAGAGAGAGCCTTTAGCAGGCTTCACACTCAGCACGGAGCCCACTACTGTGTTCGATCTCACGACACTGAGATCACAACCTGAGCCGAAATCAAGAGTCAGACGCTTAACCAGCTGAGCCACCCAGAAGCCCCCACAGATTTCACTCTTAATTAGCTGTATGACTTGGGCAAGTTACCTAATCTTTTTGTGCTTCTGTTTCTTCATCTGAAAAATGGGAGTAATAGTTGTATTTTCCTTATAGGATGTTGTAAGGATTAAATAAGATAGTAAATATAAATATCTTATCATAGTAGTTGACACATAGTAACCTGATATACAGTAATTACTTAATATTAATATTGTTATCTCTTTCCTTTGAAGATTTTTTAGTTTTGCAGTCATGATCTAATTAGCTTTTTTTATTCAGTCACTTTTTTTTTTCAGATTGCAAATATATTACATGGTCATTATAGAAAATAAAATAATGATCTCCAGCAAATAGGGAATATACATTTTCTTCATGCTCACGTGGAATACTTATAAATATTGATCACAAGTAAGTCCATAAAGTCTCAACAAATATCAGAGGATCTATAGCATGCAGTTTCTGTTCTCTGACCACAATAAAATAAAATTAGAAAATAGTAACAAAAAGATAACTGAAAATCCCCTGTAATTTTGGAAACAAAAGCATACTTTCAATCATCTGTTGGTTACAAAAGATACATTAGAACTTATGAAATATTTAAATGACAACAGGATCACTCTATGTCAGACCTGTGGAATAAAACTCAAATTAAAATTCTAGTTTAATACATATATTAGAATATAAGAAACATTGAAAATCATAAGCAAGACATTTAGCTTAAGAAGTTAGAAAAAAAGAACACTGAGTAATCCAAAGAAAGTAGAAGAAAAATAGGAAAAAAGTAGAAGTGAAGTAATGACATTGAAAATAAAGAAACAATAGAAAGGATCAACAAAACCAAATCTGGTTTAGTGAAAAAGACCGAGTTGATAAATGTTTGATAATAGTTGATATTTGATAATATCAGAGAGGTGGAGAGCATAAATAATATTTAGAATTTTAAAAGATGGAGAATACACACAGGAAAAACTACGACTTAAAAAATCATTACATCCAGGTGCCTGGGTGGCTCAATTGGTTGAGCGACTGCCTCCAGCTCCGACTGAGTGCTGCATCGGGCTCCCTGCTCAGTGGGGAGTCTGCTCTCCTTCTGACCCTCTCACCTCTCATGCTCTCTCTTATTCTCTCTCTCAAATAAATAAAATCTTTAAAAAAATCATTACAGGGTGCCTGGGTGGCTCAGTTGGTAAAGCAACTGCCTTCGGCTCGGGTCATGATCCTGGAGTCCTGGGATTGAGTCCCACATCGGGCTCCCAGCTCCACGGGGAGTCTGCTTCTCCCTCTGACCTTCTCCCCTCTCATGTTCTCTCTCAAATAAATAAATAAAATCTTAAAAAAAAAATTTAAAAAAATCATTACATCCATTGACTGATGAATGAATAAAGAGGATGTGGGGCATGTGTGTGTGTGTGTGTGTGTGTGTGTGTGTGTGTATATACATGTCTATATGTGTATATATAATGGAATATTACTCAGCCACCAAAAACGATGAAATCTTGCCATTTGCAATGATGTGAATGGAACTAGAGTGTATTATGCTAAGTGAAATAAGTCAGAGAAAGAAAGTACCATGTGATTTCAGTCATGTGGAATTTAAGAAATAAAACAGATGAACAAATGGGAAGGAGGGAGAAAGAGAGAGACAGAAACAAAACATAAGAGACTCTTAACCATAGAGAACAAACTGAGGGTTGATGGAGGGAAGTAGGTGGGGGTAGGGGCTAGATGGGTGATGGGTATTAAGGAGTGCACTTGTGATGAGCACCGGGTGTTATATATAAGTGATGAATCACTGAATTCCACTCCTGAAACCAATATTATGCTATATGTTAACTAACTAGAATTTAAATAAAAATTTGAAGAAAAAAATCATTAGAAAATATAGGGGTGCTTGAATGGCTCAGTGGGTTAAAGCCTCTGCCTTCGGCTCAGGTCATGATCTCAGGGTCCTGGGATCGAGCCCCGCATCGGGCTCTCTGCTCAGCCGGGAGCCTGCTTGCCCCCCCCCCCTCTCTCTCTGCCTGCCTCTCTGCCTACTTGTGATCTCACTCTCTGTGTCAAATAAATAAAATCTTAAAAAAATGTAAATAATTTTATGACAATACATTTGAAAAGGTGAGTGAAATGGACAATTTTCTTATAAAGTATAAGTTACCAAAATTCAAGAAAAAATCAAAATCTTGACTAGATCAATGGTTATTTTGAAAAAATGAATAAGTAATAAAAATAGGCATCTCTCCCCCACCCCCACCCCCACCTAACTCAGCTCAGACGTTTTAAAAGGTAAGATTTATCTAAAAGGTAAGATTTAGGGAAAAGGTAATCTCTAGCTTATACAATGTTCAGAGAATATAAAGAGAATTTGAAAACTGCTTAACTTACTTTATGAGAGAAACAACTTTTGTGGCAAAACGAGTTAAGGACAGTAGTAGAAAGAAAAATTATAGACCAATTTCATTTAATAACAAAGATGCAAACATCTTAAATAAAATACTAACAAATTAAATCTAAGATTGTGTTTTACAAAATGTAATGTACTAGGTTGGGTTTATACTACTAATGAGAGGTTGATTTAACATTAGAAAAAAGATTAGTGGGGCGCCTGAGTGGCTCAGTAGGTTAAGCGGCTGTCTTTGGCTCAGGTCCTGATCCCAGGGTCCTGGGATCGAGTCCCGTATCGGGCTCCCTGCTCGGGGTGGAGCCTGCTTCTCCCTCTCCCACTGCCTGCTGCTCTGCTTACTCATGCTCTCTCCCTCTCTCTATGTCAAATAAATAAATAAAATCTTAAAAAAAAAGAAAAAATATTAGTATAAGTCACTATGTTAAAGGACTGAATGAACAAAACCACATGATAATTTCAAAAGGTGTAGAAAGTCTTTTGAAAAAAATCTTGCACTCAGCCATGATGAATGCTCTTAGGGAAATAGAGGTAGTAGAAACCTTCCTTAATTCCTTAATTAAGGCTCTCTATCAAAAACCTGAAGCAAAAATACCTTGTATTGAAACTTTATTTATTTTTTATTTATTACTTTTTTTAAAGTAGGGCGTGAAGCCCAATGTGTGGCTTGAACTCACGACCCTGAGATCAAGACCTGAGCTGAGATCAAGAGTTGGACACTTAACCAACAGCCACCCAGGCACCTCAGGATTGAATCTTTAGAAGCATTCTTTAAAGTCAGAAATGAGGGGTGCCTGGGTGGCTCAGTCAGTTAAGTGTCTGCCTTTGGCTCAGGTCATGAGATCAAGCCCTGTGTGAGGCGACTTGCTCCCTGCTTAGTAGGGTGCCTTTCTCCCTCTCCTCCCTGCTTGTGCTCTTTCTCACTATCTCTCTCGCTATGTCTGTCTCTCTCACAAATAAATAAGTAAAATCTCTCAAAAAAATAAAGTCAGAAACATGGCTATGATATTCACTATCGTGACTTTTTTTTTTTAAAGATTTTATTTATTTGTCAGAGAGAGAGAGAGAGCATAAGCAGGGGGAGAGGAAGGCAGAGGGAGAAGCAGGGTCCCTGCTGAGTAAGGAGCCCTGACCTGAGCCTGACCTGAGCTGAAGGCAGACACTTAACCGACTGAGCCACCTAGGCATCCCTATCATGGCTTTTATTAATGATTAGAGCGGCGGTCCTAGCAAGTGCAGTAAGATAAGAAAAATAAGTAAGAGACATAATACAGTACTGTGCTGGAGCTGGCTTTTACCAGCTCTTACCAGCTGTTGAAATTTGAGGGGTTTTGTAAATTGGTTGACATCACTTTGGTAGGTTGAAGTTGGCCATGTTAAGAGTATATATCATGGGGAAAAAAAAAAAGAGTATATATCATGGAAATTGCTAATAGTACAAATCAGGGATTTCCCCCCAGAGAACTAGTGGTAAACATTTACCAGCAAACTGCTGGATATAAGGATTTGATTGGAAGAAATAAAACTCTCATTTTTCATAGGGGTATAGATTTAAATCCAAGGAAATCTGCTATAGTACTAACAGAATTTAATTTAGCAAGAATATGGACATAAGATCAATACCCCAGATGGGTAGCTTTCTATATACCGTCAACAATCAGGAAACATAATAAAAATACAAATCTTATTCACAGCAAAACCATACAGAAATTAGGACTAAATCTGACAAGAGAATTGCAAGACATTTATGGCAAAAAGTTTAAAACATTATTGAGTTACATCAAAGAAGACCCAAATTGTGTATGTTTTACACAGTGAGATTGAATATCATAAAGATGACAACTTACTTCCAAATTAATTTATCAATCTAGTTAATATCACATTAGGTTTTTTTAAAAATAGAAACTGAGAAGCTGACCCTAAATTTCAGTGGGGAAATGATGAAATATTTAATGTGTGGAGAAAAGTGGTTATTAATCTGGAAAAAAATTAGTTACCTACATTATACCATGCACAAAAATCAGTTACAGGTTTATGCGAGGTGTGAATGTGAAAAGAAAAAGCTTCAAACTTTGTGAAAGATAGAGAAGGATTATTATATTCTTGAACTATTACTCAATGTCTTAAAAGAAGACATAAGAACAAAACCATTAAAGGAAAAGATATATTTTATATATATAAATTGAAAATTATATACAAAAGATACTATAAACAAAGTTACAAGGTAACAAACAGTCTACGAGAGGATATTTGTAATATCTTTTCAACCCACAAAGGATATATCTCCTTAAGACCATCTACTAAATAATAAGAATAATTGAACCCAATAGAAAAATAAGAAAAGATAGAAACAAGCAATTAATTCATGGAAGATAAATGTTCATGGCCAATAAGTATATAAAATGTCAACTTCCTATTAAAAATGCAAATTTAAACAATGAGCTATCAGTACTCACTTGTTAGATTGATAAAAATTTTAATAGCTGTGGGTTTTTCTTTTTTTTTTTATTAACATATAATGTATTATTTGCTTCAGGGGTACAGGTCTGTGAATCATCAGTCTTACACAATTCACAGCACTCACCATAGCACATACCCTCCCCAATGTCCATAACCCAGCCACCTTATCCCTCCCCCCCACCCTCCAGCAACCCTCAGTTTGTTTCCTGAGATTAAGAGACTCTTATGGTTTGTCTCCCTCTGTGGGTTTCCTTATATGGTTCTTAATATATTGAGGTATATTCCCTCTAACTCTACTTTGTTGAGCATTTTTATCACAAATGGATGTTGTACTTTGTCAGATGCTTTTTCTGCCTCTATTGAAAGGGTCATATGGTTCTTATCCTTTCTTTTATTAATGTGGTGTATCACATTGATTAATTTGTGAATATTGAACCACTCTTGGAGCCCAGGCATAAATCCCACTTGATCCTGGTGAGTAATTCTTTTAATGTACTGTTAGATTTGGTTTCCTAGTATTTTGTCGAGAATTTTTACATCCGTGTTCATCAGGGATATCGGCCTGTAGTTTTCTTTTTTAGTGGAATCTTATCTGGTTTTGGTATCAGGGTAATGCTGGCCTCATAGAATGAATTTGGAAGTTTTCCTTCTGTTTCTGTTTTTTGGAATAGTTTGAGAATAGGTATTAACTCTTTAAATGGTAAAATTCACCCGTGAAATTCACCTGCCATCTGGTCCTCAGCTTTTGTTTGTTGGGAGATTTTTATTACTGATTCAATTTCTTTGCTGGTTATCAGTCTGTTCAAGTTTTCTTTTTCTTCTTGTTTCAGTTTTGGTAGTTTATATATTTCTAGGAATTTGTCCATTTCTTCCAGGTTGTCCAATTTGTTGGCATACACTTTTTCATAATCTTCTCTCATAATTATTTGTATTTCTGTGGTGTTGGTTATTATTTCTCCTCTTTCATTCGTGACTTTATTTATTTGAGTCCTTTTCTTTTTGATAAATCTGGCTAGGGGGTTATCAGTTTTATTAATTTTTTTAAAGAACCAGCTCCTGGTTTCATTGATCTGTTCTATTGTTTTTTTTTTTTTGTTTGTTTGTTTTTTTTAGTTTCTATACCATTTACCTACTGTAATCTTTATTATTTCCTTCCTCCTGCTGGCTTTGGGCTTTGTTTGTTGTTCTTTTTCTAGTTCCTTAAGGTGTAAGTTTGGGTTGTTTATTTGAGATTTTTCTTGCTTCTTTGGGTAGGTCTGTATGGCTATATACTTCCCTCTTGTGACCACTTTTGTTGTATCCCCAAGGTTTGGAACTATTGTGTATTCATTTTCATTTGTTTCCATGTATTTTTTAAATTTCTTCTTTGATTTCCTGGTTGACACATTCCTTGTTTAGTAGCATGTTGTTTTGCCTCCATGTATTTGTGGTCTTTCCAATTTTTTTCTTGTGGTTGACTTCTATTTCCATAGTGTTGTGGTATGATTTTAGTCTTTTTATATTTGTTGAGGCCTGTTTTGTGACCTAATATGTGATCTCTTCCGGAGAATGTTCAATGTACACTTGAAAAGAATGTGCGTTTCTGCTGTTTTAGGATGGAATGTTCTGAATATATTTGTTAAGTCCGTGTGGTCCAGTGTGTCATTCAAAGCCATTATTTCCTTGTTGATTTCCTGTTTAGATCATCTGTCCATTGCTGTAAGTAGGGTGTTAAAGTTCCCTACTATTATTATTTATTATCGTGTGGTTCCTTTATGTTTGTTATTAATTGTTTTATATATTTTTGGGTGCCCCCATGTTGGGTACATCCAGAAGCCACTTATGTTGGCAGTATAATTTTTAGGTCTGTATTTGCAGGATTTGAGCTTTGCAAGACACAGATAAGATTTCTGTGAGTCTAGGCCTCCATTGTCCTTGATATACTGGAAGGCATAAATCCATTAGACCAGTATAGCAGCCCCTATTGCTTTCAAACTGAGAGCCGTCCTCCAGGTTTTACTCGGTGAAACAAACTGGCCAATTTTCCAGGATATCTGTCCTTCAAGGGTACCAGTTGCACTAAAAACCCAACCAGAGCAACACAGTCCCTGATTCTTCATAGGGGTTACATGGACTTACTCTTTCCAGTCCACAGATGGGGGGGAATCTCATTAAAGAGAGATTCTTGGACCTCTTTCCTCTTCTTAGGCTTCTGGATTTGAAGGCCATTCATCATGTGCTGAATTCTTCATTGGTCATGTTGCTAAAGGCATTCATTGCCATTGTGAAGCTGTATTTCTCTTGGCTATATTCCCAGCTGTGCTATTCAATCATTTGCATGTTTTTCTCCCACACTGCTCTCTTCTGTCCTTCTTCATCCCCACTATCTAGTTTCCTGTGTGCTGCTTGCTACTGGGACCATTGTGCATCTAAGCTTTGATGGAGTTTTGGAGCAGCTGTGGCTATACCCAAGCAAAGAGAGTCAGGAAGAGTGAAGGATGCATGTTTCAAAACCTGTGCCAGGTGCGGCTGTGTAGGTGAAGTCACAGGTGCAGGTCCAGGGACCTCCCAGGTCTGAACCATTCCTTTTTTAACTTTCAGTACACTATTCAATGAATTATATGAGGTATACATATTGTATTATAATACAGGCTTTGTGTTAGATGATTTTACCCAACCGTAGGCTAATGTAAATGTTCTGAACACATTTAAGGTAGGCTAGGCTGAGCTATGATGTGTAGTAGGTTAGATATATTAAATGCATTTTTGATGTATGATATTTTCAACTTATGATAGGATTTATGAGGACATAACCCCATTGTAAGTCAAGGAAGATCTTTGCTGTATTTTTTGTGACAGCGAATAACTGGAAATAATCTAAATCAGTAGGGGGATGGGTAAATACATTGTCCTATGGTCATACAATGGAATATTATAAAACAGTTAAAAGGAACGAACTAGCTCCTTGGGTGTTAAAGTGGATAACACTTAAAAACATAACACCGAGGCCAAAATAATGTTACAGAAACAGTTTCTAACAGATTGGTTACTAGCATGGGTTTTAGAACCTGGGTTTAATCTTAGCTTTGCCATTAACTTAGCTATATGATTTAGGCAAATTATATAACCTTTCCATGCTATAGTCTCTTCATCCATAAAATGGGAATAATAGTAATTTCTAAAAACCATACTATGTAAAAGAAAATGATAGCACCAAGTCAATATAGGATAGTGTGTCTCTAATACTATCCCAGGGGGTTGGTGTTCTGACTAATTGATATGAGTCCTGGCATCCTCTTGTTACTTTCCAACGTGTGGACATAAGTGTAGTCTTTCAGAACTTGATGCGTTTTAAGATAATTCATTTCTTCTGTCTGATTTCATGCTCATTATGAAGCACTTAGCAGAGGAGATTCTCAAGCAAAGAGTTGAAGGTATATCCTGATTTCTTCTTGCCATTTGCAGTAACTGCCAGAAGAGAGATAAATTTAGAGAAAAACTAATTAATTAAAGAGAACCATGACTTGATGATTTGGGAAATTTTAAGCCCATCTGGATAACAAAGACCTTAAAATTAAGAGAGTCTTTGTCAGAAAAGTATGCTCTAGAGAAAAAGCTGAGTGTGTGACTCTACAACCTTTCGTTGACGTATTGGAAAGATCAAAAAGACATAGTATTTAGACACAAGAGATTAATTAAGGGTATGACTGAAGGTACCCCTTAATGAAACCAGAGAGCCGCTAGAAAGCCCAAGGACATTGTTCCTTAGCCATCTCAGCAGAAGCCAAAAATATGTCAAAAGAATATGTGAACTTGACTGCTGTCTAAGGAGTGAGTAGAATCTCTATCATGTCCACAGGAAGCCTACAAAGTTCTTGAGAACTTTATAACAGCAGTAACTGCCAGCTTGGACTGAAAGGGACAGAGAGAATATAAAATGAAGGAAGGCTGTTGGACCCCCAACATTTTACTGTCAGGAAGCAGGCTAATAAACTATTCAGCTGCAAATACATGTTACCTTTCATGAAAAAAGAAGGACTGCTCAGAGGGCTGAGAGCTCAGAGGGTGAAGCCAAGAGCCTAGAGGGCAGGGATGAGAAACAAGAATTGTTCCTAGGTTTTGAAACCTGATGGACTTTACCTGACTCCATTTCAGAACAACTTTGGACTGGTGACTCTGTTTTACTTTACATTTTCACTCTGTTTGAACCAGACCTGCTCCTATACCTGTTATCCTACACCTGTTGTATCCTTCCACTGTTATATGTTGGTAATAGATAACTTGTTCCTCTCGTTTCATATATTCCCAGAGAGGAATTGTGCCCCAGTAATTATACATAATGGATTATATCCAGAGCCTCATCCATATGTGATTTATATGATTTTTAAAAAGATTTTATTTATTCATTTGAGAGGTGGAGAGGGACCAAGGGAGAGGGAGAGAGAGAATCCCAAGCAGATTCTATGCTGAGTGTGGAGCCCAACATGGGACTCCATCCCACAACCCTGAGACTGCGCCCCAAGCAGAAATCAAGAATCGGACCGACTGGGCCATCCAGGTGCCCCTTACATGATTTTGATGATGAGATTTGGGACTTTTGAGCTGATCGTCAATTAGATGAGATTTTAGACTTTGAGTAATGTTGTAATAGGATGAGACCTTTGGGACCTTGGGATAGATTGGATATATTTTGCATTTGGAAAGAGATGTGAATCTTTGGGGCCCAGTGGGTAGACAGAACACCCCCACGGCCCCATGGTCCATGCCCTAATCCTTGGTACCTGTGAATATGCTATCTTATATAGCAAAAGGACTTTGTAGATGTTTTATTAAGATTGTGTGATGCAGGCAGGCCAGGTCCAAAGACCTAGAGTGCGTCCTGCAGGACCAGCCAAGGTAGTCCCTGGCTGTACACAGGATAGAACTCAAACATGAGCCAGCGGGAGGTGAAAGCAGAGTTTATTGAAGGTATAGAGAGAATGCAGGCACAGTGTCTGGGAGACTCTGTGAGACTTTCTGGGAGAAAGGAAAGGAGAGAAGTTTTTATTGAGGATTATGGTCTGGTATACACATCCTCTCAGGCATCCAGGAACTCGTTAGAGCCAAGACAAAGGCCCAGATGTCCTTCATAAGTCAATTATTCCTTGTAGTCAGGGCATCTCGGCATCCAGATGTCTGCCTCTGATGGTCCAAAATAAGCATATGATGGCTTCATCTGCTCATTCTCACCTGGTCCTTCCTTAGATGTTATCTATTCTAAAGAAATTATTGGCTCTTTGTCCTTTACAAGGAGGACGTACACTATTTGCATTATGTGGCATACGTAAAGTGAAGGTACAGATGCTAGCAAGAATAGAAACAGGAAAAGGAGCAAAAAGCAGATTTTTATGGAGTCCTTCAGTTTCCCTATCTCAAATGGACTTTAAAGTTTTGTTTTTGTTTTTAAGTAGTCTCCATACCCAGAATGGAGCTCTCATGATCCTGAGAATAAGACCTGAGCTGAGATCAAAAGTCAGACACTTAACTGACTGAGCCACTAGGGGACCCCATATGGACTTTAAATGAGAGAGATTAACTTAGATTTTTGAGGGGGTCAGTCTAATGACATGAGCCCTTAAAAGTAGAGGACTTTTTCCACCTGGGGTTAGAAGAGATTTAGCCAAAGAAGTCAGGGAGAGTTGATGCATGAGAAAGTAGTGTTGCTGGTTTGCAGATACAGAGACAAGGTGACGAGGATTGCAAGCAGCAGGCAGAGCTGAAAGAGGCTCCTGACAGCCAGCCAGCAAGGAATCAGACCTTAGCCCTCCAGCCTCAAGGAACTGAATTCTAAATGGGCTAAATGAATTCCTAAATGGGCTTGGAAGCAGATTTCCCTGCAGTCTCCAAATAAGGGCCCAGGCTGGCCAACAACTTGATTTTAGGCCTCTGAGACTTAAGCCACAGTCCCAGCTGAACCATGCTGAACTTAGACTTCTGACCTGCAGAACCGTGAGATAATAAATGGGTATTATTTTTAGCTGCTAAATTTGTGGTAATTTGTTTTGGCAGCAAAGCAATATAGCAATCTCCTCAGCTAAATCTTCTAATGACATTTGTTTCCAACGTAGACTTTTTTAAAAAAAGATTTTGTTTGAGAGAGTATGTATGTGTGTGTGTGAGAGATAGAGAGATAGAGATACAGAGAGAGAGAGAGAGAAAGAGAGAGAGCGCTCGAGCACAGAGGGAGAGGGAGAAACAGACTCCCCGCTGAACAGAGAACGCCACGTGGGGCTTGATCCCAGGACCCCTGAGATCACGACCTGAGGTGAACGCAAACGCTTAACCAACTGAGTCACCCAAGCATCCCCTCCAATGTAGACTTTCTTATAGGGAAAGGAATGAACCAAAGGGTACTCTGAGCATTATGTATGATAATGACTTGCTATTCCATGGAGATGATTTTATAAAAGCAAGTGTGCATGAACTGGCCAACCTAATAATACCAGTTGACTTGGCAATTAATCATTGTAAAATATTGAATTACATTAAAGTTTATCAGTAAATTTCTTGTTTGGTTTGTATGATTCAGTTCCCATGAGCTTTGTTCACCTGGCAGAGCAGATCAAATCAAGGGTTTTGTTTTATTTTATTTTTTTTTTTGTGAGAACATTTTAGTTCTACTCTCTTAGCAAATTTCAATTATAGAAGAATTATCAACTGTAGTCACCATGTTATACATTAGGTCCTCAGGCCTTATTTATCTTATAACTGAAAGTTTGTACCCTTTGACCAATCTCTTCCTATTTTCTCTACCTCTCAGTCCCTGGCAAGCACTATTCTACTCTATTTCTATGAGATCAACTTTTTTTTGCTTTTTGCTTTTAGAGTCCACGTATACGTGATACTGTGCAGTATTTGGCTTTCTCTGTCTTATTTCACTTAATGTAATGTTGTCCTTCAGGTTCATCCAAGTTGTTGCAATGACAGGATTTCCTTCTTTTTTTAAAAGGCTGAATAATATTCCTCGTGTGTGTATATATGAACACTGATGATGTATTGGAGCATAAGAAGCCATTGGCCTCAAATTAAAAGACTTTTGTGTAGATGTCTCTATAAAGTAAGAAGATGTATGCCATTTATTTGTGGGTGATACTCAGAAGTGGAAAGGAAAGAAAATGGTTTTCAAGGTGATTGATGAATTGTGTTTGCTTTTACGATTTCCTTTTTTATTAAATACTGGAGTATTGGACACTTGATCCAAAAGAAGGAGGAGAATGAAACAGTTCTGATAGTCTACTCCTGACTTCTGGTCTGTTGGGAAGTGCCTGTTCTCTTCTTGAGCCAAGGACAGGTCTTTGCAGTTTGCAGTTTATTGATGATGGAACTTCCTCTGGTTCTGGCAGGGCTCTGGTCACTAAACCTGCTCACATACCCAAGTGTGACCAGAACGAATCGCCATTTTAAAGTTTGTCTCCCCATGCAGTCAGCAAACATTTATTAAAGATGGAGGAATAGCCAGACCTTGTGCTGGGAACTGGGGATAGAAAGATGAATGAATTCAGCCTTGGACAAGTTTACAGTTTAGCAGAAAACAGATATGTAAGTAAATAATTATTACATCATGAATAAAGTATGAGAGAGCTTAGAGGAGAGATAAGTCAACTTTACCTGGAGATACTGGATATGGTCAGGGAAGGTTTTACAGAGGAGGCAATATTTCTCTTGAATTCTGAAGAATGACCAAGAATTTACCAAACAAAGGAGAGTTGAGGGACAGGGCACGACGAGTAGTATAGTAATCACAGTATCAGAGTTTAGTATTACAATATCGCTTATATTCTGGTATACTTGCCCATTATTTTAGATAACTGAAATACTGGTCTTTTTATAGGCCCATTTGGTATTTTAAAAAAATGAAATCTGAGTCATATATGGATTGAGAACAATAGTAATAATTTAATTGCTCAATGTATACAAAAAGTCAAAAAAGTCTACAAATTTAAATGTCCACATTGCGGTTTTGCAAAATTTCTTTTATAAGAATAATTATGTTATTATAAGAATATAAGTTATAAGAATAATTCAAGTCCCATACTTCCCAACTAAGTAAAATGTGAATCTCATTGTTCTGAAATTGATCAGAAAACTGAAATGGAATCTCTCTCTGTACATGAAGAGACTGAAAGAGACAGATATGAACCAGCAAAATTTTCTCTGAGGAAAAAATTACAGCTTACTCTTTTTTTAATCTACTTTTTTTTTTTTAGAGAGAGAGAAAGAGCGAGGGGAGGCAGGAGGCTCCACGATGTGAGGCTTGATCTCACAACCCTGAGATCATGGCCTGAGCCAAAATCAAGAGTTGGACGCTTAACTGACTAAGCCACCCAGGTGCCCCTACAACTTACTCTTAATAAAAAGATTGCAGTGTTTGCAAAAAAAAAAAAAAAGCAAAAGACTGTTCAGAGATATCTCTCTCTCTTTTCAAATTAGAAGTGAGATAATTTGAAGGAAAGTGCTTGGCGTTGGGGTGCCTGGGTGGCTCAGTTGGTTAAGCGGCTGCCTTGGGCTCAGGTCATGATCCTGGAGTCCTGGGATCCAGCCCGGCATCAGACTCCCTGCTCAGTGGGGATTCTGCTTCTCCCTCTGCCCATCACCCTGCTCTTGTGCTCTCTCTCTCTCTCAAATAAAAAGTAAAATCTTTTAAAAAAATTAACGTACTTGAGATTAGTTTATAACCACTTCCAACTAATGTTGAGTGAGAAAAACTGCAATAGCTTAAAAAATTTGTACAAAAATGTCTTGGTGATACCATTGATACACTTAGAAAAATTAATGTTTCATTTGAAATTTTCATGATTAATTACATTTCTTTATTTTTATGGTGTTTTTTTAAAGATTTTATTTATTTATTTATTTATTTATTTATTTATTTATTTATTTATTAATTATAAGAGAGCGAGAGCACAAGCAGGGGGAGTGGCAGGCAGAGGGAGAAGCAGGCTCCCCTCTGGGCAAGGAGCCCCATGTGAGACTGGATCCCAGGACCTTGGGATCATGACCTGAGCCGAAGGCAGATGGTTAACCGACTGAGCCACCCAGGTGTCCCAATTTTTGTCAGTTTTATCTGACAATTTTTATTGCTAATAGAATGAAAATATATACTTAGCATTTCTATTTCATACTTAGGCTTTTTTGATATCTTTTGTTTATACATTTTCATAAATGTATTAACATTAAAATGTATTAAATAGTTTCACTAATTAAAGAAATGAATTCTGAACTCCATTTTATAAAATACCGGTATTAATACAAGTAAACATTAAATTTATACTGGAATTACTTTATTCCATTACTGTGATTACTATTTCAGTTAGAAAAAACCAGCATATGCAAAGTTGTAGAGGCATGAAACATGATTTGGGGAATTCAAAGAGTCGTACTGGGGTGGAAGGCAGGTTGTGAGAAATATTCTAGATAGACGAGTATTTTGCTCCATGGCCTGTTATTTATTTTTGGCTCATCATCCGTGTTCTTGCACTTTGACCTCACCATATACCTTCATTAACTTACAGCAACCTTGAGACAAGTATTTATCTTCTCTGTGCTTTTGTTTTCTTATGAGAACAAGCTAATGCCTACTTCATAGGATGGTAATGAGTTCATAGCTGCGAAGCACATAGAATGGTGCCTACATAGAGGAAAAGATTCCTTTTCCTGTCTGATCTTTGGCCTTACTATGAACTACCTGCTCAGTTGACTCCCTCTGTATTCAGTAGCCAATAGTCCTCCACAAAGAGATCATTTTTTCACTCAGAATTAACCCCAGTCCTTCCCAATTCCGTTTATGGTACCGTTCTTCCTACTGGGATTTCTAACATGTGGCCCTCTGTATCCCTCACCTGAGATCCAACACTCATTGCCAACATTATGGGCGGACTTTAGGAAAATCCCTTTCTCTTCTGGATGCTTTTGAAATAATCTTACTTAAATGTTTTTCTTCTGGGAAGGCAATGGGGTTAATGTACTACGAGGATCTGTGTGTTTCTCTCTAGAAAACAGACCATCCCCAACAAGGGGAAAAAACATGTAAACGTTTTAAAAACATCCAAATTTTTTGTTAAAAGCCTCTGTTTAGAAATCTTGTTTTCTTATTTTTAAGTTATATGTAAATAGGAAAAAAAAAAATTAGATGTTACCAGTGGCTTGTAACTTCAGCCTTGAGAAAAGCAACATAAGGAGCCAGAACATCTCATTTGGAATGGCCTCTTGCTCATGCTAGCAGCGTCTTGTCTGTAGATAGAGTCTCCAACCCCCAGCAAATCAGGACCCTAGACCTTTTGGCTCATTGAAGACTTCCATCTTTAGGCAGAAGGCAAGTAGAATGAGGGTGGTATCAGGGTATTTCTCTCTCTCTCTCTCTCTTTTTCTTTCTTTTTTTTTTTTTTGTAGAGGATAAAGGCACAATGAAATTCTTGGGCCAGTCTCTATCTCTTCGTTTTTGAAATTTCTCATTTGTTGTGATATTAAGGGAAAAAAAAAGTTGGGCCAAAGGAGAGGTAATTGCAATTTTGGCTGATCTTGGAGTAGTTCACTTGATGTTCCTTTTGATTCCCTTACTAACCCTCCAGGTTATGATATCTTCAAGACAAAGGTAGTTTACAACCTGACGTAAAAACAGACCTGGGATTGTGGGAATGTGGCAAGTAGGGAGCCAAGGAGAGGTTTCTGGAAGGAAATGGAGGAATCACGATTGTCTTTTTCCCTACTCTACTCAGTGGCAAGCATTTAGGTATTGTTTCCTACTCCTTACAAACCCTTTATTTGGCAACAGACCTGGGTTTAAATTTTGCTTTGGCTGCTTACTACTGGTATGACCTTGGGCAAGGGATAACCTCTCTGACTTTCACTTTCCTTTGTGTCTTTTAATGGGGTTAACAATACAGGCCTCATAGGTTCTTTGAAGGGGTTGAATCAAGTGGTAGTACATAAAGGGCCTGGTACATAATAGAGTCAACACATCTATTTATTCTTTTGCTCAATTCTTCTTGTAGCAGCAGTACATGCCTCTTTGGCCAGTTAAATGAGTCATAAATACATCCTGTGGGTAAGTTAACACAAGGAAGTTTTGACTCGATTGTTTTAAACCAGTGTGAAAAAATTTTAATTATGCCTCCCTTGTTTATCACCCTCGTAGTAGTTGCCACGGCAAGTCTAAAAAACAACTTTCTAATTTGGTGGGTCATGATTTCAGTTTTAATTCAAATGATTAATTTTCAAACCAAAGACATACGCAGTGATCATAATTCATATGATTGCATTAAAAATAATGCTAGCATAATTAGAGGTTGCTGAAAATCCCATAGACTAGAGTCGTGGGTCTACTTGTGTTCCAAAATAGATTACTTCTAGGGAGGTTGCTGTCTTCCTTAAAAGACATTGAAGAGCTCAGACTTCAGGCTACCTATGTTGGTATCTTGCATCCATCATTTACGGACTGCGTTCCTTGGGCAAGCTTCTGGACCTCAGTTTCCTTCTTAACTTCTCTGGACCTCAGGTTCCTTATCTGTAAGGTGGGGATTATAATAGTTCTGACCTCAGGGTTTTTATGAACTAAATGAGTTTACTATATATAAAGTACATAGAATAGGGGTGCCTGGGTGGCTCAGTGGGTTAAAGCCTCTGCCTTCGGCTCAGGTCATGATCTCAGGGTCCTGGGATCGAGCCCCACATCGGGCTCTCTGCTCAGCAGGGAGCCTGCTTCCTCCTCTCTCTCTGCCTGCCTCTCTGCCTACTTGTGATCTCTCTCTCTCTGTCAAATAAATAAATAAAATCTTTAAAAAAAAAAAAAAAAGTACATAGAATAGTGCCTAACTCACAGTAATTGTTCAAGAGTTGATCTTCATTATGATCTTCTGTTCAGTAAAATAGCCCGAAACAATGTAGCCTATTTGACCTGACCATTTTCATTCTCTTGTTAGGTTACACACTCTTACACTGTGCTGCAGCCTGGGGCCGTTTGGAAACTTTGAAAGCACTAGTGGAGTTGGATGTTGATATAGAAGCGCTGAATTTCCGGGAAGAAAGAGCTCGAGATGTTGCTGCTCGGTATTCCCAGACAGAGTGTGTTGAATTCCTGGACTGGGCAGGTAAGGAGGCCCCAAGGTAATAGCGTAACCAAATTAATGTGAGTTCGCTCCTTGTTAAGTCACAGATAGAAACTACTCCAGGTGAGTTGTCGCGTAAAGGAAACTTTATTCGCAGCAAATAAGGAAAAGAACAACTTCCAAAGCTGTGACTCCTCAAGCAAGGGTACATGGGTTCCTTTTATTAAGGGTTGATATTTAGAAGGGGGATCCCTATCATCGTTTGTACAGGTGAGCATCAGGTCCCTCATGTGCCTTAAGGAACATGCCTATACATACATTGTATGTTATGTAAATGAGGCTTGTGTCCTCCTCGGGTGGAGATTTTAATGTTAGAGTGAGATAATGATAGTTGTTGGTTATTCTAGAGGTCACTCCATGGCCCATCTGTGCAGGCGTGAGACACGGGTTATGCTCAAACTGGCCTGGGTAGTCTGGGCTGGCTGGAGGCCTCAGGGCCGTTGCTATGCATAAGGGATAGTTTCCTTTCCATTTGCCTGAGTTAAGAGATAAGCTGGAAAGAAGTGCTTAAGGAAAAATATGGGACAGTGGTTGGTGAGCACAAGCAGGTGGGTAGTAAAGGTCAGGTCTTGGGATCTAGCTGGTGACAGTAACAAAAGGACTGAGTGATGGATTTTTTCCCTATGAGTTATAGGTTATACCATCAACAAAGCAAGAGATAATTAGCATTTTCAGCTTTTTAAAAAATTTTTAATTCCAGTGTAGTTAATATATAGTGTCATATTAGTTTCAGGTGCACAATATAGTGATTCAGCACTTCCATACAACACCCAGTGCTCATCACAACAAGTGTACTCCTTCATCCCCATCACCTGTTTCACCCATCCCCCCTTCACTTCCCCTCTGGTAACCATCAGTTTGTTCTCTATACTTATGTGTCTGTTTCTTGGTTTGTCTCTCTTTCTCTTTTTTTTTCCCTTTGTTCATTTGTTTCATTTATTAAATACCACATAGGAGTGAAGTCATACGGTATCTGTCTTTCTCTGAATTATTTCACTTAGCATAATATTTCCTAGCTCCATCCGTGTCATTGCAAATGGCAAGATTTCATTCTTTTTTATGGCTGAATAATATTCCATTGTATATATACCATGTCTTCTTTTTTTCTTTTTAAGATATAGGGATTTTTTTTGTTTTGTTTTGTTTTGTTTTACTAACATACAATGTATTATTTGTTTCAGGGGTACAGGTCTGTAAATCATCAGTCTTACACAATTCACAGTACTCACCATAGCACATACCCTCCCAAATGTCCATCACCCAGCCACCCCATCCCTCCCTCTGCCCTCCACTCCAGCAACCTTCAGTTTGTTTCCGGAGATTAAGAGTCTCTTATGGTTTGTCTCCCTCTCTGGTTTTGTCTTGTTTCATTTTTTCCTCTCTTCCCCTATGATCCTCTGTCTTGTTTCTCAAGCATTTTCACCTTTTATCAAGTTTTATTTGTACATGTAATCACAGCTGGTGATAGTGTGTGAAATCTCCTTTTTTTTTCTATTTTGCTACTGACCTCAAACATTGTACTTAATAGAAACTGTACATACTGGGAGTTAGTTGATTGACTAATTTCTAACAATTTCACCAATAATTTCCTATAAGAATATATGTATGCTGTATGTATGCTATATGTTCAGGGCCATTTTCTGAGAGACTTAGGTAGAGTGGACCATTCCTTTCTTTTTTTAATGGTGTATTTGAACCATATATTTTCTTTCCCGGGTATAATAATTTATACAGTTATAATTTAACAGTTACAATAATTTAAAATGACTTTCCAGGCAACTTATAGTGTTAGAAGTCAGAATAGCAGTTACCTTTCTGGCATGAGGGGAATTTCTAGGGCATAATGTTCTTTTTCTTGATCTGGTTGCTGCTTACATGGTGTGTTCATTTGTGAAAATTTATTAAGCTGTACATTTATAAGTTTTGCACTTTTCTGCGTGTATGTTAATGCTGCAATCAAAGGTCAAAAAGCTATGTGTTATTTTGTGTTTTAGTGATCTTTTGGTTAATTCATTTCCACAGCCATGTAGAACATAGTTTAGGGATTCCAGAGAGATAATACCTGTGTAATTATGTATGTGTACACACGTTGGTTAAAAAACTAGTATTCGTGAAGTTCCCGGCATTCATTTCGCATAGTTCTCTTGCATTTGTGCTTTCAGCAAGCATTTATTAAATGCCCACTACAAGTATAGCACTGTTGCAGGCACAACTGGTTGTTCCTGCCCTCTGGACATTTGTTAAGTGGGGGATGATAAGCTATAGACATAAATAACATCAGAAAGCCTATGAATAAGGGTTAAAATCAGCAGAGGATGTGGTCCATGCTACGGGGTGGTCAGAGAACATGAAGTTGGAGCACGTTGGACTTGAGCTGGGCCTTGGAGAATGGGTGGGATTTTAATACATGAGAAGGGGACAGGGTGTGAGCGCAGCCTGAGGGCTGGGAATGAGAGTGGCATATTGGGGACAGTGACGAGATTGCCTTACTAGAATAGCAAGTCATAATTTGCAAAGGTGGGCTACAGCACAGGTGGAATCATAAAAGAGAAAGTACATAGGCTTTTCAAGCAAGTTGCTGGAGTTTAATACTGGTGTTTCCATTTGAAACCTGTGTGACCTTGGACAAGGTACTTAAATTTTTTATACCTTCGTTTTATTTTCCAGAAAAGGGAACCAATAATAGTTCCTACCTCTTAGGGTTGTTGTGAGGAATGCAATGAGATGATATAAAGCACTTCCTGCAAGGCCTGGTCTGTGATTAGCACTTGAAAAATGCTACTGCTATTATTACAGCCAGATAATTCCCTGAAATGCCAGACTAAGGTGTTTTCATCTCATTTCTGTTGGAGTGCTGTCAGGACAGGTCTCTAACTTTCTCAATAACTAGCCATAACTCCCCCTTTGCTGGCCTCCAGGCATCCTGTTAAAGCCTGTCTACTCCAATACCTACCCTAAAAAGAGTCTCCTCCGTACTGTTGAAAATTCTACTATCAGAGATCAATTGCTTTGGATTTCCGAGGTTTGGAGACTTTTCAAGAATTTTCATTAAAAGAAAGTTGTATCAGTGTTCTCTTAGAGGGAATTGGTTGACAGGTCAGAACTCGGAAAGGGTGGAGATGTAAGAGTAGGGTTGTGCTAAGGGAGAATGGAAGTAAGGAGGAGAGTCTGGAAACTGGACTCATAGACAAACTTTTAATAATCCACAATAACCCAGGTCAGGCACTATTCTGTTACTTGTAAAGACTATAGAGTTATATATTACTGTTACAAGAATTGTTTTTTAAAAGTTTTCAAAGTTTTTTTTTTTCCTCCCTTATATTGATCGGAGGTATGTTACAGAACTGGCATGTTTTTCTGGCATTTTTCAACATGTTTTAAATCAAATCTTCTATCCTAGTCTCAGATAGGTCTCCCAATTTGTTTTGGAAATATGATAACTATACTTATAAAAATTGATGTGGCTGATCAACAAAAGCCCGGAATACTTTCTAAAAACTGAGGTATCTTATCAACGAAAGCCTGAAATTTTAGAAATGTTGGTACTTAATCATTTGTCATAATGAAAATGGAAAAATTTATACTTTAAAAAATTATTCTGTTTCCTAATATTTCCATACTATTTTAGCAATCTGAGATGGGAACCTAAAAGTCTCTTTGTGGCCAAAAAATCTACTCAAGAAAGTAAGAAAAAAATCACAAATTAATTAAATTAATTAATTAATTAAAAGTAGCTTTCCATGACCAGGGTGGAGCCCAATGTGGGGCTTGAACTAATGACCCTGAGATCGAGACCTGAGCTGAGATTAAGAGTCAGACGCTTAACCAATTGAATCACCCAGGCACCCCACAAATATTTTTTAAATCAGAGATTTATTGAAACACTTAATCAAGATTCTATTCTACATATCGGTTAATGATTAATAATCTAACACACTAAAAAGAAAAAACACTTAAATATGAAGAAGTGATTGTATACAATCTTTTTCTAGTAAGTATGGATGCCTTTTTAGCTGAATAGAAGTAATTTTTCAACCCATACTTCTTTGGAAAGATTCAGTAAAGTATGTGACAAAAAAAATTACAAAGGCTCTCAAAGAACCATTTTTATCCTTGCATGAGTTGTCTCAACAGATTTCTTGTGTAATCTCCATATTGGACTGAGCCACATTTGCATACAGATAGGTCTAGTATCCTCTGGCTCCTTCTCCTTCACTCTTCTTCTTCTTCAGCTTTCGGTGCTTGACTTTCTTAGCTGGAGGATGTTGGGACATCTGATTCAGGTACTTGGTCATCATTGATGTTGTGGCCACCAGCCGGCAGAGTATTTGATCAATGTCATAGATGGACGGATTTTCCAAGTCATTACCAAATGTATCTGAGGAGGCTGGTTTTTTCAGCTAAAAGAAGAAAGATGATATTATAGATTTTTTTCTTACTATAATTCAAATTACATTTGTTTTCTGGATATGTATACTTAAACTCTAAACACTACACATGATTTATCTATACAAAAGAAAGGTTACTATAAAAGAAAGGCGTAAGTGCAGAAGAAATGCTCTTTTGTATATGACCTCATGTAAGATTATACTGATCATTATCATCATCAGCGAGCATTTAATATGTGCTTTTTATGGTTAGAGCATTCTGCTGAAAGAAATTACTTGAATATTAGAATGTTTTCCTTTACTAAGCAGCCTCAGCATATAATGCAATCAAATCCTAGTAATTTCATAAATATCTAATTGTTGTATCAAATCCTAGTAATTTCATAAATATCTAATTGTTGTAAAGGTCAATGAGCTTTTAAGATTGCCTCAAAATACAGTGCCATTAGCAAAGTGGGAAATTAGTTTAAGAGCACCATTTCCCAGAATATCTTAGAAATGAGTTTATAGTCTACTTAAAAAAGAAAAAAAAATACGTGACAACTTTGACATACTTAGCTTTCTCAGGTAGGTCTGCAAGGGACTTTACAGATCCCTTGTCCAGATACTTCATTTATGGGTGAGACAGCTAAGATTGAGTGACTTACCTATGGGCTCAGACAGATAACTTCATCTCTTACCCATTCTACTCATTGTAGCTCATTACTTTCCTGACTTATTTTGTAACTTGAAAGAGAGAAGACGAACTAGATTATTTTAAGGACTTTCTAATTCAATACACATTGTTGAACCCCAAGTATGTGCAAGACAATGTACTACATGTTTGGGGGTGAGGGGTGGGGGCAAAGAGATGTTACAAAGAGAAATAAGACATGGTACTTTCCCTCAAAGAAGCTGATAATCTTATGTTTTAAAGTCTATGGTATTTATAACTATTACTATTTGCATCACTAATTCACCTTTTTTTGGTGTTTTTTCCATTTCATCCACAGGTAATGCACAGATAAAACAGACAGAATTAAAAAGAGAGCTTGTACTAAAATATAAATGAGATGTAAAGAACCCTGAAATATATCCATATTAGCAAAACTGCAGCATAATTTGTCCAGAGGGTAAGGTAGACAGTTAGATGGAGAAGGCTTAACTTTCAGATAATGCATTTCTTCTGGAAAAATCTCCCATCCAACCTTTGTCCAGATAGTTCCATCACAAATGCAGAAGCTCTCCCTAAGGAAGCAGATAAACAACAGAGAAAAAGTTAGGGATAGTCCTTGAATGGACATCTTTCTCAACTAGGAAAAAAAAAAAAATCTATAGCCAAAAAATTGGTCACAGAGCAGAATCACTCTGGGATCAGTTAATATGGTGCTCCACTCAAAGCATTGTCAGCATAATATACACTGATGATCATTATAACATCATCAGTCGTAGTGATTCAGGATAAGTTCAGTGATGTCATAAAGGACCACATTGGAACTAAAAGGTGTCATCTAGCCAATTACTGGGTTTCTTTCTCTCTCTCTTTCTTTCTTTCTTTCTCTCTCTCTCTCTCTCTCTCTCTCCTTTCTTTCTTTCTTACTTTCTTTCTTTCTTTTAAGATTGTCTTTTTAAGTAATCTCTACACCGAACGTGGGGCTTGAACTCACAACCCCAAGAGTAAGAGTTGCAACTGAGCCAGCCAGGCTCCCCTACTGGGTTTCTTAGGGATGTTTTTCCTTGCTTTTCGCTAGAATGTTTTTTTTTTTTTTTGTTTTTGTTTTTTAAGATTTTATTGATTTATTTGACAGAGAGAGAGAGATCACAAGTAGGCAGAGAGACAGGCAGAGAGAGAGGGAAGCAGGCTCCCTGCTGAGCAGAGAGCTCGATGCGGGGCTCAATCCCAGGACCCTGAGATCATGACCTGAGCCAAAGGCAGAGGCTTTAACCTTCTGAGCCACCCAGGCACCCCTCGCCAGAATGTTTTGAACTTTTTCCCTTTTCTGAAAAATGAAGACTTTACTAATTTTTGCTTGCTAATAAATTTTGTAATCATATTAACAGATTTTCGTGGAAATAATTTACTTCTATCTCCTCCAAGCCTTCTGAGGTATGGCAGTTTTATATCTACCTAAAAAGTTGCTATAGCTATACCCTTCCACACAATTTAGCATCTGCTTCTGTTTTTTTCACTCTGGAATGTCCTTCCTTTCAAATACTTAAGCAAATATTGAGTTCCTCCCCCCTTTAACTTATGTCCCTGTGGTGGCAATGTGGTACTGCCCCATAGTGAGTGAGGGGTGGGGAATTTGGCATGGAGTATGATAAAAAGATAAGACATAGATCCTGCCTTTAAAGAGCTTACAGTCTAGAGATAGAAGCAAAAAACAAGATAGGAAAAATTATAAGACAGACTAAAATGAAAGCTAACTCAAATTATAATCATGTAATGGTTGAGAGAGCAATGAGTTCTATTCGGGGGAATCAGAAGTTTCACAGAAGACTATTTAAGTAAGCTTTGAAGAATGAGTAGAACTTTGGAAGATGGCAATGCCAAGAGGGCATCTTAGGTTGAAACATAATAGAGAAATTCTATGTCAACATTCATATAATAAATATTTATTGAGTATCTTTATGTGCTAAATACTCTCCTAGGACCTGAGAATATATGCACAACTTGGCACAAAACAGTATCTTTATGTTCCTGAAGTTTACTTTCCAGTAGGAAGACCCAGAAAATATATCTGTCAAAATCTATATGGAGTGCTTTCAAGAAAAGTAGAGCGGCAAGGGGGTTATGAAATTGCCAGTAAGTGAATGAGTGAGTGTGTGTTCCTTTAGAGAGGGCAAGCAGGAAAGGCCTCTCTGATAAGCAAATGTCTGAGCAGAGACTTGAGGAACTGAGAGTGAGGTCGACAGGTGGGGATGTTGCTCTGTGAATAATGGGTAGACCCTCTGGATGAATGTTGGAAGAGATAAAGCTAGAAAGGTAGTTTATGGCTAGATGGATGTTGGAGGGCTCCATGTTTTATTCAGTAGTCAGTAGGGGGTCATTTAGAGAGTTTTGAGGAGGGGAGTGACATAATAATAAACTTACCGAGTGCTTTACTATGTCCCAGGCACTGCGCCAAGATACTTGCATGCATTATACTACGTTTTGTTTAGTTCTGACGACGATTCTATGAGGACTGTACTATAATACTTCCATTTTATAGATGAAACTTAGAGGGGTTAAAGTATTACTGTGGTCTAAATGTTTGTGTCTCCCCTACCCCCAACTCATATGTTGAATACTAATGCCCAGTGTAATAGTTTTAGGTGGAACCCTCACGAATAAGATTAGTGTCCTTGTAAGAGTTCCCACAGAGCTCCCTAGCCCCTTCCACCACTGAAGGCATAGTGAGAATGGTGCCAGCTATGAAGGAGGAGGGGTCTCACCGGACCACAACCATTTGGTGACTTGATCTTGGATTTCTCAATCTCCAGAACTGTGAGAAATGAATTTCTGTTGTTTATAATCTACCCAGCCAGTGATGTTTTGTAATAGCAACCTGAATGCCTTGCACAAGTGGCATTAAGAGGATGCTTGCAATAAAATCCTTTCTCTACCAAACGACCCCAAATAAACGTGTGCTCTTAGTAAAATCAGTGTGCTTATTATACAAATGCAGTTTCATGACAAGTTCTTTAGTCCCGTCTTCTAATTCTTCCATCCTGTATTGGAATTCTGGAACTACCACTGACTCCAGGTTACCCAAATAGTGTAACCAAAATCTAGACCTTGGATTCCAGTTTAGGGAACTGATTTTGCTTGTAGCATGAGTGATGAGTTTGAAGCTGTGAAGGGCTGAAAGCAAGAATACTAGTTAACTGGTCCCTGTACATTAATACAATTCCTGGAGCACCTGGGTGGCTCAGTCCATTGAGTGTCCAGCTCTTGACCTTGGCTCGGGTCTTGATCTCAGGGTCGTGCATTTGAGCCCTGTGTTGAGCCCAGCACAGAGCCTACTTAAGAAACATACAAACAAACAAACCCCCCGCCAAAATATTCCAGACGTGGGTCTAAATTTGACTTCTCTTATTATGTCCACTTTACAGATAGACAAATGAAGCTTAGGAGTTTGCTAGGTACTACAGATGACACAGTTGAGTATTACAGTGATTTTTTTTTTAAGTTTCTATTTCATTTCCAGTTAGTTACCATACAGTGTAATATTAGTTTCAGATGTACAATCCAGTGAATCAACACCTCCACACAACACGCAGTGCTCATCGTGACAAGTGCCCTCCTCAATCCCCATCACCTATTTCACCCAACCCCCTCCACCTCCCCTCTGGCAACCATCAGTTTGTGCCCCCCCCCTTTTTTTCCCCTTTACTCCTTTGTTTTGTTTCTTAAATTCCTCATAGGAGCAAAGTCATAAGGTATTTGTCTTTTTCTGGTTGATTTATTTTGCTTAGTATAATACTCTCTAGCTCCATCCACATCCTTGCAAATGGCAAGATTGCATTCTTTTTTTAAGGTTAAGTAATATTCCATTTTATATATATACCACATCAGTATAGATGTCCTTCAGTTGATGGACACTTGGGCTGTTTCTGTAGTTCTGGCTGTTGTAGAGAATGCTGCTATAAACATCAGGGTGCACATATCCCTTTGAATTAGTATTATTGTATTCTTTGGGTAAATACCTAGTGCTGCAATTGCTGAATTTTAGAGTGGTTCTATTTTTGACTTTTTGAGGAGCCTCCATACTGTTTTCCACAGTGGCTGCGCCAGTTTGCCTTCGCACCAGCAGCACAAGAGGACTCCCCTTTCTCCACATCCTCGTCAACACCTGTTGTTTCTTGTGTTTTTTATTTTAGCCATTCTGACAGTTGTAAGGTGATATCTCATTGTAGTTTTGACTTGTATTTCCCTAATGATGAGTAATGTGGAGCATCTTTTCATGTGTCTGTTGGCCAGCTGTATGTCTTCTTTAGAAAAATGTCTCTCCATGTCTTTTACCCATTTTTTTTTGTTGGATTATTTGTTTTTTGAGTGTTGAGTTGTATAGGTTCTTTATATATTTTGGATACTAACCCTTTATCAGAGATGTCATTTGCGATTATCGTCCCCCATTCCACAGGTTGCCTTTTAGTTTTGTTGTTTGTTTCCTTTCCTGTGCAGAAGCTTTTTATTTTGATGAAATCCCAATCCTTTATTCTTGCTCTTGTTTTCCTTGCCTCCAGAGACATATCTAGAAAGAAGTTGCTATAGCTGATGTCAGAGAGGTTACTGCCTGTGTTCTCCGCTAGGATTTTAGTAGTTTCCTGTCTCACTTCTAGGTGACAAGTCATTTTGAAGTTATTTTTGTGTAGGGTGTAAGAAAGTGGTCCAGTTTCATTCTTCCGCATGTTGCCGTCCAGTTTTCCCAACACCATTTGTTGAAGAGACTCTTTTCCATTGGCTATTTATTCCTGTTTTATTGAAGATTAGTTGACCCTATAGTTGTGGGTTCATTTCTGGGTTTTTTGTCCTGTTCCATTGATCTATGTGTCTGTTTTTGTGCTAGTACCATACTGTTTTGATCACTACAGCTTTGTAATATAACCTGAACTCCAGAATTGTGATGCCTCCAGCTTTGCTTTTCTTTTTCAAGGTTGCTTTGGCTATTTGGGGTCTTTCGTGGTTCTATACAAATTTTAGGATTATTTGTTCTAGCTCTGTGAAAAATGCTGTTGGTATTTTGGTAGGAATTGCGTTAAATGTGTAGACCAGTTAGGGTAGTATAGAGATTTTAACAATATTGGTTGTTCCAATCCAAAAGCATGGAATGTTTTCCCATTTCTTTGTTTTTTATCTTCATCTCTTTCATCAGTGTTTTATAGTTTTCAGAGTACTGGTCTTTCACCTCTTTGGTTAGGTTTATTCCTAGATATCTTATGGTTTTTAGTATAATTGTAAATGGGATCAATGCCTTAATTTGTCTTTCTGGTCCTCCATTATTGGTGTATAGAAATGCAATAGATTTCTGTATGTTGTTTTTGTATCCTGTGACTTTACAGAATTTGTGTATCAGTTCTACAGGTTTTTGGTGTAGTCTTCTGGGTTTTCTATATAGAGTATCATGTCATCTGCAAATAGTGAAAGTTTGGCTTCTTTTGAGCCAATTTGGATGCCTTTCATTTCTTTTTGTTGTCTGATTGCTGTGGTCAGGACTTCCAGTATTATGTTGAATAACAGTGGTGAGAGTAGACATCCTTTTCTTCTTCCTGACCACAGAGGAAAAGCTCTGTTTTTTTTCCCCATTGAGAATAATATTAGTTGTGGGTTTTTCATATATGGGCTTTATTATTCCGAGATATGTTCTTTCTAACCCTACTTTGTTGAGAGTTTTTGTCATGAATGGATGTTGTACTTTGTCAAATCCTTTTTCTGCATCTACTGAAAGGGTCATTTGGTTCTTATCTTTTCTTTTATTAATGTGCTGTATCACATTGATTGATTTGTGAATATTGAACCATGCTTGCAGCCCAGGAATAAATCCCACTTGCTTTATTCACAGATGAATTCCACCAAACATTTAAAGAACAGCTAATACATATTCTTCTCAAACATTCCAAAAAATAGAAAAGGAAGGAAAATGTCCAGATTCATTCTATGAGGCCATGATTCTTTTAATGTACTGTTCTTTTAATGATTTAATTTTTATTAATGATTTAACTTTTAATTCTTTTAATGATTCTTTTAATGTACTGTTGCGTTCAGTTTGCTATTGAGAATTTTTGCATCCATGTTCATCAGGGATATTGGCTTGTAGTTTTCTTTTTAGGGGAGAGGAATCTTTTTCTGGTTTTGGTATCAGGGTAATGCTGGCCTCATAGAATGAATTCCAAAACTATTTTTTGTAATAGCTTGAGAAGAATAGGTATTAACTTTTCTTTAAATATTTGGTAGAATTTGTCTGTAAAGCCATCTAGCCCTGGACTTTGGTTTGTTGGGAGATTTTTATTATTGATTCAGTTTCTTTGCTGGTTATCAGTCTCTTCAAGTTTTCTATTTCTTCCTGTTTCAGTTTTGGTAGTTTATATGTTTCTAGAATTTATCCATTTCTTCTAGGTTGTCCAGTTTGTTGGCATATAGATTTTCATAATCTTCTCTTATGATTGTTTGTATTTCTGTGGTGTTGGTTGTTGTTTCTCCTCTCTTGTGCATGATTTTGTTTATTTGGGTCCTTTTTCTTTTCTTTTTGGTAAGTGTGGCTAGGGGTTTATCAAGTTAGTTAATTCTTTCAAAGAACCAGCTCCTGGTTTCATTGATCTGTTCCATTATTTTTTTAGTTTCTATATCATTTATTTCTGTTCAATCTTTATTATTTTGTTTCTTCTGTTGGCTTTGAGCTCCGTTTCTTGTCCTTTCTCTAGCTCCTTTAGGTGTAAGTTTAGGTTGTTTGAGATTTTTCTTGCTGTTGAGGTAGGCCTGTATTGCTATATACTTCCCTCTTGTGACCACTTTTGCTGCATCCCAAACATTTTGGACCATTTTGTTTTCATTTTCATTTGTTTCTATGTATTTTTTATTTCTTCTTGGATTTCCTGGTTGACCCATTCATTGTTTAATAGCATGTTATTTAAGCTCCATGTATTCGTGGACTTTTCAAATTTTTTTTTGTGGTTGACTTCAAATTTCATAACATTGTGGTCAGAAAATATGCATGGTATGATCTCAATCTTTTTGTACTTGTTGAGGCCTGATTTGTGACTTAAGATGTGATTTATTCTGGAGACTGTCCCATGTGCATTTGAAAAGAATATGTATTCTGCTGTTTAGGATGGAATGTTCTGAATATGTCTGTTAAGTCATGTGGTCCAGTGTGTCATCCAAAGCTATTATTTGCTTGTTGATTTTCTGTTTAGATGGTATGTGCATTGATGTAAGTGGGGTGTTAAAGTCCCCTACTATTATTGTATTATTATCAATTAGTTCCTTTATGTTTCTTTATTGTTTTATATATTTGGGTACTCCCATACTGGATGAATAAATATTTATAATTATTAGATCTTCTTGTTGGATCATCCCCTTTATTATGATATAATGCCCTTCTTGATCTCTGTTACAGTCTTCATTTTAAAGCCTAGTTTTCCTATATAATAAGTATTGCTACTCTGGTGTTCTTTTGACATCCAGTAGCATGATAAATGAATGTTCTCTATCCCCTCACTTTCAATCCAGAGGTAAAAAATGAGTCTCATATAAGCAGCATATACATGTCTTGTCTTTTTTTTTTTTTTTTTTAATCTATTCTGGTACTCTGCGTTTTTTTATTTGAACGTTTAGCCCATTTACATTCAGAATAATTATTGATAGATATGTACTTAGTGCCATGTTATTACTTGTTTTGTCATTGTTTCTGGAGATGTTCTCTGTTCCATTCTTGTCTTTGTCACCTTCGGTATTTCCTTTCTACTCAAGAGTCCCTTTTAATATTTCTTGCGGGCTGGTTTAGTTTTTGTCTGGGAAAGTCTTTTTCTCTCCTCTTCTGAATGATGGCCTTGCTGGATAGAATATTCTTGGCTACAGACTTTTCCCATTCAGCACTTTGAATATGTCATGCCACTCCCTTCTGGCTTGCCATGTTTTGTTGAGAAATCTGCAGCTAGCCTTATGGGTCTTCCCTTGTAAGTTAAGGACTTCTTTTGTCTTGCTGCTTTTAAGATTTTTTCTTTATCACTATATTTTGCAATTTTAGTTACAGTAATTTTGGTGTTGGCCTGCTTTGGTTGATTTTGATGTGAGTTCTTTGTATCTCTTGGATCTGGATGTTTGTTTCCTTCCCCAGATCAGGGAAGTTTTTTGTTATTATTCAAATAAATTTTCTTCCCCTTTTCTCTCTTCTTCTGGGACTCCTGTAATACAAATGTTATTAATTTTGATGAAGTCAATCAGTTCTCTAAGTCTATTCTTATGTTCCATAATTCTTTCTCTCTTTTGTTCAGCTTCCTTATTTTCCATTATTTTGTCTTCTGTATCACTAATTCATTCTTC
>CM052893.1:12784772-12800262 GCA_028534135.1 Potos flavus | reverse complement strand
TTTTAGGTTTTAAATATCACTGCTGGTTTCATATTAGTGGTTTGGAATGTCTTTTTTTTCCCTAGTTTATCTGAAAGCCCCTGGACCTTCCATTATTCTGATTTTGTGGAAAACTTTGATAGAAAGAACATATTTAAGAAAAAAAACCTACAGGGGTGCCTGGGTGGCTCAGTGGGTTAAGCCTCTGCCTTCGGCTGAGGTCATGATCTCAGGGTCCTGGGATCGAGCCCCGCATCAGGCTCTCTGCTCAGCGTGGAGCCTGCTTCCCCCTCTCTCTCTCTGCATGCCTCTCTGCCTACTTGTGATCTCTCTCTGTCAAATAAATAAATAAAATCTTAAAAAAAAAACACACACACATTTATTTGTTGTTCTTATGACTTTCTTTTTTGTCCTATCCTGTAAGCTAGTTTTTCATTATTGAGAGGAAAGAAAAGAAATAAGGAATTCAGTAATTCCTTGTCGGTTGACACTTTCTTGACCATGGTTTTGAGATAACACTTTTAAATTTGTGTCACAGATTTTTAAGTTTTGAGATCATTTCTATGCATGCGCAATTGAGTTTCAGTTGCCTTAAGCAAAAGAACAGGGCAGTAACTGTCACTCCCCTCTGGTCGACCCAGTGGTGTTCAGGGAGTCCTTCAAAGAGAGAGGTCTGTCTGTGTTTGCTCTGTTCTTCTCCTGCTGTGAGAAATCCATTACCTTTAAGCACAGCAGCAATTTGGGACAAGGCTAGTTGCCATTTTTACTGTTTCTGCTCTAACTCTCTGTTTTCTGAGCCTCGATCTTGAATATGACATGACTTCCCAGGCATGTGGTCCCGGTAATTAGGGAAGGATTCCTGAATCTCACTTCAGAGATTCCTAGATAAGACTGAGGCACTTGTGGAGATGCCTAGTACAAAATAAACCCCTCTCTCCTTTTCTGTCTTTCAGTCCTTATCTTCAAACTTCCTAAAGCTTTTAATGTATATAGTCATGTTGTCTTCTGGAAATTCCTCGATTGGCACCTATGTCATTATGGTTCCTTTACTTCTTCTTCTTTTTTAAATTATTTATTTATGAGAGAGAAAGTGTGCGCGCACAAGCACAGGTGGGGGGAGGGGCAGAGGGCGAGGGAAAAGCAGGCTCCTCCCTGAGCAAGGAGCACAACGTGGGGCTCAATCCCAGGACGCTGGGATCATGACCTGAGCCATAGGCAGACACTTAACTAACTGAGCCGCCCAGGCGCTCTTGGTTCCTTTACTTTTTTAACAATCTCCTTTCTAACACCTTCACTAGTTTCTGCGGTCTGAATATGCTTGTATCCCCCCAAAATTCATATGTTAAGATCTAATGCCCAATGTGATAGTGTTAGGAGGTGGAGCCTTTTGGAGGTCTCATCTTATGAAAGAGAGCTTCAAACAGTTCACTTGCCCCTTGTACCATGCAAGGTTACAGTGAAAAGACAGGCGTCTAGGAAATGAGCTCTCACCAGACAGTGAATCTTCTGGCACCATGATCTTGGACTTGCCAGCCTCCAGAACTAAGAAATAAATGTTTGTTGTTTATAAAGTATTCAGTTGATGGTCTTTTATTATAGCAGCCCAAACCAAGACACCAAGTCCTGTTCTTCATCTTGCCTCCAGCAATGGAAACTTCTTGAAAGTCAGTCCTAGCTTACAATTTTATGTATCAGGTATACCTCAGTAAAGCTGGGGGAAAAAAAAAAAGCCAATTCTGACCCTTGGCAAAGAAGTCTGTAACTCCACCCCATGACCTTCTCTATTCCCAGTGTTCAGAAGAACTAATCCCTCCTTCTTTGGGGCGCCCATAGTGCTAATAGCCACATATATATTCTATTTAATTGTTCACATGTTTGTCTCCCCATGTGAATTGTGAGCTTTTTGAGGGTAGGGGCTTCGTCATGTTTTTCTTCATACCTTAAGAGCCTGTAAGATAGTAAGTTAGTAAATAATAGTTGAATAAATTCTCTTTTGATACTACTTTATTCATGGAGCTCACTAGTCTTCATTCAATTATAGAACTTATTCACCTTTTCTAAAAATGACTCCTGAACCCTTTTCTGCATATCTTGTTTGTGCCAGTGCCCCATTTCAACTCCCACTCTTCCAGTAGACCAACCCCCTGTACACACAGCATCATGACTGTATATCTAGTTTCTCCTGTAACCTTCTATTTTCTGACCTTCACCTTGGATACCACACAACTTTATAGGCATGTGAACCTGGTGATTACTAAGGGATTCCTGGATCTCACTTCAAAGATTCCATTGATGTAAGGATCTGAGTTTTGAGAGCTATAGTACTTCTTGTGATCTGTTGTTGCATTGAATTATATGTATATTCATAGGAGAGTTAAAACACCCTTATGCTTTGAGTTTGAGCTGTTACACAGGTAGCTGCAGATGTTTTCTGAACACCCGCAGAGTAATTATTTCAATTTGCATACTAGTAAATGAAATTACATTGTTTGAGAAGTGGTCAAGCAAAGGCTAAATTCAGTGCCATGATAAACTCTAGATAGTGGTTCCTGAGACTTTTGTATTTTGACTGGAAAAAAATGTGAAAAAATGGAGGCGATTGAAATGACATCACTAAGAAAACAACTACTATCTGCTATCACTATTACTTAATAAGAGCCATTTTAACATCAGAAAAGAAGGGAAGGTATGATTTCATTGTAAGGCCCTGCCCTTTAAATTGAATAAATTAAGCTTTATTATGGACTTTTATATTTTTCTCATTTTTCCATGTTTGATGGAACTTTTATCATGAATCACTACTGGTTTATGGTCCAGCCTTTGAGAACAACTGTCTAGACTGAGCTGATGCAGGCAGAATGCTATTTAGGTTAACATGATGCCCCAAGTTGTAAAGGGCTGACAATATACTGATACTTGATCTGTGATACATTATATTCTCCAAGTTGGCCACATCTCCTGCCCCACATGTTCTTCTTACAATGTGATCATGACCTTCCTCACAGAGAGAGGTGGGTCTCTGTTCTCTCCTCTTGAATCTGGGCAGGCCTGTGATTATAGTGGAAGTAATACTATGTGATTTCCATAGATCATAAAAAGTGATGCAGTCTCCAGCTAGTTCTTTTGAGATGCCCAGTCTTGGAAACCAGTCTGTATGGAAGGACCCATGTGGACAGAAACTGAGGCCCCAACCCGAAGCCCTGTCTGAGCTCCAGCTAGCAGTCACCGCCAACCTGCCAGCCATATGAGTGAGCCATCTTGGAAGTGGATCCTCCAGTCAAGCCACCACAGCCAGTGCTATATGGAGCAAAGACAAGCCTTCTCTGTTGAGTCCTGTCAAAATTGTAGATTTCAGCTAAATAAATGATTGTTGTTGTTTTAACCTACTAAGCTTTGTGTCTGTTTGTTATGCAGCAATATATAACATACAAATTTTGGACTCTGGAAGTGAGAAATGGATGCAACAAACCCTAAAACATGTGGTATTGCCTTTTTGGGATTGGATGACAGGCAGAAGCCCAAAGGGTCTAGAGGAGAGTGTCAGTGAAAGCCTGCAGAATGTTTGAAGGCCCCTAGGAGGTGATTAGTGGGAGTTTATAGGAAAGAGAGGAAAATGTTATTAGAAGCTGGGCCCTTGTTATATGATGGTGGTAAGTTCGATCACACTGTTGTCTTAGTAATGAACTCAATGATCGTGCTAAGGATTTTTTTCTAGACAGTAGTCAAGTGCCACTTGGCTTCTTCTACTGCAGTGTGAGAAGAGAGATGAGCTGAAAAGAACAGTTCAGTTTTCAAATGAAATTTAAAAGAAATGTAATGCAGCCAGTACTCACTGGGTTTGAAAATAATATTATTTCTCACGCCTAGCCTTTCTAGATGGCAAAAAGGTCTCAAACTAAGAAATGGATTCTGAAATAAGATAAAAATCTCTGGTGGGATTGTGAGATGGTAAGACCTCAGAAATATCTAAGGTGGTGCCTCCTGGAACTTCTGAGACTTGACATAGACTTTCTCAGCACATCTAGGAAGATGACCTCTAGCTGCTGTAGGCAATCATTGTCATAGCTAAACCGAAATGCAAAGAGAATAGCTCTCTGTCAATAATGGTATATATCAAGCTTAGGAACCATCTAATTGGTCCTATCTGAGTCCCATGCCCATCCTTGAACCAACCATTATATGGGGGGATGAGAAACTATGACTAACCAGCCTTGTCTCAGTCAGATAATATATCTATTATCAGAATATGGGTTGGGGGAAACACACTGGGCAGCCTCTCAGCCCTCAGCTCCTAAAGCTATCATAGTCTACTCGGCTGGCTCTACCCAAACTGGTGAAATATGATTTATTATTGCTTTTCTTTAAGCTCTATGGGAAAGATTATGATGTGAAGAAATTTGATCATCTCAGTATTTTAGTTATGTTCTATCTCTAGCAGAACTATGTGTAATCTAGAGCCAATTTTGAATTTTGGCTCTAGAGCCAAAATGTGTAATCTAGAGCCAATTTCAATTATGAATTTTGTCCAGGTTTTCTCAAAGTATGAAGATTTTTCTAAAAGCCACGGAGAATCTGAATTTTGAAATGTAAAGCTTCATAAGACTTTTCCGTAGGGTCTAGGTGACCCAGGTGAGTCTGAGGGAACAGCAGGATAGAAACTAGATAGAAGGTGAAAGGACGTTACTCAAAATGATATGAAGCAGTTGAGAGAATTCAAGGTGACCAGTGGTATAGATAACATAAAGATGAAAATGGGAGAAAGGGTAGTGAACTTGGTAACTAGGAGAGTTAAGCGCGGGCATGGGAAAGAGTAAGGAATGGGTATCTCAATAGACAGCCTGTGAATAAGACAGCTTTTTTTTTTTTCTTAAACATGATCCTTGGGATTTATTGGCTGAATGGTTTAAAAGAACCATACCAGACAATAACAAAATGTTGAAAGCAAGTATATTGAAGAATGGTATATGGGTACCAACGATGGTTGCTTCAATCAGGGCCAGATATAGAGCTGTTGACTAAAACCCTTTAGTTTCAAGTAGGAATTGGGACTTTCAATTGTCAAAGGTTCTTTGATATATAGTAATGGAGAAGATTGATGATAGATTTTGTGATCTCACTGCCGTGGTGCTATTCTTGGTGCCCTGGGGAAGAGTATTAGACTAGTATGACATAAGAATGAGTAGAATTTCATTGTCACAAAATAACCTCCTTGGAAAGAAACTATAAATTGATTAACAGTGTTCATTTGTTAAAATTTGTTCTGTGTTTTTAGTGATTAGATTTGAGGCAAAAATATATTAATTTTGGCATCATAGAATTTGGGATACATTTGTCCTATGAAGAGTGAGTAATGTTGTTTCTTCAAATTAAGGGCCAAAAGTGAGAAATTCCCATCAAAAAGGAGAGATAGGTAGAAAAAGAGAAAATGGGAAAGGAGGAATGAAAAGGTCAGATGGGAGAGCAGGCAGTGTTGAAGAGGATTAGGGCTGGAGAATGAAAAACGGAATATATATTTAAAAAACATATAAGAGGATCTTCTGTCTACACTGTGAATGACCATTTCAGCTATTATGTCAGGCAAAGAAAATCAGTTAAAACAGTTGTGGGTATTGACACAGCTCCAGCATTAGGAAATGCAAGCTTCCCTGGAACTGGATCACTTAGCTGCTTCTAGGTTGGGGGTGGGGGTGTTGTATGTAGCCAATCAGAATGAAAGTAAGTTGGCAAGCAACCAATGGGAATTAGGCATTGAAATGACTTTGGGTGTGATATCAGTTGGCGGTACTGTCCCTGGCAAACAGCCAGCAGAGCTGAGCATCGATCTTTGTGATTTTCAAGAGCCTTCATCTTGATTTCAACTCTGAACCAGCTTAGCCTTGGAAGACGGTAACTCTGGTCTTGGTAGTTTGTAGAACTTGATTTGAGAGTGATACTTTAAGGACAAGTGGGGATAGCAGGAGGTGAGGATGCCAAGGACTTGAAGGGCTATTTGAGGGATAGGTGAAGTGATTTGAAGATGTAGCATTTTGAATCTCATTTCTGGCCCATTTCTGTTTCACACCGGAATCACTGTGGCTTGTAGACCAAACAAGTACAAAACAAAGAACCAAAGATTATTGGGGATACTTCAGGAACCTCTAGGAATTTTTAGGTTAAGGTTAACTGCAGGGAAGCATAAAACCGAGTGAGTCCTTCTCAGGACCACCACGTAGATTTGTGGAGGCTAAGTTCTGCACAAGGGCGTCAGGTGAGGGTAGGTACTGGGACTGAAATCGAACCTATTATTTATGTGCCAAGCCACATGCTCTGTCATCAGGAAGGGGGACTTTTTCTAATTCACTTAAAGGCATTGTGTGATAAAACCTCAATTTTAGTCTTTTCCCTTGTTTTTAGGTTATTCACCCTGCTTCTCTATCCCAACCTTATCTGATGTGACTCAGCTTCGACCTCATTTCCCATTTTGGGTTTAGAGGGCCCAAAAGAAGGAAAAAGGGACATGGGACTGAAGAAGTAAAGGGGAATTCCAGAATGACTTGTACCCATAGTGGAAGAGGTCCCCCTCAAAAAAAGTTCAGTTGATCAAATATTATGGAGACCCTATTATGGGCCACATACTGCATGCACAGCCTTAAGGAAAAATAATATCCAACCCTGGCCCTTGAGAAACTCACTATTCAGTGAGGAAGGCAAACACACCACTCATACAATGATTAAGTGCAGAAATCAGTGCTGTCGCTCCCCCATATATACGTAGAAGTGTGGAAGAAGGAACACTAACACTGCTGTTGGTATTCCTATGACATGCTCTTGGAGCAAGAGGTAGAAGAGAAAGTATCAATGTGTGCTCCGTGGCAAGAAGAAATGTACTCAGATCTGAGTGTGGTACCATCTTAGGTAGAAAGAATGTGGATAGCGTGCGACCTGGCAAGTCTCATTTTCTTTTTTTGTGTATCATAACAGGTTAGTCTGTGGTGGTGAAAATAATAACTCATATATAAATTCATCAAGTTAGGACTGAAAAAGCAATGTCAAACACGAACTCTTCCTTCTGGATACAAAAAGAAGGTAACAGACCTGAATTACTCTGCGGAAGTTCAGCCAGCTACAACATTGTAAATGGGCATTTCATGATGCTTGTGTGTTCCACTGTTGTTTTGGGAGGTAAGTGCTTGTTTCTCAATTTCATCTTTCCTCTGCCCTCTGAACCTTTCTCAGGGCAGAAAGCCATCACAACTTCATCAAAAGAAGTCCAGTGAAACTGTAAGATGTGAGCGAATGCTGTCAGGGTAGCTTCATTTAATTATCAGTAGCATCTATACTATGTTCCTTCCTTCAGTGGCATGTGCTGAGCATAGCAGAATGATAGGCAGAAGGGGAGCCAGACAGTCCTTAACCTCAAGGAGTCCTCTCACTGGGAAGACAGGTAAACAGGAATTACAATGCAGTGGGGTTAGTTTAACTGTCAAGTTGTGGTCCAGAAAGCCTCGTGCTGCCTGCCTGCCAGGCTTAACCTAACCAACATATATCTGGGATGAGGAGAGGGTGATCGGGGCAAATAGGACCCAGACATTTGTTCCACAATTTGCACAGTTGTTGTCAAGAGTTTTGTCCATTTTATTATGGCTTTTGATGTGATTTTACTTCAGGGAACATCCCCCCCCCACTCCAACCCCTGGCGGGGAATTAGGAGAGACCTCACAAGTAAGGGACTCTTAAACGATCATTAAGAGGGGAGGGGGTGGGGGGATGGGCGAGCCTGGTGGTGGGTATTGAGGAGGGCACGTATTGCATGGAGCACTGGGTGTGGTACATAAACAATGAATCTTGTAACACTGAAAAAATTAAATAAAAGTATTTGGGGGAAAAAAAAAAAATTCAATAGGAATGGCGAATGATAGTCACGCAGATGAGATACCAGATTGAAAAACACAGGTACTTTATTCCCCAGTTCAACGCTAGTGATTAGGGAATAGTTTCTAGTCCTCTTTAAAACATTTTTCTTTGGGAAAAAAGGTCAGCTGCTTTAAAATCCTTTCTGGAATTGGGAAGACTATAAAGAAACAATGAAGCAAACACTTGTCTTCCATTTTACTTACCAGAGAGTAAAATCACCTCCTCTGGGGGGAGCCTTTAAAACACACACTGATGACGCTGATCCCCTGTGGTACTAGGAGGTGCTGGTGACCAAGAATTTCACCAGCTCTAGATCCTTGATGATTACATAGAGGTAAGTGCTCAGCAGTAAAGGGCATTGCAGAAATAGTTCGAGAAACATTTCTTTAGCCCTACACAAAAGTATTCAATAAATCTCTACTGATTCAGCTGGATGACAGGAAATGCAGAATCTGGAATGCCAATGAATCTTGCCCTAGGCATAAAGTAATTGGATTTTAGTCCATATATTGCTTCTAAAGGGAATGAACTAATATTGGACAGAGGAGAGAGTGGCAAGGTAAGAAAATGCACGTAGGCAGATGTCTTTTGTGACTTGTCTAGTAAAGGCAGTTTTCCCTGTAGTTAGAGCTCAGTTGAAAGTATTTCTGGCTTTTAGGAAAACTATAGAATATATGTTGCTGTAGGTTAGAATAAGTAATTACTAATAAAATGTATACTAGGTAGATACGATGTTTGACTTTTCATAATTTTTCATCATCAGATCCGTAGATCCTCTTGTACAGTGATCATAATGTGCCCGTCACTGGGCAAATGGGAGATTGTTGGAACTTCAATATTTTCCAGATTTACCTGTGAGAGAGGCTTCATTATGTGTGTCTTAAGAGACAGCATTTGTAACAGCTGTCAATTGTTTATTCATAATGATGTGACACTCAGGAAGGTTAAAATTAAATAGAGGGGATATTAAATGTTTTGAAACTATACATTATGTCTAAATAACACATACATGTATTTCTTCAGGATTTTTGAGGACTTGTTTAAAGAATTCTGAAGTCACTGTCTTTATGATTCTTTCGGTGTTAGGATTTGTGATAGGACAACTGGCTCGCAGTTCTGTTAAGGTAATGTATATACAATAATAAATTAGTAAATTAAGGAACAAAGACCAAAATCAAGGTCCACTCTCACCCCATCTGTGAATGTATGGAATTTTTTTAAAAAAATGTAAACAGCTGGTGTTCCTGGGTGGCTCAGTTGGTTAAGTGTCCAACTCTTGATCTCGGGGTTGTGACTTCCGGCCCCGGGTTGGGCTCCACACCCAGCCTAAATAAAAAAATAAATGTGAACAGCTACTGAAAAAAATTCATCTGGCATTATAAATTTTGAAAATGAAAAACCATATAATAAAAGATATATAAAGTAGAGGTGCTTAAGATTAGACATTAGTATGGAAGTAAGTAAAATTGGATTGCATTCTTGGGTTCTTCATCATCTGCCTTGGGAGCCTCGCTCTTATTTCTTTCCCCTGTCCGTATACAGGCTTTGTCTGTGCTATTGTCTGCAACACAACGCAGACAATGATAATGTGGAGACATTATCAAAGGCAGCTGTTATCGTCATGATGAAACATTATGTTTATTATATATATAAGTGTATATATACGTGCATTTTCTTACCTTGCCACTCTCTCCTCTGTCCAATATTAGTTCATTCCCTTTAGAAGCAATATATGGACTAAAATCCAATTACTTTATGCCTAGGGCAAGATTCACTGGCATTCCAGATTCTGCATTTCCTGTCCAGCTGAATCAGTAGATATTTATTGAACACTTATAATATTAAGTATATATATTATATATATAATAAACATGTTTCATCATGACGATAACAGCTGCCTGTGATAATGTCTATATTATATATATATTATATGTATAAGTAAAATATATATACTTATATATATTTATATATAACAACATATTTTATAAATATATATAATATATATGATATATGATATATTATATTATTGTATTATTATATATAATAATATATATAATAATATATTACTCTTTCCTAACTGCTAGATTCAATGCAAAATGTGTCATATAATATATAATATAGATATAAGAAAATTTTTATTAATTTATTAACTCTTGATTTCAAATACATAACACTGTGATCAATAACAATTTGTCTCCACTCATTCTTTTATTTTTTTAAAATGGAGATGATGCTTGTATCTGTCTAGGATTTTAAAAGCCTTTTGTTACTCTTCTGAAACACCCGCATTACTACTAACATCTTTTGAGTGTTTACTATATGCCAGGCTCTCTTTACAGTGTTTTGTGTTTATTAGTTTATTAACATATTATTAATTCTTTTTTTTCAGTTAAATATGGAGCTGTTTAATTTTAAAAATGTGTTTTATTTGAGTATAGTTGGCACACCATGTTACATCAGTTTCCGGTATACAACATAGTGATTCAGCTTCTCTCTATGTTATGCTATGCTCAACTTCGTACTAATTCTTGAGTTAATTCATTCACCTTCACAGAAACCCAATGGAAGTAGGTATTCTATCCCATTTTACAGATGAGGAAACTGAGGCACAGGGAGGTTACGTAACGAAGAATAAAATATTAGTTGAGCCAAAAACTTTTTAATGTACAATCTTCATGATTTATGTCTTATATACACAATATGTGCTATTATCTATGTGTTATTTTTCTCTACTTGAGTCACTGAAGGACTTTATTATTTTCTTTAAAGATTTATTTATTTATTTGAGAGAGAGAGCGCCAGCACAAGGGAGTGCAGGAGACAAGAGGGCAGGGGGAGAGAATCTGAAGCAGACTCCCGGTTGAGCAGGAATCCAACCCGGGGCTCAGTCCCACAACCCATGAAATCCCAACCTGAGCCAAAACCAAGAGTCAGACGCTCAACCAACTGAGCCACCCAGGCACCCCAACTCACTGAAGGACTGAAATGAAAAATCCTAAGCAAATGTTTGTGAAATCATAAGTACCTGTGCAAGTTTCTCTTTTCTGTCTTAATGCAAATTAGAATAAATATCTTAGAGTCAAATAAAAAAATACTTCTCTGTGAACACCTAAAGTCATGTCAGAGATCACCAGGTATCACTTGGTAGCAGGGGTATCACCTGTGAAAACATTGATTACGGTACTTACCACAAACAATGTTTATGTACCCCAAGCTCACACAATTCTCTGGTGAATAGAGGACTGTACATGTAACTCATCTGGACAGTCAGATCAAGAAATCTACAAAACCCTCAGGACTGGTCTTGTAGATAATCGCTCATTAGTTGCAGATTGGAATATACTAAAACTTACATTGATTGATATCACATCCATTTCTAATACCTCAAATTACCTAACACTAATATCTAATACCTCACAATGGCAGCCAACTAATTTCTTATTTGTCCTTGTTACTGTAGGTGTACCATATTGTCTACCCCCTTCTGAGAACACCAAGTTTTTCACTTTATTGTTACTTTTCACCTATAATTATATTTATGGCTGCTTTGGATGTGGACTTTTGTATCCTCAAGAATGTGTTTTGGCAGGTAAGAACACATTTTTAAAAAATTATGGTCAATCTTGCTTATTTATGTTAGCAGAAAACATGTTTGTCTATAAAGAAGATTAATCATTCACAAATCTCACAGTTTAGTTGTTCTACCCTCCTTATTCTGTGGAACCACTAAGTAAAAGGGAGTGAGGGGGAGGGAGAAGGAATAAATATTCGCTGAGTGACCACTGTGATGAGGCACTGAACAAGTATCTCTACTTTATATGTAAACAAATTGCAGTTCAGAGGTCACAAACAAGGCTGATAAATGGCAGAACCTAATCTCACATCTGACTTCATCTCAACTATATCTGTAGATTTGCCCGTTTTCACTGCTGAGATTGTTTTACTTGTGGCTTCTCTTTTTCTTAATCATGGTTTGCCAGATGATTTTACTTTTTCTTTCAAAGAACATTTTATTTTCTTTAGTTTTATTCTGTACTTTTTCTAACGCCTTGAGTTAAATGTTAGTCTATTGATTTTTAGCTTTCTTATTTTTTGTATTTTGTACACTTAAGGTTTTAAATTTTGTTGTAATTACTCTTTTAGTTTCACCCATGTTTTGATTTTTAGTGTTTTTTGGTTTTGTTTTCTTTTTAGAGAGAGAGAGGGAATGCACACACACCTGTAGGCACATGGCCTAGGGGGAGGGGCAGAGGGAGAACCCTAAGCAGGCTCCCTGCCCAGTGCAGAGCAGCAAGGGGCTTGATCTCCCAATCCTAAGATCATGACCTGAGCCGAAATCGAGTCAGATGCTTAACCAACTGAGCCATCCAGGCTCCCCATGATTTTTAGTGCTTTCATTATCATCCCGAACTTACCTAAAACTTTTACTACACTTTTTTCTTTGACCCATTGATTATTTTTTTCCCCATGTGTGGAAGAATTTTGTTTGTTTTATTTATTCTTGAAGTATAGTTGACATACAATATTGTACCAATTTCAGGTGTATATCCTAGTGATTTGATAATTATAAAATATGAAAAGCTCACCACGATAAGTGTAGTTACTATTTGTCATCATACAAAGTTATTACAATATTAATGACCGTATTCCCTATGCTGTACTTTCATCCCTGTGACTTATTTTATAACTGAAAGTTTGTACCTCTTAGGCCCCTTCTACTATTTTGCCCATCCCTCACCCCTTTCCCTTCTGGCAACCATTAGTTCTCTGTATTTATGAGTCTATTTCTGGTTTTTGTTTATTTATTTTGTTTTGTTTTGTTTAGATTCTACCATAAATGAAATCATACAGTATTTGTCTTTTTCTTACTGACTTATTTCACTTAGCACAATACCCTCTAGGTTCATCCATGTTGGCAAATGGCAAAATTTAATTTTTTTTATGGCTGAGTCATAGTCCTTTAAATATATCTGCCATATCTTTATCCGTTCATCTATCGATGGACACTTAGGTTGCTTTCTTATCTTGGCTATTGTAAATAATGCTGCAATAAACAGGGATGCATATATCTTTTTGAATTAGTGTTTTGTTTTCTTTGGATAAAAATACCTAGAAGTGAGATTACTGGATCTTATGATACTTCTAGTTTTAGTTTTTTGAGGAATCTCCATATTGTTCTCCACAGTGGCTGCACCAATTTAAATTCTCACCAACAACACACAAGGGTCCCTCTTCTTTATATCCGTGTCAACACTTGTCATTTCTTGTCTTTTTGATACTAGCCATTCTGACTAGTGTGAGGTGACATCTCATTGTGGTTTTGATTTGCATTTCCCTGATGATTTGTTATGTTGAGCATCTTTTCATGTGTCTGTTGGTCATCTGTATGTCTTCTTTGGAAAAATGTCTGTTCAGGTCTTTTGCCCATTTTTAATTAGATTATTTGATTTTTAACCCATTAATTACTTAGAAGCTATATTTTAAATTTCCAAATATGTTTTATTATTATTATTTCTTTTATCACATTGTGACCAGAGAATGTGTTTTGTATATCGACTCTTGTGATTTGTGGAGATTTGCTTTGTGGCTTTGTATTTCAGTTTTCCAAAATGTTCTGTGTTTGCTTTCTAAGAGTATATATTTTCTAATTGTGGAGTGCAGGGGTCTAAATTTGTTCAGTAAATTATTTCGTTTATTATGAAGTTTGGTCTTCCATATCTTTGCCACTATTGTTTTTCAACTTAATACAGAAAACTTCCATTATAACTATGGATTTATCAATTTTTCTTTGTGATTCTGCCAGTTTTTACTTTACGTAAATAGAAACTCTGTTATTGAGTGCCTACAAGTATTGTTATTTTCCTAGTTAATTTTTTCTCATTATTTAGTTATCCTTTTTATCTCAAATAATGCTTTTTGCCTTCAGTCAATTTCATCTGGTATTACTATAGGCATACCAGCTTTCTTTTGCTTAGTATTTACCTGCTACAATTTTTCCATCCTTCTACTTTCAAGATTTGGAGTCCTTATGTTTAGATGTCTTTTTGATAATATATAGTTAGATTTTGTTATTTTATCCAGGTTGAGAATCTCTGCTGCTTTAAAAACTAGTTTAATATTTGTTGTGGTTAAAAATGGTTTTAGAGGGGCGCCTGGGTGGCTCAGTGGGTTAAAGCCTCTGCCTTTGGCTCAGGTCATCATCTCAGGGTCCTGGGATCGAGCCCCTGGCTCTCTCTGCTCAGCAGGGAGCCTGCTTCCCCTTTTCTTTCTGCCTGCCTCGCTGCCTCCTTGTTATCTCTCTCTCTCTGTCAAATAAACAAATAAAAAATCTTTAAAAAAAATGGTTTTAGAAGGGCAAAAGATTTGAACAGATTTGAGGTACCAAGGAAGCTATGTGGACAGAAAATAGCATTTAGAAATATGCTCAACACCATAAGTCATTGGAGGAATAGAAATGAAAACTACAGTGATATGTAGCCCTATGTATCTGTTGGAACGGCAACAGCAGCAACAATAACAGGCCTGATAATACCAAGCGCTGGTGAGAATGCCTGAGAATGCAAAATGGTACAGCCACTTTGGAAAACAGTTTAGGAGTTTATTATAAAGTTAAACATACACCTGCCACATGACCCAGCAATTCCACTTCTATGTATTTACTGAAGCGAAATGAAATCTTATGTTTACACTGAAACCTCAGTGTGAATCTTTTTTATAGCTGCCTTATTCATAATCTGGAAAGTCTAGAAATAACTCAAATGCTCCTCAGCTCATGAATGAATAAACAGATTGTGACACATCTTACAATGGAATATTACCCAGCAATGAAAAAGGAGCATTAGTAGCCACAACATAGAAGAATTTCAGGTGCCTTGTTAAAAGCAGGAAACCAGACTCAAAAGGCTACTTATGTATAATTCTATTCATAGACCTTTCTTCTAGCAAAGGCAAACCATTAGGTTTGGAGAACAGATCATTTGTTGCTAGGGACTGGGAGAGGGAAAGGAATTAACTACAAAGGGTCCAAAATTATTTATTTATTTATTTGAGACAGAGAGAGACAGAGTAGGAGGTAAGGGCAGAGGGAGAAGGAAAGAGACTCTTAAGCAGACTCTGCACTGAGCATCGAGACCAATGCGGGGCTCCATCTCATGACCCTGAGATCACAGCCTGAGCCGAAACCAAGAGTTAGATGCCTTAATGAGCTGTGCCACCCAGGTGCCCCAAGGACATTTTTTGAGGTGATCTGTTTCGTTTCTTAATTGTGGTCATGGTTACATGACTATATGCATCTGTCAAAACTCATTTAACTTTACATCAAAACACTGAATCTCACTGTATTTAAATTAAAAATAAGTTTTTAAAAAGCAAAAGAAATAGGGCCGCCTGGGTGGCTAAGTTGGTTAAGCATCTGCCTTCGGCTCAGGTCATGATCCCAGGGTCCTGGGATCGAGTCCTGCATTGGGCTCTCTGCTCAGCAGGGAGCCTGCTTCCCCCTCTCTCTGTAGCTCCTTTGTTTGTGCTCTCTGTCAAATAAAAAGATTTTATTTAAAAATTTTTTTTTAAATCTTTAAAAAGATTTTATTTATTTGACAGAGAGAGATCACAAGAAGGCAGA
>CM052893.1:12757933-12784272 GCA_028534135.1 Potos flavus | reverse complement strand
TTTTTTTAAATCTTTAAAAAGATTTTATTTATTTGACAGAGAGAGATCACAAGAAGGCAGAGTGGCAGGCAGAGAGAGACGGGGAAGCAGGCTCCTGGCTGAGCAGAGAGCCCAATGCGGGGCTCGATCCCAGGACCCTGAGAACATGACCTGAGCCGAAGGCAGAGGCTTAACCCACTGAGCCACCCAGGCGCCCATAAAATCTTTAAAAAAATAAAAGATAATAAAAAATAAAAAATAGATTTGGACTTCTCAATATAATTTTGCACTTCGCATTTACCTTTGCTTCTCATTCTTTCTTCCCTTCTCAATCAAGTCAATTCAGTTGCCTTTATCCTTTAATTCCTTCTTCTTGTTAAAAAAGTTTTATACTCTATTTCTATTTTTGAGGCAGACACTGCTGATTGCCTATCTGATATGCATTCTCTCTTTCTTTCTCATTAACAGAAACTTACTAGATTTTACTGGTATGGTAGGGGCCCAGTGTGAATTATTCTATTTCCCAGGTGGTAGCTGGGTAGCCTCAGAAGAGAGTGTGGCTAGTGAAATGTATACAAATGTCTGTTGAAGGGGCGCCTGGGTGGCTCAGCGGGGAGCCTGCTTCCCTCTCTCTCTGCCTGCCTCTCTGCCTGCTTGTGACCTCTCTCTGTCAAATAAATAAATAAAATCTTTAAAAAAAAAACCAAAAACAACAACAAAAAAAACAAATGTCTGTTGAATAAGGCTTCTAGAAAGCATTTAATGAGAGAGCCAAATCAGCCAGCATGTGCTATGTGCTTTTTGCCCTTTGTTTTACCTCTCTTTCTGCCTGCAGCCCTGTAAATCAACACTGAGGAAACCAGGCAATGTTTCACACAGAAGTAGGAAAAATTTGCATTCCATTTTAAGAACATTTTTTTTTTCATTTTAAGAACATTTTGATGTTGGGAACTATTAAGCTGGACTAACAACAAGAAAGATTAGTGAATTATTCTTGTAACTATAAGATAGAATCTCTTTTGTTTGGAAGGGATGGTTTCTTTGAGGCAGGTAACCTAGAATACCTTTTAAGGTTATTTTTCAGAGTAATCATATAAAATATATAACTAAGATCTGATTCTTCCATAAGTAAATGCAGTCATGCCATCTTTAAATGTTAAATCTAATTTTGTGTTATGAATTGGTTTCACAGGTCTTGTTAACAGGATTAATTAGCTTTGTTGTGGCATTCATCATAATTGGGTATGTGGTTCTGCAATTCAATAGAGATTTGTGGGATTTGCAGACATCCCTACTCTTTAGCATGACCATTGGCATGACAGATCCTATTCATTCTGTGAATTCGCTGAAAACTATTGGTATGTCAAATTTATTTCTCTCTCTTACCTTGAAGATATAGAGATAAGTTATTTTCTTTTGCTCTTGGTTTTTCTTCCTTTCTTTTTTTTTTTGACATGAATTGTGCATCCAGCAGAGTAGATATTTATGCTATTTTTCTTGGAGATGGGACATCGACGTACTTGAAAGATGCAATGCAAATAAGGCAACCCAAGATCTGGGATAAATAGCACCAATTATAATCTCAAAGAATTTTTTCAAGAAGAAAAGTAACCTTTCTAGAAGGCGATAAAAATTTGCATTCTTGTTCCATTCCACTGAATTCTAAGCCTCAAGTTAGAAACTCTGCCCTACCCCCAGTGAAACTTTTCCAAGGCCTTGCTACCTTTTGTTAGAACTGCCTCACTTTTGATGTGCACTCCACTATTACTATTTAACATAGTACTGGAAGTCTTGGCCTTAGCAATCAGACAACAAAAAGAAATAAAAGGTATCCAAATGGGCAAGGAAGAAGTCAAACTTTCACTCTTTCCAGATGACATGAAACTCTATGTAGAAAACCAAAAAGACTCCACCAAAAAGTTGCTAGAACAAATACATGAATTCAGCAAAGTTGCAGGATATAAAATCAATGTGCAGAAATCTGTTGTATTTCTATACACCAATAATGAAGCAGCAGGAAAAGAAATCAAGGAATCGATCCCATTTGTCATTGCACCAAAGCAATAAGATAACTAGGAATAAACCTAACCAAAGAGGTAAAAGATCTGTACTCTGGAGATTATGCTGAGTGAAATAAGTTAAGCAGAATCAATTATCATATGGTTTCACTTACTTGTGGAGCATAAGAAATAACTTGGAAGACATTAGGAGAAGGAAAGGAAAAGTGAATTGGGGGAAATTGGAGGGGGAGATGAACCATGAGAGACTGTGGACTCTGAGAAACAAACTGAGGGTTTTGGAAGGGAGGGGGTAGGGGGATGGATGAGCCTGGTGGGGATTAAGGAGGGCATGCATTGCATGGAGCACTGGGTGTGGTGCATGAACAATGAATCTCGGACCACTGAAAAAATAAAATAAAAATTAAAAAAAAAAAAAGATCTGTACTCTTAAAACTGTAGAACACTTAAGAAAGTAATTGAAGGGGCGCCTGGATGGCTCAGTGGGTTAAAGCCTCTGCCTTCGGCTCAGGTCATGATCTCAGAGTCCTGGAATCGAGCCCCGCATCAAGCTCTCTACTCAGGTGAGCCTGCTTCCCCCCTTCTCTCTGCCTGCCTCTCTGCCTACTTGTGATCTCTTTCTCTGTCAAATAAATAAAATCTTTAAAAAAAAAAAGAAAGTAATTGAAGAGGATACAAAGAAATGGAAAAGCATTCCATGCTCATGGACTGGATGATCAAACATTGTTAAAATGTCTATACTTCCCAAAGCAAGCTACACATTTAATGCAACCCTGATCAAAATAACACCAGCATTTTTCGCAGAGCTAGAATAAACAGTCTAAAATTTGTATGGAACCATAAAAGCATCCTGAAATAGCATCCTGAAAAAGAAAAACAAAACTGGAGGCATCACAATTCCAGATTTCAAGGTATATTACAAAGCTATAATCATCAAGACAGTATGGTACTGGCACAAAAACAGACACATAGATCAATGGAACAGAATAGAGAACCCAGAAATGGACCCACAACTATATGGTCAACTAATCCTCAACAAAGTAGGAAAGAATATACAATGGATAAAAGACAGTCTTTTCAACAAATGGTGTTGGGAAAAACTGGACAGCAACATGCAAAAGAACAAAACTGGACCACTTTCTTACACCCTACACAAAAATAACTTCAAAATAGATGAAAGATTTAAATGTGAGACAGGAAACCATCAAGATCCTAGAAGAGAACACAGGCAGAAACCTCTTTGACTTTGGCTGTAGCAACTTCTTACTAGACACATCACCAGAGGCAAGGGAAACAAAAGCAAAAATGAACTATCGGGACTTCATCAAGATAAAAAGTTTCTGCACAGTGAAGGAAACAATCAACAAAACTCAGAGGCAACTTATGGAATGGGGGAAGATATTTGCAAATGACTTATCTGATAAGGGTTAGTATCCAAAGTCTATAAAGAACTCAACAGCCAAAAACCAAAAAATCCAGTCAAGAAATAGGCAGAATACATGAACAGACATTTTTCCAAGGAAGACATCCAGATGGTTAATAGGCGCATGAAAAGATGCTCCATATCGCTCATCATCAGGGAAATACAAATCAAAACCACAATGAGATACCACCTCACACCTGTCAGAATGCCTAAAATTAACAACACAAGAAGCAACAGGTGTTGGTGAGGATGTGGAGAAAGGGGAACCCTCTTACACTGTTGGTGGGAATGCAAACTGGTGCAGCCACTGTGGAAAACAGTATGGAGGTTCCTCAAAAGGCTGAAAATAGAACTACCCTAGATGCAGCAATTGCACTGCTAAGTATTTATCCAAAGGATATAAAAATGCTGATTCAAAAGTGTACATGCACCCTGATGTTTATAGCAGCATTATCAACAATAGCCAAATTATTGAGAGAGCCCAGATGTCCACTGATTGATGAATGGATAAAGAAAATGTAGTATATATACACAATGGAATATTACTCAGCCACCAAAAAGAATGAAATTTTGCCATTTGTGACAATGTGATGGAACTAGAGTGTATTATGCTAAGTGAAGTAAGTCAGTCAGAGAAAGACAAATACAGTATGATCTCACTCATGTGTGGAATTTAAGAAAGAAAACAGATGAATACATGGGAATGGGGTGGAGGGAGAGAGGGAAATAAACCATAAGAGATGCTTAACAATACAGAACAAACTGAGGGGTGATGGAGGGAGTTGGATGGGGGGTTGGGATAGATGGGGGAAGGGTATTAAGGATTGCACTTGTGATGAGCACTGAGTGTTGTATGTAAGTGATGAACCACTGAATTCTACTCCAGAAACCAATATTGCACTGTATGTTAACTAATCAAAATTTAAATTAAAAAAAGATTAAAAACCACACAAAAATTTTAAAAAATATATACAGAAGAAAAAGAAGAAGGAGGAGGAGGAGGAGGAGGAGGAAGGGAGGAAGAAGGAAGAAGGAAGAAAGAAGAACAAAGGAAGAAAACGAAGAGGAGGAAGAAGAACAGTCTCCTTTTGGACTAGCTAACTTTAAAGCAGGTAGTGGAAAGGGGTGTAGTTTAGTTAAAAGAAATGGGTAGGAACATAGTTGGGCAAACATGTTCAATAATAGCTTATTCCCAAGAGGGTTTCAAGTCCTGCAGTACTTCCTCTCTTATTTGGTAAAAGATGATTTCACTCTGAAACATCGCCCTGTTGTCATGTTTTATTAACGCAGCAGTAAAAACATGAAATGATTAGATGCTATGGTTTCTGTTTTTGACTTGAAAATATTTTCCTAACCAATTTTAAGGTACTTCTACTGAGTGGAAATATACTGCCTTATGATTGGAATGGGAAACCCCCAACCTTGCCCGCATATGGGATTCCCAATTTTATACCCATTTATACGTGCAGTTGAGAAAACGTAAGATTTAAGACACTTTTGGTAGTGATATCCTAAATTGTCATATTTCTCAAAGAGTCTGATCCTGTCTCTCTTTTTTCTCTCTCTTTTTTTAAGTACAACTTCCCCTATTTTCCTTCATCTGCCTTTCTCATTTAGCCATTTGTTTTTTTTTTTTTAAGATTTTATTTTTTTATTTGACAGAGATCACAAGTAGGCAGAGAGGTAGACAGAGAGAGAGGGGGAAGCAGACTCCCTGCTGAGCAGAGAGCCCGATGTGGGGCTTGATCCCAGGACTCTGAGATCATGACCCGAGCCAAAGGCTGAGGCCTTAACCCACTGAGCCACTCAGGCTCCCCTTAGCCATTTGTATTTGCCAGCTGTTTTATTCATCTCATTTTTTTCCTGCTCCTTTTTCTGAAATCTCTTGACTGTGAGTGGCTATGAATATTAATTATATATTGCAGCTTCTATATTCATTTTTTTAAAAAAAGAAGTATAATAGAAAGTTTTCTATTACCTTAAAGGAAAACTAGTGAAGCTATTTAGCTCTTAGTTGATATTTTCTTTGTGTCGATAATGCTCAAGGTGGTATGTGGATTCTGGATCCAATAACATTCTTTCCTAGTAAAACAAATTTGACTCATTTTTAGGGGGCATATCATTCTTATTTATGATATTCACAGAGTCATCATATAGGCTGTATGTGTGAATTAGATAAATGGTCCTTTCTTCAAAAACAGTTTATTTCTGTCATAATACATTAATTTTTTTAAGGAAAGATATTTTTGCCCCATGCCTAAAATTATCATAATATACAAAACTACAGTTCCTATGATGTGAATAGTGCTTCTTTTCATGTAGTGCCCTTGGGCAGTGTAAACTCTGCAGTCTCAATGGCCTGAGCCACTCAAAAAGTAGTGAGTGTTCACATGCAAGTGAAAAGGAACTTGTCGGGGCACCTGGGTGGCTCAGTCATTGGGCGTGGCATCTGCCTTTGGCTCAGGTCACGATCCCAGGGTCCTGAGATTGAGCCCCACATCAGGTTCCTTGCTCAGCGGGAAGCCTGCTTCTCCCTCACCCACTTCCCCTGCTTGTGTTCCCTCTCTTGCTTTCTCTCTCTCTGTCAAATAAATAAATTAAATCTTTTTAAAAAGAAAAGAAAAGAAAAGGAACTTTTCTATTTATTATCCGTTTGAAAAGAATGCACTGGGCTGAAATTTTTACTTTAAAACAAATCTGGAGTACATCCTTATAAAGGAATAAAATGCGAAGTTTTAGTTTGATCTCAATTGAGGAAAATGTTTATAAGCTTAGAAAAAGACCTCAACATTAAGGTTGTATCTGAGTTGTGAAATTGTACATGGTTTTTGTCTTATTCTTTCCTTTTCCAAATTTCACAATGAATTAGAGAACATAAGTTAGTTCCACATTAGGCCAATAAAGAATGGGGAAGTAATTCATGTGGTATTTTGTCATTAAACACTATAAGTCAAGGTCAAAGCTTCATACTAGGGCATGTGGGTGGCTCAGTCGATTAAGTGTTTGTCTTCTGCTCAGGTCATGATCCCAGGGTTCTGGGATTCAGCCCCACATCAGGGCTGAGCAGGGAGCCTTCTTCTTCCTCGCCCTCTTCCTGCTTGTGCTCTTTTTCTCTCTCTCGAATAAGTAAAATCTTAAAAAAAAAAATCTTCATACTTCAGACCTCATATTTTACCTATTCCTGGTTGACTCACTGAATTTGAGTAAAGGATGAAAGGATTTCTTGACCAAGTAAATCAAATGTGCTAATTGTTTCTACACCTGTTTAACCAGTATTTTTGTGCCTTCTGTCACAGTGAAAGCTAGCAACAGGTAGTAAGCTGAAGATTGATTAGCAGCCCTCCTGGGAGTTTCCTGGGTGTGATTTGAAACTGACTCCCATACATGGAGGGCAGGGAGAGACTAAAGCAGGTCACTGCAGGTTGGTAGGTGGCAGTTTTTATAAGCAAAAGAAACTTGCATCCAAGGCTAAGCTTGGGCAGCAGCAAGATGAAACATCTCTGCACCTGCCCACCAAATCTGGAAAGTTTATGTAGAGGACTTTCCTGGGTCTGGTCACATACACCATGCAGGTGTTCTGAATACCATGTCACTATTCAAGGCTCTGTCCTTAGAGCAGCTGCCTCTGGGAGCAGGAAAGGCAAGCACAGGAGAGGGGCTGAAGGGCCTCTAATCACACAGGTCCAAGTCACGGGTCAACTGCCAGTCATATCTTCTTGGTGATATCAAAGAAGCAGGAAAATATAACCCATAAAGTGTACAAAAAGAATAAGTAGATGGAGTGGTGAGGCAGATGGTAGAATTAGTAGACAAAAACATTAAAGCAGTTACTGTAATTCTATTCTATATGTTCAAAAAATTAGAGGAAAGATTAAGGCTGGAGTAGAACTTACTCCTATCAGCTTATAAGAGTGCATTGTTAAATAATCAGGAATTTTGCAAGCCAGTTGTTAAACAATTAGTAGCTTCAAATTGGCTATGGTGGGAGTGTTTATGTGTGAAATTTGCAAATACTACAAATCAGGTGGTTTTGTTTTTGTTTTAATTTCGGAGAGGCGATTTATCAGCATACCACTGGACATATATGGTTGATATAAAAGAGACCTCAATCAAATTTTTAGAGATGAAAACCGCAATAGCTAAGGCAAAAATTCCACTGATGGAAGTAGATTAGACACTGCAAAAGCAAGTATTAGGGAACTTAAAGATGCAGCAATAGAAAGTATCCAAAATGAAGCACATGGAGAGAAAGACTAAGATAAGTGAATAGAACATCAGTGAGCCACTGTGGGACAACTTCATGTGGCTAAATATACAAGTTCCCAAAAGAGAGGAGACAAGAATAAAGGAAAAATATTGGAAGAAATAACGGATGAAAATTTTCTAAATTTGATGAAGATTTTATAGCCACAAATTTCAAGAAGCTCAACATACCATGAGCCCAAGAAACAGAAAACTACATCATGGCATGTAAAAATCAAGTTCCTAAAAAACAATGATAAAGAGAATATCTTAAAGGCAACCAGAAGAGGAAAAAGAGACACATTATATACAGAGGAACAAAAAACAAAATTAATGACTTCTTTTCAGAACAATGCAAGCCAAAAGAAGCCCAGGCTATGAGGAAAAGTGGTCATTTAACTGGACACGTTGCCACCCTGGATAAAACCAGTATTGTTACCGAGATCAGAGGATGGATATTGGTTGAACAAGTGCCAGTCACTATCATCCTATTCTTAAGTTGCATATCACAGAGCAATTAATTTGATTATATTTTCCATTACACTTAGCTCTTTGTGAATGCTAAGTGCCAGTAAGATTTTGTATTTAATTTTTAATAACGGCTTTATTGAAATACAATCCACATACCATAAAATTCATCCTTTTAAACCGTACAGGGGCGCATGGCTAGCTCAGTCAATAGAGCCTGTGATTCTTGATCTCAGGGTCATGAGTTCAAGCCCCGTCATTGGGTGTGGAGCCTAATAAATTGGAAAAAATTTAAAAAAAATTTAAACTGTATGTTTGCAGAGTTATACAACCATCGTCACTATCTAATTTTAGAACATTTTTATCACCCCAAAAGAAATCTCCTACCCATTAGCAGTCACTTCTCATTCTCCCATTCGCCCAAACCCTTGGCAACCATGAATCTATTTTCTGTCTATGGATTTGCCTATTCTGGACATTTCATGCAAATCAAACCATACAATATGTTTTCTGTGTTTGGCTTCTTTCATTCTGTATAATGTTTTCAAAGTTCATCCATGTTGTAACGTGTATCAGTTAGTACTTCATTCTTTTCTATGGCTGAATAATTCAATTGATTATTATGAATAATGATGTTATGAACATTCATGTACAAATATTTGTGTGGACATGGGTTTTCAGTTCTCTTGGGCATATGTCTATGAGTAGAATTGCTGGGTCATCCTTTGTATTTCTTTCTTTCTTTTTTCCTTTTATTTTTTTTGAAAGAGAGAGAGAGTGTGTGTGTGTGTGTGCGCGCGCACATGTGCACATGCGTGCACCAGAGGAGGGGGGAACGGGCAGAGAGAGAGGGAGAGAGAGAATCTTGACTAAGCTCCACACCCAATGTGGAGCCTGATGCAGTGCTTGATCTCACAACCCCGAGATCACGACTTGAGCCAAAATCAAGATTGGACGCTCAACCAAAGGAGCCACCCAGGCACCTCTGTACTTATTTCTAAAATGTGATTTTTGTGGAGTCTATTCATGTTTATCCAAGCTAAATGTTGTGTCCTGAGGAGTGTTCTGTCTCATTCCAAAACTCAAGCATGGTTTGAGTCTGTGGACACTTCAAAGAATGCTCTTGTCCTGTTCGTTTGTCATTGGAGAGATTAAAAATGGTGATTGTGATTGTCTCACAGACCCATCCCAGTCATGGCTTTTTTGTTTTTTGTCTGACTTATTCTTTCTCTTCTACTTTTATGTTTCTTGTGCAAGAACATCATTTTCATGTACTAAATTAAATTATGTTTTTTTATTTCCTTTTCCAGGTATTTCCAAAATGTATACTGATATCATAAGAGGAGAATCAATGATCATTTGTGGCTTCACATCCATTTGTTTTGGAATATTTCGGAACAGCTTTCTCCACGTGGCTGTACTTTCGGGTAGGAGCATATTTTTTGTCTTATTTTCTAAAATCATTCTTGTATGATGCATTTCAATTCACACTGAAATTAAAATATATTAAAAGGCGCCTGGCTGGTTTGGCCAGAAGGGCATGCAACTCTCGATCTCAGGGTCGTGAGTTCGAGCCCCATGTTGGGTGTACAGATTACTTAAATAAATAAAAAAATCTTTAAAAAAGTAAAAATAAAAAAAAAACACATTCAAGATGTCTTTACTGCTTTCTCTATACTTTACTTTTGGACCAATTAAAATAACATATCAGATAACTAGAAAATAATTACCATGTATGTGTTTTCTTGAACAGTAAGGGGTAAAGAATGTTAAAGAAATGATTTCATCTCTTTCCTTCACACCCAGACACACACAGGCACACACATCCTCTGGCTCAGAGTAACTTCTTCCCTGGATCAATCCAGATCTCAGTGAGTGAATATTAAGAATTGACTTAATCCTGAATTTGAGCCTGAGGGTGAAGGCAGAGTGTTTCTGCCAGTACTGGAGAGTCAGGTCCTAGAAGTGATAATAGATTCTTGTGGTTGAAGTTCACTGGGATATGGAGCACGTTCCTTTGCCAGGTTTCCAGATGTGGCTCTACTAGAAAAGAAAGGAGGTGAGGAAATCACAGCATGAAAAGGGAAAAGGTGCACTCCTGATCTGTTTATGTGACAGTTTTAGGAGGAAAGAGGTGCTAAAAGGAGAAAGAATACTGGTGATAAAGGGGCTTTGCAGTGCTTCTCAGTGGGGAGCTGTAGGCGTGTGGGGTGGGACAGTCTCTGTTACTTAGGATGACCCGTGGCGTTGCCTGAAACCTGCTCACTGCTGCCACTCTTGCCCCCACTTACTGTGACTACGGAAAATTTCTCTTCTCCATTTTCCAAACTCTCCTGGGCCGGGGGCAGGGGTCACAAATAGACAGCAGGTTGGTGGGGACCCTGGACATGATTTGCTTGGCCCTAACACCGTTTGTAAAAAATAGGAATTGGGATGTCTTTTGGTCAGACATTCACTTCCCAGTTTGTCACAGACTTTTCACATTTATGCTCCCTGCCTGGCTTCCGAGGACATTTGAGTCTGCTGTCCCTGGATAAGCGAACCTCAAACAGCAAACTGTAAGGGAAATATATCCCCAGAGTGTCTATTTTGCCGGACTTTCATGGGAAACTCCCACTTGCTGAGGAAAAAGGTCCCATTCGAAATCCCAAAAGCAAACCAAAGTGCATAGACCCAAATGCCATCAATGAAAGAAACAAAAATTATGGTACGACTTCTTTTTTTTTCTTATTTTCTTTTTCTAGAGTTACACATAATCTTGGGCGTCTGCGTGGACATCTTGGGAAGCATAATATGTGGATATTCATGTGCAAGAATCATTCAGTTTATATTGACTGACCTCTTCAGCAATACACTTACTAATGTTATTCTTTGCATTTCAATGGTGTACATGACTTTCTACATTGGTAAGGCAGAAACAGATACAAAAACTGCTGTCCTCAAAGTGAATTTTATGTGTTTTTGGTTTTCATCGATCTTGAATCCAGTCGCCTCTTCCCAACTGTTTCCTCCTTGTGATGGCCCCTCTGTGCGTCTGCCACTTCTAGCTCTTTCCTGGTCTCTCTTAACGTCCCCTTAATTCCAAGTCCACATTCCTTCCCTCTGTATTTCTTCCCCATGTAATTACTCAGTTATTCTTTTTGAGCCACACCTTTTGAAACTTACGTTTATTTTTTTTAATTTTTTTATTTTTTTTAAAGATTTTATTTATTTATTTGTCAGAGAGAAAGCACAAGCAGGCAGAGAGGCAGGCAGAGGCAGAGGGAGAAGCAGGCTCCCCGCCGAGCAAGGAGCCCGATGTGGGACTCGATCCCAGGACCCTGGGATCGTGGCCCGAGCTGAAGGCAGCTGCTTAACCAACTGAGCCACCCAGGCGTCCCTGAAACTTACGTTTAATCACTGGCAGTTCCCCGTTAGAGGAATCAGCACTGAGCTGATTCCTGACCCTTCGCAGCCCATCTCTAAAATGAGATTGCTGGGAGAGATGCTCCTGAGGTCTTCCTTCCAGCTCAATTTGTCTTTCATCCAGTGGGTACCAGACTGAGGAGACTGTAGGAATGGCAGCCTTTACCAGTGGCTAGGAGGCAGGAAAAGAGAGGGACAAATCAGGTATACCTGTATCTGGAAGAGAAGCAGGAGAGTGGAATAACCCCAGGAGTCAGAGTGCCTAGCACTGGTAGACCTGCAGTAATCATTTGTTGGTTTAGTCTAGTGAGAGGGGCAGTTAAAGTTTTTACTGGCCCGAGTGAGGTAGCCAGTCCCCAAGAGCTGTAGTAACTGCATTGAAACAGTTAGATCTGGCTTCTGCTCTCACGCCACACAGTAGAGCAGCTTCCATCTGTGAAAGACCTCAGATGTCAAGAGCTTAATTACTCCTCCTGTCATCTCCAGTTACCTAAAAGTGCTGCTTCCTCTATAGGTAAATTGCTACCCAGGAGCTGCTTAAAGCCCCGAGTCAGTAAAATTGCAGAAAGCTTTCACTGAAGGGTCATTTCCTTCTTCTTTCTTTTTTCTTCCTCCCTCCCTCCCTCCCTTCCTTCCTCGCTTCCTTTCTCCCTGTGCACCTTTATGGATGCCTTAAATATCTGGAGAAAAAAAAATTTTAAAATTAATATTTCCATTTCTTCCGCTAGGTATGGAGGCTGTCTCTTATTCAACTTTTTGTTTATTCTCTTTTCTGTGTTCCCCAGTGCTTCCCCTATGCCTGAAAGTAATTTAACACATGTTAGCCAAATAAACTGATACTAGTTCTTGAAGAGCTTTGGAGTTAGGCAGACTTGAATTCAAACCCCAATTTCACAGTTTATTCACTTGTTGACCTTGGGATTTTACTTCTCCTCTCTAAGCTTTAGTTAGTTTCCTCATCTATAAAAGTGATATAGAGACACCTAATTTATAGGGTTATTGCTGGCACCAATGAAATAATGTGTGTTAGATGACTTGCTCATGCTGAGGAGCTGATGGCACACATCTCTTCACAACTCTGTGCGGGTGGCATCATTTGAAATTGGCCCTATTGGGAGCATTTACACCATGGAAATTGGCAGACATTACCCATCAGGGATTTTTTTTTTTTTTTTTTTAACCTCCAGAGAGCTGATTTTAACATTTACCAGCTCACCACTGGACTCAAGTTAGGGCAGCCAACAAATGTTGGTTCCTTTCCATTTTCCTTCTAAAAGATGGAAGTGTTTCCAGTCAGTGGGTGGAAAGCCTGGAATAGATCCTTCCTTTTATTCTCAGAAGGAATCACTGCTGAGCCTTGATGTTGGACCTCTAGCCTCCAGAGCTCTGAGGCAATATAATTCATGCTGTTTAAGATAGTTTGTGGTACTCTGTTCCAGCAGCCCGAGAAACAGATACTCCTCCCTCCTCCATTGCATTTTCCTCTGCTTCAGGGATTAAAGATATACTCTGGGCAGTCCTTTACTCTTACATTTAATAAGTTCCTGACAGCAGAAGTCAGTAACAGACATGTTATCAGGAGAAGTTTCATTGCCAAACATAGATAAAATTCTAATTCACATATTCTCTAATGTTACATTTCTGTCATGTTGCCTAATTTTGTTTTCTTCCCTCACTAAGGAACACTCAGTCAACTGGCTTAAGTCCGGGGAATATCTGATTGAAGTTAGAGCGTCACATCTTTGAGCACATGTAGTAATTTCCTTTTTTGTCTCAATTGTGCTCAAGTCATGAGATCTGGACCTCAAGAAATCACTTGTACCAGCACATTCATTCTTTCTCATGAAACAAAACAAAAATGGCACAGACATTGCCTCACAAAGGACACAAGATTTCTGGAACATTGTTGGTTGACAGGTAGTACAGTTGGAAATATTGATATATCAGCCCATGGAAGGAAATTTGATTGAGGGGACAAAAGGCACTTGAAGAGTCAATGTATAATTCATGAGACATGGTGGGTTTTATAAAAGTATAGGCCAGAGGTGTACCTCTTGCTTATACAATCAAGAGGAATATTTTATCAACGTGATTCAGAATTTCTGGGGAATGGAGATAACAAAGAGCAGACAACTTTTCATTAGTTTTATTGTTTTAAAACTCTCTACAAACAATGCCTCCCCTTCCTTCCTCCCTGTGCCAGTGCTGATGGCTCCACTGTCTCTTCACTATCATCGTTAGTCTAGGTGATAAATGTCAAACTTCTATCATTATCCGAATATATTTTAGTTAGAAAACATCCAGTCTTGAGTCCTGTTGCTTTTAGGGAAAAAAATCCCTTTGATTCTGTTAGGAGGAACTTCACTTTTTCTAAACCAGAGAGAGGAAGAGAGACACAAAGATGGAGAGAACCACTTGTCTACAGCATCGATTTTCTGTGGTGGTTTTTTTCCATTGAGTCAGAAAAACTGTACAAGTCTATTTTTAACCACTCGGCTTTATGAAGATGAAAATTACTTCCTTTATTACATGGTCCATGACTTTTTCTCCCTTCAGAACATTTAAAATACAATTGAATAGAAAGGCATTTATAATTTTGTAAAAACTTTGTCTAATTAGAAAAGTAATACATATTGATTGTAGAATTTTGGAAGTATTCTGAAAAGTCAAAGAAGAAAAAAAAATCACCTATATACCTATGTTATAAATTAGACCATGGACACGTTTTGGTGTATGTCCTCAGCCTTAAAAAAAAATACATATAAACATACATACGTATGTTAATGTATGCCTTCATACCATGTAATCCTGTATCATTGGGATTATACTAAATAAGATGACATCATTTCTAAAATGAAGTTATATACTGGTTTCCTCATAGCAGATGTTATCTCTAAGTACAGTCTATTACTGAGAAAGACTATGATGAGCTTTAAAATCTAGTAATGCTGGGGCGCCTGGGTGGCTCAGTGGGTGAAAGCCTCTTCCTTCGGCTCAGGTCATGATCTCAGGGTCCTGGGATCGAGCCCCACATTGGGCTCTCTGCTCAGCAGGGAGCCTGCTTCCCCCTCTCTCTCTGCCTACCTCTCTGCCTACTTGTGATCTCTCTCTCTCTCTGTCAAATAAATAAATAAAATCTGTTTAAAAATAAATAAATTAAAAAAAAATAAAATCCAGTAATGCTAATTATAGGAAAGTGGAAATAAGATTTCAAAAGACAGTTTCCCTAGCATCACAGTTCCCAGAACTACTAGTTTTACTGTCCTTGGTTATTTATATTAAATTCAGTTAGATACATAGGTAAAACTAAATCAAAAGTGGACTTAAGTGATTAGATAAACCAAAGGAATAATAAAATAAATATGGAAAATATTGAAAAAAAATAAAATTTAAATGAACAGTATTAACTTACTAAGCAATGGCTTAGTAAATAGTGACTGTATAAAGTGAATGTATAAAAACAATGGCATAGTAATAGTGACTATCGTGCATTCATTGATTTTAAAAGTGTGCCAAGCACTTTTCATGTTATTTAATTGAATCCGCACAACAACTCTGTGGAGCATTATTCTTTTTCACCCATTTTATAGATGCAGGGATGCTAATAGAGAAAAAGGAGGTCACATTCCAGAGCAACCAGCTCTGCCCTGCTCCAAAGCGCCTCAACTGTTAGTGTCTATTATTTATTAGACACACATTTGTTGGCAGGCCATTTGTGGCTGCTGTTACTCTACGACAGCTGAGTCGCATTGTTGTGACAGGGACTGTGTGGCCTGCAAAGACCAAATATTTACTCTATGATCCTTTACAGAAGAAGTTTGCCAACCCCTGAGCTACAGGATTAGGCCGATTGCTTGAACAACTTTCCAAGAAATGTGACTCTTAAGTCTCTCACCAATTCTTCACTCAAAATAGTACCTCAGTGTGCAGATTTGAATGCAACTAATTTTATTCATTTTTTTCCTCCCCAGTGGAACTTTTGGGAATGTCAGGAATGATTGCTTTAATCACTGTAGGACTGAATTTAGACTCCTTAAGCTTTAAACCGAGGATTGAGTTAATAATTACTAAGTAAGTCTGCTATTGTGTACTTGGTATAGATATCATAGAAATTTAGTGCTTAAGTGGTTCTGCCTTCTTGGACACATAAGATGCCCCTTTTGTAACTTTTTTCTGCCTTTTAATTCTGAATTTTATTACCAGTTATATTTGAAAGCACTTAAGGTACCAACAATTGTTGACATCGATTGATATTCTTGTAATGAATTATGTATGTGTGGCTCAGAAGCTGTGGTCTTTTTATTCATAACTCTTGATAAAAATTTACTTTGGATTGTGAGAAATTAAAAAAATACTTCATTCCTTTGTTTCCTTCATGACATCCATGAATGGCAGCATCCTAATATGGGAAGAGCTGGAAAAGAAAAGTAGCAGAAAGATGCCAGACCAGCCAAACTTTTACCTGCCCTTTACATTTGGTAATGCAAGGTGTCATATGACTATCTCTTCATGGAGGGAAAACCATATGCCTGTCTTCTCAAATAAATGACTTAGGCTGTCTGAGAGCTGTACTAAATTACAGGATTGTTTCAGAATAACTTCACAAGTCCTAGCCCAGTGTAGATCAAATGAAAGCAAATGCTAAAACAAGAAGCCATAGTGCTGAGTTTTCCCAGGAAGATTTATTTTTTAAACATAGACAACTATCCGTGGTTCCGAAATTATGGTCTGTCTCCTCTTTTGGTGTTTAAAAATGCTCTTTCTTTTATGAAATCCCAGTGATAGAAGATGGTATTTTTTTTAATAACTTCTCTTGGCAAAATAAAAAAAAAAATTGGCACCTATAACTCTTCTAATGTGTGTCTATGTGAATATGACACTTAACTGGTTTTTAGAATCCAGAAGCTTGGGGATAAATAGTTCATAGAACATATACTTTTTGTCTGAATTTGGACAGTTTCCAGAGCTCAGTCATGCTGTCTGTCAGCATCATTATATATTACTCATTCTATTCATTTAATTGTTTATTCTTGAACCTATTCAACCAATTCTTTCTTAATGTCTGCTGTGGCCTGGATGTTGTATCTCAGGTTTGGGGCTATGTAAATAAGTCCCCTTCTCAGAAGGCACTAATTGTTAAGTGATTGGGCATGTTTATGTAAGAAACTAGTAAGTATGAATCATTATATGTTAATTGGGATCCTACTATATGTACGGAATTTTTTTAGGTCCTGTGGAGATATTTGAAAAAGTATTCTCAGTTATTCTATCATTTCTGAATTTCAGAAAACTAAGCATTGGGGGGGTGAGGGGACCTCAAACCCTTCGTTTCTCTGAGTTCTGAATCTAATGAAGCAGGAGATGGGAATCACATGGAAAATCAGACCATCTACTTGATTGGTGTAACGCTGTGTCACAGAACATGGTTTCCCTCTGAAGCCAAAATGAGGCTTCCTAATGCTGCTTTCCAAATGTGGATCTTGGGACCCACCTATGGGACGGTGGGTTCGTGGAACAGGCACACTCACCCAGTTAGCTGAAAGGGAAAGTCCCAGTGGAGGGGCCCAAGAGGAGGCAATCTGCTTGTAAAAGTCAAACCTGGACTGGGTGCAAGCATTTACCACATGAAACCACAACAGCCCTAAGCCCTAACCACTGTGTTCTGTCTACTCAGTAAGACTCTTTGGGGACAGGCCAGGGGTATAACTATTTGGAAAGCAATACGGGTGACTCTAATTCGCTTGTCTGCTTAGCGAACCATAGTGGTATAGACAATTGACACTGTAGGGATTTAAAGAAGGGTCACTTCCAATGAGAGTGCTTAGGATGGTTTGATGAAGAACACGGGATTAGAGTTAGCCTTACGAGATTTTTAGGAATTCAGTAGATGGGAAAGTAGACAGGAGAGATTTTCAAGGTAAGGGACTTTCAAGCAAATCATGAAGGGAGAAATCCTACAGAGGGCAGTGAGGCGATCCAGTCAGCTGTTGAAAAGTCAAGGTTAACTAGATGGTTCTGGGCTTACCTGTGGCAGACCCAACAGTTTGATACGATGCCAGCTAATCTCAGCAAAACTGCCACATCATCGATCGGGGGAGGAGGTGGAGAGCCTTACTTTTCCGCCTTGCTCTTACTATTCTCCTATGAGAGGCAGCCCATGGGCATGGTGTGATGAGAGTATTGGAGAATATGGAGCCAGGTGTATTTTAGATCCAACAAAATACTTTTAAATGTTGATTGTAACAGTGCTGGAGACAAGGACCTCCGCTAAGACAAGAATGGTGGATATGTGATACCTGCTTTTATGTGAAAAGGCAACTATTGAAAAACCCATTGCTTAAAATGTGATTTATTTTCCTTTCATCCTAGGTTCCTAATAATGTTTGCAACTGTATACCAACAATTAATATATACTTTCTTTGGTATTGTAATCGGATGTGGAGAAACCAAGTATTTAGGATTTCACACTGTGGTTTTCTCGTTCATCTTATTTGCAACAGTGAATTTTGTAAGGTAGGAATTATATTTTAAAGTTTGCTTCCTTGACTGAGGTTCTTAAGCCTGGAATTAGTATTGGGAGGCAGTGAGTTATAGCAAGAAGAGTTCTGGATGTGGCGTCAAGGTCCTGTGTTGTTGTCAAGGTCCTGACAATAGCTTGCTGTGCGATTGGTGGAAGGCTGTTTGCTCTTCAAAGTTTCATCTAGAAAAGGAGAAGGGTCAAGAACAGCAGCATCAGCATCATGACCCATGAGCTTGATAGAAATGCACATTCATGGGCCCCATCCCAATGTATTGAATTGCATCTCTGGAGATGAGATCCAGGAAACTGTTTCAACATGTTTGTTAAAGTTTGAGCAACACTGGAGTAGATTAATGGCTCTTAACATTTTTGTTGACTTTCATCCTCATTTCTATGATAAAGCCATTTATTAAGCACCTACCATGTACATTATGCCATTAAAACTAATACAACCCTATGAAGTAGGTGTTACTGCATTATTTCACAGATGAAACCCAAGAAGGTTAAAAACTTCCCTAGAGTTACCCAATTTGAAGGGCAGAATTGGGGTTTATTTATTATTTTTAAAAAGATTTTATTTATTTATTTGAGAGAGAGGGAGAACATGAGCTGGAGGAGGGGCAGAGAGAGAGGGAGAAGCAGGCTCCCCACTGAGCAGGGAGCCCGATTTGGGGCTTGATCCCAGGACTCTGGGATCATGTTCTGAGCCAAAGGCAGACACTTAACAACTGAGCCACCCAGGCGCCCCCAGAATTGGGATTTAAACCTGACCCCATGAACATGTTTTCTCTCAAACGCCATTGCCCACTCATGGTAGTCGTGTCTTTGATAAGAATTCCTTACAGTGATGTTTCCACTGAGGATTGACCTGGCCAAGGGAGCTTCCCCTATAAGATGTTCTCAGGGGACATTGCTTTTGCTGAGTCTGAAGGCCCTGCACGCCATTCAGATAGTCACTCACACACAAGGATGTGTATGCAATTTATGCTTCTTTGTACCATGGAAGCTCACGTGCAAGTTGAGACTGGTCACAGAATATGAAGAAAGAATTTGAAGAATATGCACATTGTTTGACTCAGCTAACTTCTGGTGTCTCATTTCATCTTCATAACAACACTAGGAGATGAGAATTTTATGGATGAAGAAACTGGCCAACGAAGGCAAAGTATCTTGCCCAAAGTCAAATGGCTAGGGAATGCCAGAGATCTTAGGTGAACTGTTGGTTCCACCTCACTAGAGGAAAGGCTTTAATGGAAGGAGACATCCTAAGGGGCCCTCAAAATATGGGTGGGCTTTTCATAAGAGACTTGTTGAGAAAAACATTTTAGAGGATGAGCCAAACTAAGGCCTGGTCACAATAATTATTGCTAACATGTACTGAGTGCTGACCACATTCAAAACATCATTTTAAGTCCTATGAATGTTGCCTCATTTAATCAAATCTTCACAATAATCCTTTGAGGCAAGTACACTTACTGATATTTATTACCTCCACTTTACAGGTGAAGAAATTGAGGCTTAGAGAGGTTAAAGAACTTGCTTAAGTTTACATGGTTAGTAAAAGCAGCCTCAATTTGAACCCAGGCAGACTGACTCCTAAGATTTTGCTACACTGCCTTTCTGTTTTTGATATCAGGAAATGATATGCGTTGTTCTATTTTGGCTGGACTCAATAGTATTTCAGAGAAAGATCATTTAGTAAGGCTGAAAAGATTGGTAAGAATTACTTTGCAAAAGGCTTAAATGCAAGGCAGAGGAGTTTGCCCAAATTAATTATATATGTTGCAGATGGTAATTGCAGATTTTCTGTTTCTCAATGATAGAAATTCTCTAAACTGTCTTGTGAAATTCCCAGCTGAGCAGCTGATACACAATATATTATTTGAGGCTAGAACATGTCAGTTTTATTTCTGCTGGAATCTCCTTTGAGGGATAGTACTGATATTCTTTTGGTGCAGATCCCCTAAAGATAAATTCTAAATTTTTGGTACAGGGTCTTATAGAAAAATGATCCGTAGACACTTAAGGAGAGCATAGCATAAGAATGGAGTTGTGGAATCACTATGTTGCGCATGAAACTATCATTAACATTGTGGGTCAACTATTCTCAAATGAAACAGAAAAGGGGCACCTGGGTGACTCTGTCAGTTAAGTGTCTGACTCTTGAGAACCTAGGTCATGATTTTAGGATTGTGAGATTGAGCCTTGCATCAGGCTCCGTGCTGGGCATGGAGCCTGCTTGAGATTTTCTCTCTCCCTCTCCCTCTGACCCTCCCCACTCTAAAAAGAAAAGAAAAGAAAAATGTTCTGTAGAGAAAAAAAGGCACAAATTGAGATTACTTATGTGACATTTAGTTTATGATTCTCGTGGGAGCTCAAAAAAAATTTGGTTAAGTCATTTATTAATGTGCCTACAATAATTTTACTTTTTGGCCATCATCTGCATGTCCTCTTGGCCTAATTTCTGAATCTAGTCATGGCCCTCCATGGAATGGATGAGCTTGTCAATGTTATTTGAAGAACTTTCTTTCAGAAATTTACTACCCAAATCTGAATCGTGCCCAATAGAGTTAATAATAATTCCTTATATTTGTATAAAACTTTTTTCAAGATTTGAGTATTATATGCAAAATTTAGACAGTAGATATGGTTTGTTCCAGAAAGCTTGAACAACTTGTTAATAAACTGATTGTTTTCTTTTTCCTGAAAAAATCTTATATGAAATTTAGTATTCAACCATGAATAACATTGATACATCAGGTGTGATTAATAAAAATCTTTTTCCTCTCCACAGGTTGCTTACTATTGTGTTAGTGAGCCCCATTCTCATGCATGCAAATTATGACTATAATTGGAAATGGGGAATTGTTATAGCGTGGTCTGGAATTAAAGGAGTTTTTAGCTTACTCTTGGCTCCTGATATTCATAATCTGGCTGAAAAAAAAATAGAGTCACCGCAAATGGTAGGAAAAAATCGTATCTCATATTTATTCATACTTTTCATTTTTATTTATTTTGTAGTACTTGTCATAGTTCCCAATAATAAAGTTAACAATTTTTTAAAAGTGTTAATTTTAATTCCGGTAAGTTAACATACAGTGTAAAATTAGTTTCAGGTGTACAATTTGGTGATTGAATATTTACATACAACACCCAGTTATCATCACATCAAGTGCCCTCCTTAATCCCCATCACCTATTTTACCCATCCCCCGACCTACCTCCCCTCCAGTAATCATCAGTTTGTTCTCTATAGTTAAGAGTCTGTTTCTTGGTTTGGTTTGCCTCCTTTCCTCTCTTTTTTTCCTGCCTCTTTGTTCATTTTGTTTTTTTTAATTCCACATATGAGTGAAATCATATGGTATTTATGTTTCTCTGACTGACTTATTTCACTTAGCATTACACTCTCTAGCTCCATCCATGTTGTTGCAATGGCAAGATTTCATTCTTTTTTGATGGCTGAGGAATATTCCATTATTCATATATACCACACCTTCTTTATCCATTTATCAGTCGATGGACACTTGGGCTGTTTCCATAGTCTAGCTATTGTAGATAATTCCACAATAAACATCGGGGTCCATGTATCCCTTTGAATTGGTATTTTAGTGTTTTTTGGGTTAATGCCTGGTAATACAATTGCTGGATCATAGGATAGGTCTATTTTCAGCCTCTTGAGGAAACTCCATACTGTTTTCCATAGTGGCTGTACCAGTTTGCATTCCCGCCAACAGTGCAGGAGGGTTCCCTTTTTTCATATCCTCACCAACACCTGTTGTTTCTTGTGTTTTTTATTTTAAGCCATTTTGGCAGGTGTGAGGTGGTATCTCATTGTAGTTTTGATTTGTATTTCCCCGACGATGAGTGGTATGGAGCATCTTTTCATGTGTCTATTGGCCAGCTGTATGTCTTCTTTGGAAAAATGTCTATCCATTGTCTTTTACCCATTTTTTAGTTGGATTATTTGTTTTTTTGGGTGTTGAGTTGTATAAGTTCTTTATATATTTTGGATACGAACCCTTTATCAGATATGTCATTTCCGAATATCTTTCCCCATCCCTCTCCCATAGGCTGCCTTTTAGTTTTGTTGATTGCTTCCTTCCCTGTGAAGAAGCTTTTTATTTTGATGAAGTCTCAATCCTTTATTTTTGCTTTTGTTTTCCTTGCCTCCGGAGACATAGCTAGAAAGAAGTTGCTATGGCTGATGTCAAAGAGGTTACTGCCTATATTCTCCTCTAGGATTTTACTGGTTTCCTGTCTCCTATTTAGGTTTTTCATCCATTCTGAAGTTATTTTTGTGTATGGTATAAGAAAGTGGTCCAGTTTCATTCTTTTGCATGTTGCTATGAGTTTTCCCAACATTATCTGTCAAAGAGACTTTTTCCCTGGAATATTCATTCCTGCTTTGACCCTATAGTTGTGGGTTCATTTCTGGGTTTTCTGTCGTGTTCTATTGAGCTATGTGTCTGTTTTTGTGCTAGTACCATACTGTTTTGCTTACTACAGCTTTGTAATATAACCTGAACTGAACTGCAAAATTGTGATGTCTCCAGCTTTGCTTTTCTTTTTCAAGGTTGCGTTGGCTATTTGGGGTCTTGTGTAGTTCCATTCAAATTTTAGGATTATTTGTTCTAGCTCTGTGAAAAATGCTTATTATTTTGATAGGGATTGTATTAAATGTGTAAATGGGTTTGGGTAGCATAAACATTTTAACAATATTTGTTTTTCTAGGGACCCCTGGGTGGCTCAGTCAGTTAAGTGTCTGCCTTCTGCTCAGGTCATGATCTCAAGGTCCTGGAATCGAGTCCCGTGTCAGGCTCCTTGCTCGGCAGGGCACCTGCTTCTCCCTCTGCCTGCCACTCCCCCTGGTTGTGCTTTCTCTCTCTCTCTGTCTCTCTGACAAATAAATAAAGAAAATCTTTAAAAAAAACAAAAACAATATTTGTTTTTCTAATCCATGAGCATGGAATATCTTTCCATTTCTTCGTGTCCTCTTCAATTTCTTTCATCAGTGTTTTATAATTTTCAGAGTATTGGTCTTTCACCTGTTTGGTTATGTTTATTCCTAAGTAAATTGTAAATGGGATTGGTTCCTTAATTTGTCTTTCTGCTGCTTCATTATTGGTGTATAGAAATGCAGCAGACTTCTGTATGTTGTTTTTGTATCCTGTGACTTTACAGAATTCATGTAACTGCTCTTTTGTTTTTCATTTTTTTAATTTAAATTCAATTAGCCAACATATAATACATCATTAGTTTTTGATGTAATGTTCCTTAGTTGTGTATAACACCCAGTGCTCATCATATCACATGCCCTCCTATGCCCATCACCCAGTTACCCCCTCCCCTCACCCACCTCCCTTTCCACAACCCTCAGTTTGTTTCCTGGAGTCAAGAGTTTCTCATGGTTTTGTCTCCCTCTCTGATTTCTTCCCATTCAGTTTTTCCTCCCTGTCCCTGTGATGCTCTGCGCCATTCCTTATATTCCACATGTGAGTGAAACCATATGATAATCATCTTAAAAATATGGAATGCTTCACAAATTTGTCATCCCTGCTCAGGGGCCATGCTAATCTTCTTTGTATCGTTCCAATTTTAGTATATGTGCTGCCAAAGCGAGAACTCATGTATCAGTTGTAGCAATTTTTTGGTGGAGACTTTGGGTTTTCTATACAGAGTATCATGTCATCTGCAAATAGTTAAAGTTTGACTTCTTCCTTGCTGATTTGGGTGTCTTTTATTTCTTTTTGTTTTCCGGCTGCTGTAGCTAGGACTTGTAGTACTATGTTGAGTAACAGTGCTGAGAGTGGACATACCTGTCTTGTTCCTGACCATAGAGGAAAAGCTCTCCATTTTTCCCACTGGGAATGATGTTAGCTGTGGATTTTTCTTATATGGCTCTTAATGTATTGAAATATGTTCCCTCTAATTCTACTTTCTTGAGGGTTTTTATCATGAATGAATGTTGTACCTTGTCAAATGCTTTTTCTGCATCTATTGAAAGGGTCATATGGTTCTTATCCTTTTATTAATGTGGTATATCACATTGATTGATTTGTGAGTTTTGAACCACTCTTGCAGGCCAGGAATAAAATCCACTTGATCGTGGTGAATGATTTGCTAATATTTTATTGAGAATCTTTGCATCCATGTTCGTTAGGGATATTGGCCTATAGTTTTCTTTTTTAGGGGAGTCTTTTTCTGTTTTTTTTGGGGGGGTTTAGGATTTTATTTATTTATTTGACAGAGAGAGATCACAAGTAGGCAGAGAGGCAGGCAGAGAGAGAGGGGGAAGCAGGCTCCCCGCTGAGCAGAGAGCCTGATGAGGGGCTCAATCCCAGGACCCTGAGATCATGACCTGAGCCGAAGGCAGAGGCTTTAACCCATTGAGCCACCCAGGCGCCCCTTTTTCTGGGTTTTGATATCAGGGTAATGCTGGCCTCATAGAATAAATTTGGAAGCTTTCCTTCCTTTTTTTACTTTTTGGAATAGTTTGAGAAGAATAGGTATTAACTCTTCTTCAAATGTTTGGTAGAATTCATCTGTGAAGCCATCTGGCCCTGGACTTTTGTTTGTTGGGAAATTTTTTATTACCAATTCCATTTCTTTGCTGGTTATCAGTCTGTTCAAGTTTTCTATTTCTGCTTATTTCAGGTTTGGTAGTTTATGTTTCTAGGAATTTATCCATTTTTTCCAGGTTGTCCAATTTGTTGGCATACAGTTTTTCATGATCTTCTCTTATAATTGTTTGTATTTCTGTGGTGTTGGTTGTTATTTCTCCTCTCTCATTTATGATTTTGTTTATTTGGGTTCTTTTTCTTTTCTTTTTGATAAGTCTGGCTAGGGGGTTATCAATTTTATTAAAATTTTCAAAGAACCAGTTCCCGGTTTCATTGATCTATTCTATTCTACTGGGTTGTTTTTTTTTAAGTTTCTATATCATTTATTTCTGTTCTAATCTTTATTATTTCCTTCCTTCTGCTGGCTTTAGGCTTCCTTTTTGTTCTTTCTCTAGTTCCTTTAGGTGTAAGGTGAGGTTGTTTGAGATTTTTCTTGCTTCCTGAGGAAGGCATGTATTGCTATATATACATCGCTCTTGGGACCACTTTTGCTGCATCCCCGAGGTTTTGGACTGTTGTGTTTTCATTTTCATTTGTTTACATGTATTTTTAAAATTTTTTCTTTGACTTCCTGGTTGACCCATTCATTGTGTAGTAGCATGTTGTTTAACCTTTATGTATTTGTGGTCTTGCCAAATTTTTTCTGGTGGTTGTCTTTAAGTTTCATAGCCTTGTGGTCAGAAAATATACATGGTATGATCTCAATCTTTTTGTACTTGTTAGGTTCTGATTAGTGACTTACTATGTGATCTGTTCTGGAGACTGTTCCATGTGCATTTGAGCAGAATATGTATTCTGCTGTTTAGGATGGAATGTTCTGAATATATCTGTTAAGTCCATCTGGTCCAGTGTGTGATCCAAAGCTATTGTTTCCTTGTTGATTTTCGGTTTAGATGATGTGTGAATTGATGTACATGGGATGTTAAAGTCCCTTACTATTAATTGTATTATTATCAATTCGTTCCTTTATGTTTATTATTGTTTTATATATTTGGGTGCTCCCATGTTGGGTGCATATTTACAATCATTAGATCTTGTTGTATTATCCCCTTTATTATGATAGAGTGCCCTTCTTCATCTCTTGTTCTAGTCTTCATTTTAAAATCTAGTTTGTCCATATCTATCTAGATTGATTTTTTTTTTAACAAAAACAACAAAAAATGATTTATTTGTAACACAGCCCAGTCTCCATCATTTCAGCACAGCATAGGAGTAGAAAAGAGCATCATTTAGTCTAAGGCAGAACTTCATGCCTCCCTGAACAGCAAGCCCATCTCTCCCCAGAATCCAACCCAGAGCCAAACTGAACACACAGGCAAGCCCGGAATGAAGTTGGCCCAAGGTCTCAGAACATCTCACCCCTCCCCCACAGCCCTTCAACTTCCTGTCTGCAGCCTTCTACTCCTCTGCCCCCAACTGGGCCAACTCCTAGCCTCTGAGTCACCACAGAGCTTTCTTTGTGGGATAATTAACAAGGATTTAAGTGTTACAGAAACAATGCCCTGTGAAATCCATCGCTGCCTAGAAAGTTCAAGAGGATTCCCCCATTCATAATCCTAATCAGCAATGGCAGCTCTTCCTCTCTTCGCCATTGATGCAGGCAGTTTTTTTTTCCCCCTTGTTATTTATTTATTTATTTATTTATTTATTTATTTATTTATTTAT
>CM052893.1:12731696-12757433 GCA_028534135.1 Potos flavus | reverse complement strand
CTTTTCTGGTTCCATATAAATTTTAGGATTATTTGTTCCATTTCATTGAAAAAAATTGATGGTATTTTGATGGGGATTGCATTAAATGTGTAGATTGCTTTAGGTAGCATAGACATTTTCACAATATTTGTTCTTCCAATCCGTGAGATGCAGGCAGTTTTAAAGTGATTATCCTCACAGCTCCATACTCAGGGTTTCCTATCGACTTTATTAAAGGCTGTTCTCCTCACCCCAGGGTAGGAAGGAATCCCAGGTACTTTCCCCAGGTTCAGAGACTGAGAGGAAAAGCCCTGATACCTTAGAAAAAGATTCCTTCTGCTTCCCTCCAAAGATTTCGGAGATTATTGCATAAATATTTTTTAATCCATTTGAGAAAAGCTAGTTTTAGATTCAGAGGGCAATGCAAGCACAGAAGCTTGCATGAGGTACTAGTTTTGAAGATACAGGAGGCAAGATAGAAGAGTATAAAATCTCAAGTGGCTTTCTTCACCTAAAATCTTCTAGAAAGCCTCAAAAGATGAATACTAGGAGGATTTCACCTTTGCAGGCCTTGTCATTTCATGTGGGACGGACATTTTGTCTGAGTCTCTGCTTTCTTCTCCATGTTAGAAAAGCCAGTTATGCTCCGGCTCCTGAGAGTAACAGCTTTATGAAGGAGAGGTCATAGAGTGTCCAGGGCCTGGCGCTTCATAGAGTGTCTCTGAGGTGTGCTGGGTACACTCTGCTGTTGTGTTTTGACTGCTGCATCCTTCAGGCCAGTTATCTGCAGAGACTCTCCTTGCCTGCAGTGGGCACTGCTTGGTCCTTGGCCAGAGTGTGGTGCGTTTTAACTAGGTGTGCTCTGGTCTGCTTGTTAAAAGAGATCTGATACTACTTCTAGTAGAACTGAAGTCCTGCAGAACTCTGGTCAGGAGATATGGTGTGAGCAGGGATTTCTGCTGGCCTTCTGGGGAAGGGGCTGACCATGTTGGGACAGAGGCAAGCTTGACAGAGGGCAGGTGTTCCAGAGCGCAAGGGGGGGTTGGGTTGGTGTAAACATCTTAGACAGCCACTGTGGGCACTGTGCTTCCTCCCGAAAGTGCTCTGTGTTTATGCTGAGGGGCAGGGGAGGGAAATGGCACCTGCTGGCTCCTTTGTCTCCAGAGAGAGGTAGGAATCCTGCCTCTCAGGTACGCTCTTCCAAGAAGAGCGAATTCTCTCCCTGCGTTGTGCCCCAGGCATTCTTCAGATGCTATTTCCATGCCACCTGCCCCCAGGTTATTTGTCTGCGTTCTCTCCTGGAATAGGGTAGTTTCCTCAGGGCTCTATACCAGCCAAGCCGGGTGGCCTTTAAAACTTGTCTTAAAGTCCCACTGGTTGCAAAAACTCACGAAATTCAGCCCCTCTCATTTTCCCAGCCAACGGCTTTAGGGAAGTGTTCTCCTTGTGCATTCCCCTATGTTCCTCTCTCTCTCTGTGACCAGGACTCCCTCCCCTCCACAGCACTTTCGATCTGTTTCTTCCCCAAACCACCTCTCTGTACTTCCTACCTTCCTTGATGTGGCTTCTTCTCTTCCTTTAGTTGTAGAGTTTGTTCTGTCAGTCTTCAGGTTGGTTTCTGGGGGTATTTAGAATTATTTGATAGTTATCTAGATATGTTTATGGGGACAAGATGAGCCTAGGGTCCTCCTACTCCTTCACCATCTTCTCTCCCTTCTCCCAAAGTTAACCATTTTAAAAATTAGATTTGAAAAATGCGTTCTTTTCAGTAGAAAGGAACTTTCAGAGGAAAATATGTTTATGTTGACAGTATGAAAGGGACCAACAGTCAAGTAATGGTTAATGGTGTGGGAATCAGAAGGACTCGAGATCGAATCCTGGTTCTACCATCACAGGCTGGGTGACCTTAGGCAAGTTTCCCAGATTTGTAGAACCTCGATTTCCAGTTGAAGATTGAGATGATACTTCGTAAAATACCTGCCACTTAGCAAATGCTCAATAAATGTTACTTACTCTCCCTCAAAGCCTTTTCTCCATAGGCTAGCTGGTGGATTTCTGGGCAATCTGGTGGTGGCACTATCTGTGGTACTGAGACTCTAGGGAAGATCCTAGAGCCCAGTGCATCTGCTGACAGTGTTAGGGCCCCTCATCATTTGTGACAATACTGTGTGAGCTAGCTGGAGAAGTTGCTAAAAGTTGCTAGAAATCCCCAGGACACCCCCACCACCTCCCAGTCAGATAAATTCCAAACCTGCTGCTGGAGGGAGAAAAGCCACTCGAATAACATGAATTAAGAACACCTGCCCACCTCCCAAGGAACTTTAATCTGCAGGTAGATGTACAGAGTTTCTTGATATTGGCCGATTTCCAGCTCAGGGTTTTCTCTTTGTCATTTTGCTCCTGTTCCAGAAGACCCCAGCAGTATAATATTTAAAAATTTTCTTTGGGGGATCAGTTATCACCCTCTCTATCTTGCACGTAGAGACATCAGAACAAAGACAATAGCATGTTAGGGGAAGAACTTGGGTACCCTAATTCCTAAAAGAAGAAGTTCTTTTTTAAATGGAGTAGTATATTCCTTACTGTCTTTCCTGAGGATTTGCACTTATCTATAGATATCATGCAGGAATTAATTTGGACATCAAACAAACCAGTGGTTTTGTAGAGATTTTGGGTCCTTTCATGCCCCAAAGGAGAAGTATCGTAACCAACATCTGAGCTCCTTCAATTTTCTTTTGTGCAAGGAATCTGCCTAAAAGCAAGTCAACAAAATGCTAACTAACATTTGCATATCATTTACAGTATTTCCCAATTGTATCCGATGTTACACCAATCCCTTTAGCACCACCCCATACCTACACAATCAGAACCTGCAGGGAAGAAACCCAGAAGCTGGTATCTTTTAGATGTACTTCAGGTGCCTAGTGTTTATTAGTCAAATTTGGGAAACACTCTCCAAAAAACATACTACTGTTATCTCCAGTTTCTAGTGAAGGGCACTGAGGCTCAGAATGGTTACGTTAACTGACTCCAAATTATATGGCTAATAGGGGCAGAGCTAAGACCTCTCCAGACCTCACCATGGTTCCCGAAGGTTTCTTCAGAGCCTCCTAAGCAGCTGTAGTGAAAGCTGGGGCAGAGACCCTTTCTCTTCCCTGCTGTGTCACCGCTACCTGCGGTTGCTGGGTTTTTCCCTGACCCTGCAGGCTCCAGAGCTGTGTCTGTGATGCCTACCACCTTGCTGGCTTTGCAAGGACGCTGCTGAAAGCACCAACGGTGGAGAGCTCTTTGATCAGTGCTCTTATCCCTCCCAGAAATTTTAAACTCTTTTCTCATTCACACTGAAAACTAATTTCTGCTCCAGTGTATTATATTCAAGCAGTGTCTACAAAACAATCCTTTTGCCTCAATTTATTTATCAGAAGTAGGATTAAAAAATTTGGATTAAGATAGAATTTTGTTAATGTTGATTAGTTGAACAATGATTCCCTTTGGAGAACTTATTCATTTTTTGGTTCTAACTATTTGTGTGCTTTGTTTTTTAGTTTATATTGTATGTACAGGTAATATCACTAATGACTTTGGGAATAAATTCGTACATGATGACTCACTCAGCCAGGACATTAGGTAAAGTATATCTATCTTTCATTAATTAACTGGAGAAAATAATGCAAATAGATTATTGTTGGGGGTCATGGGGACATTTCTTATGCAGTTCAAGGAATTGATTATGAAATCATTCATTTTCATTCATTCATTACTTATTGATGCTGTATTAATTGGGATATTGGTTCAGCCAGTTGAACAGAAACCACATTCATAGTGACTTAAACAAGATAGAGGATTTTCTTTTCCCCTCCACCTAAATGTCCAAAAGAGTGGGATGGTTCTGCTTCTCTTTTGTTTCTCCTCCACTCCCTGGGGTGTTGTTCTTGTCTGCAGAGTAGAAGTTGGCTCACTACCACTATATCTTCAACCAACTAGAGAGGGGAAATGAGGAGATAGGTGACGATGGAGGGTAAGCCGTTTCCTTTTAAGGGCAGAATCTAGAAATTGTATGCATCATTACCACTCACATTCCATTGGCCAGAATTTGGTCACGTGGTCATTCATGGGTAAAAGAATCTGTGAAATATTATCCCTATCTGGTTGACCATGTGCTTAGTGAAAACTTGGAGATTCAATTGGTAAAAGAAGAAGGCGAGAATGGATATTGGGAGACAGTCAGTAGGCTGTGCCACAGTGGCCTGTTTCCAGAAGACATTTGAGGCCATTGATAATAAAATGCATACATATGATTAAATCACACAGAGGTACATGGTCAACAGAGAAATCTAGGATAAGTTAATTAATGGCATTACAGTCAACCAGGGGTGGAGAAAGTGGGGTGAGATTACACCAAATCTTAGGATAGGGCCTTAGTATCATTCAGTATCCCATGGCCTGGTCTTTAGCTATGCTGGTGTGTGATACTTTCAGTGTATCTAGAATTGATCAGACTGCTGGAGATTTACATATGCTGCACTCACAGGAAACTATGGATAAAGCAGAAAATCGATTTATTAATTTATAATGAGGATGATTTATTTCTATGTCCGAAATAATTGTGATCATTATTCAGGGTATTTACCTCTAAATACCAATTTCCTTGATAAAACTAGTAATCCAGGGGTGCCTGGGTGGCTCAGTGGGTTAAGCCTCTGCCTTCGGCCCGGGTCATAGTCTCAGGGTCCTAGGATCGAGCCCCACATTGGGCTCTCTGCTTAGCGGGGAGCTTGCTTCCCCCTCTCTCTCTGCCTGCCTCTCTGCCTACTTGTGACCTCTCTCTGTCAAATAAATAAAATAAAATCTTAAAAAAAACAAAACAAAACAAAAAACTAGTAATCCAGAAGTTTCTTGGAAAGCATGGAACTAATGAGAGGCAATGGAAGGATGATGTTGAAGGAGAGTTCTTCTAGACAAGGGAATAGCCTGGTGAATTTACCCTATCCTACCCATGAGAGACGTCACCTCTGCTTGTGTCTTTCCACAGTCATATCCATTTCTAAAACTGCAGTGCACAAAAACTGTAGCAGAACTTCCTGTTACTGCCCACCTCAAACCCAAGGGCCCTAATATGTAAACTGAACTAGTAAATGGGGCAGATTTTTGGTAGCTCTCCATTTCCCTGAGTTATGGATTTGTTCTTGTTCTCAGTAGAAAGGTATGCTTTGTCAGCAAAAGCCTACACTGGAGCATGAGGGAAGTTAATATGATCTTTGAAGGCTTTCTCATACCTCCCTTCCCACCAATTCCTTTGGCTTTGACTCCCAGGGGTCCAGACCCACTCCATTCTCTTTGCTTAGGATATAACATCTGGATTTCTCCCATGCTTCTTTTCTTATGATTCCTCTTATTCTGACACTCTAAGGCAAGATCAACCAGAGGTTTTACTGTTGTGGTAATATTTTTTCTTCTCTTTTTCTTCCCTTACAAAATTTTTTAAAATTTTATTTATTTATTTGTTTGTTTGTTTGTTTGTTTGTTTGTTTGTTTTTGAGAAGAGAGAGAGAGTGCAAGGGGCAGAGGGAGAGAGAATCCCAAGGAGGCTTCACACTCAGCATGGAGCCTGATGTGGGGCTCGATCTCAAGATCCCGAGATCATAACCTGAGTTGGATGCTTAATCAACTGAGCCACCCAGGCACCCCCCCCAAATTTTTTTTGTTGTAGTAGCTAAACCTCAAAAATTTTCATTATAAAACAGAAGTATATGATAATGGTCTTTCTCCCCTCAGAATCCATGCTCATCCTTTCTAGAAATACTATGTGGCGCACATTTAATACTTGATAGAGTTGAGTTTTATCAGTAAGAGTTTCAAACCAACGCCTTCCATCTAGTCTAAGGCTTTAAGAGATTCCCCTCATACTCTTCCAGGATCATTTTAAACACAGGGAGTTCACTCAAATGTATTGGTGCCACCAAGTGGTCCACATACGCTCATGTTTCCCCCTACCCACTGGAAAGTGGCCGTTGCTCGATCATATGGGTAGGAATATAATTAGGCAAATGAGAAAAATTTCTTCTTGTGTGGTCTCAGCCATGGGAATTTTGAATCTAAAGCTAACAACTTCTAACTTCAGCCTACAGTCAAATGCATTTTTGCCCTGGACCACAGTGAACCAAGAGGGATATGCTTCCAAACCTTTGGAATCCTGAAAATTTCAAATACCATCATTACACACAGTGTCCCACAGAGAATGCAGTAAAATTAAGCTAAACATTTAGAACTCATTTCAACTCTTTATGAGATCGTTCATGTGCAATTATGAAGAGAGAACAGTTCTATTGAGATGGAATTCCAAGTGAGCAGACTAAGTTCATTCACTAATTAAATTCTTTTGGGGGGCACCTGGGTAGCTCTTTCGGTTATGCATCTGCCTTTGGCTCAGGTCATGATCTTGGGGTCCTGGGATCAAGCCCCGCATCAGGCTCCCTGCTCAGTAGGGAGTCTGCTTCTCCCTCTCCATCTGCCTGCCGCTTCCCCTGCTTGTGTTCTCTCTCTCTCTCTGTGGAATGAATAAATAGAATCTTCAAAAAAAATAAATTCTTCTTTTCGGTGAGTGAGCCTCATAACTATAACTTAAAATTCATACCTCAAGAAAATACAAATGGGGGGCGCCTGGGTGGCTCAGTGGGTTAAGCGTCTGCCTTCGGCTCAGGTCATGATCTCAGGGTCCTGGGATCAAGCCCTGCATCAGGCTCTCTGCTCAGCGGGGAGCCTGCTTCCCCCTCTCTCTCTGCCTGCCTCTCTGCCTACTTGTGATCTCTCTCTGTCAAATAAATAAATAAAAATTTTTTTTAAAAATGGCTACAATTTTTGGAGCATGTAGATTTGCTGGCCAGGAAACAGATATACTAAATTTGAGGGATCTCTATTGCAGTGACCTTTATATTTAAAATTTTTTTAATTTTAAAATTTTTATAAGAATCAGTTGGAGAACTTGTTCAAATGCAAATTCTGAGGCCAATCTGATTCTCTAGGTATGAGGTGGAGCCAGGGAATTTGCATAGATTAATAAACAGCCTTCCTACCTGTAGAAGACATGAGTAGTTTCTTACACTTCGAGAAATTTGGGACCTTGAAGTAGCAAGTCACATCTCTAACTAATGAGAATGAAGGGAAACTAATAAAGCATTCCTCAGCAACTGAGTCAGATAAAGTTGAGCTCTGCAGCCAGAAGAAACAGATAGTTGGGTAATTTTCTGGAAAATTTTGGACCAAAGGTTGTCCTTGTTCTAAGCACTATGGTTTGGCTGTGCAGGTGATTCACTACAGCAACAAGATTTCACTCCACTTGCAGGATTTTGCCTCTTCTTGCAGTCTTCACTGTATTCTATTAAGACCCCTGTTTTTTTTTTTTTTTTTTGGTCACAGGTTTGTGTGCTATTTCCCTCCCAAGGCAAATGGCCATGCAAAATGTCATTAAGCACATTCAGGAGATAATACAGAACACAATCACACTATTCAAAACAGAAAAAATTTTGACAAATGTTAATTGGACCTTAGTAGAAGAAAAAACAAAGATTGAATACAACTTTCCTGTGAGTTGATACCTGGCAAAAAAAATAAATAAATAAAAATAGTCCTCCTTCTCTCCTGGGTCTGCCTCTCTTGCTTTAGTTTATCATAAAAAAATTGATCCTGCTAATGAAATGTCAGAAAACTGAGGAAGGGGGATATATTTACTAGCTTTGCTATCTTGGTGAAAAGACTTTGAATTCTCTCTAAAGGGAAGGTCTTAGTTATCTAGCTTTATTTGCCAAATACAGGAGAATTGGTGTTTTTACACACTGGCTGATTTAGTAACTATGAATGGCCTCTGCCAAGCCGATGTTTCCAACCATTTGAGGAGCTGAGCAATCTGTCCTCATGTTATTATAAAAAGCAGAAAACACAGGTTGTTTCAGAGAGCGATCAAGCATAGATAGGTTTGGGGGAGAATCTGACTTGCAAATCTCCCCAAATGAATTGTTACTTTACCACAATTAAAAGCAACGTTTCTCATACAGAGGGCGAACCCAGTTATACCTAGCCCTTCATATTAGCAGTTCTGATTTGAGTTATGGAATCTTTGTTGAGTGAAGTGTCTGGCAGCTCCTATATGTTTTAGCTTATTTTTAACTTTATCTTGTTGTGTTTTTAAACTTAGTCTGATCCTTATCGTGATTCACCTGATAACAAAGAGGAGGAGGAGTCCCCAACAGAAGAAGTTTTAATAGAAGAAGCCAGATTGCATGTCGCTATAATACAAATGGTTGGTACAGTTCACATAATCTGCTTTTTATTTATTTATTTTTAATTCTTGCAATGTTCTTATTTCTTACATAAGGCTTTCAGGTGACTAGAAAAAAAATGTTTTCACCTTTTGTTAGCCTATTGGTTATTAAAATTTGTTTGCTTTATTAAAGTTAAAAAATAACAATAAATGTCTTAGGCTTTAAGTTCAAGTCAGTAATCTTATTATTCTGTTTCTAAGTCTAGTAATTTTTAGCAGTTGACTTTTGAGGGGTCTTCGAATAATATTTGGTGCCCTTTATGTACTATTTAACTGAACATCTTCAAATATTTGAAACTACTTTTATAAATTTAATGTATTTGAGTTTCTTTTATATAAAATTCTCTTAAGTGCTTTTTTAACTCTTGCAAATCTAATACATTAAAATAAAACTAGTGAATCAAAAATCCTCTTAAAATATTTAAGATTTAAGATTAAATGTTTTAATATAAGGAAGATTATATTTTAAATAAATATATATATAATTATATATTATATAACATTAAAAATAAGGAAGATTACTAGGTAAAATCAAGTTTAAATCAACCTATCAAATTGCACATTTTAAATTGGGCACATTTTTCACCTTCCAAGGGGCTTTAGGTGACAGTATTGCCCATTGTGGTGCCTCTTCATTTGCACCGCTGCCTCCCTCCTGCACCTTAAATCAGTTTTTGCACTGCTCTCTGACTCTACTCACCCCTAAGTCCCAAAGCTACTGTTACATGTTTTACCCCTTTGTTATGGAGGCTCTGCACAATTGATACTGATTTCCATTTTGGTTAGCCTTTGCTCTATATCAAACCAGACCAAAACTTACTGGCTTAAAACAATGGCTTATTATGTCTCATAGTTCTGTGGGAACAACAATGCTTAAATTCTCCAATCAAAATACAGAATGGATGAATGGATTTTAAAAACCCAGATCCAACAATATGCTGCCTACAAGAGACTCATTTAAGGTTTAAGGACACACATAGGCTGAAAGTGAAGGCTTGGAAAAAAGATTCCATGCAAATGGTAACCAAAAGAGAGCAGGAGTTCCTATAGTTATATCAGTTAAAATAGACTTTAAGACAAAATTGGTCATAAGAGACAGAGAAGGTCAGTATACAGTGGTAGAGGTACAAACATATCAAGAAGATATAACATCTAGGGGCACCTGAGTGGCTCAGTGGGTTAAAGCCTCTGCCTTCGGCTCGGGTCATGATCTCAGGGTCCTGGGATCGAGCACCGCATCGGGCTTTCTGCTCAGCAGGGAGCCTGCTTCCCCCTCTCCCTCTCTGCCTGCCTCTCTACTTGTGATCTCTCTCTCTCTCTCTGTCAAATAAATAAATAAAATCCTTAAAAAAAAAAAAAAAAGAAGATATAATATCTGTAAATATATATGCCTAGCACTGGAGCACCTAAATATTTAAAACAAATATTAACAAAACTGTAGGTTCTTGAGAAATAGATAGCAATAAAATTATAGTAAGGGACTTCAACATCCCACTTTCAACATTGGTTAGATAATACGAACAGAAAATTAACAAGGAAACACTGGATCTGAATAATACTTATAGATCAAATAGACTGACAGACATATACAGAACATTCCATTCAACACACCAAAATACATATTCTTCTCAAGTTCACATGGGACATTCTCCATGATAGATCATGATGATAGATCATATGTTGGGTCAAAGCAAGCCTTATCAAATCTAAGAAGATTCAAATTATATCAAGAATCTTTTTCTTTATATCATTATAAAGATGACATAAAACTGGAAATCAATGGTATAAAATGGTATAAATAGTGTAAAACTAGAAATCAATAACAGGAACAAAACTGAAAATTCACAAATGCATGGAAATTAGACAACACACTCCTGAACAACCAATGGGTCAAGGAAGAAATCAAAAGGGAAATCAGAAAATACCTTGACAAATGAAAATGAAAACACAATGTATCAAAACTTATAGGATGCTGAAAAAGCAGTTTTAAGAGGGAAATTTATAGTGATAAATGCTTACATTAAGAAGAAAGGAAGACCTGAAATAACCTAATTTCACACATCAAGAAATTAGGAAAAAGAACTGTTTGTTCTTTGGGCCCATTTTATGGGCCTTAAGTTAGCAGAAAGAAGGAAATAATAAATCTTCAAGTAGAAACAAATAAAATAAAGACTAGAAAGACAATAAGAAAAAAATCAATGAAACTAAGAGTTGGTTTTTGGAAGTATAAGCAAAATTGCCAAACCTTAAACTAGAATAACCAATAAAGAATGAGAACTCAAACAAAATTATAAAAAAGTGGAGACAATATAAACTGACACCACAGAAATACAAATGATTGTAAGAGGTTACAACGAAGAGTTATAAGCCAAAGAATTAGATAACCTAGAAGAAATAGATAAATTCCTAGAAATTTAGAGTCTACCAAGACTGAATCATAAAAAAGGTAGAAAATCTCAGCTGACCAATAATGAGTAAGGAAATTGAATTAATAACAAAAACCTCCCATGATCTTCTTAATAGATGCAGAAAAAAACATTTGACAAAATACAGCATCCTTTTTTGTTTTTATTTATTTATTTTTTAAATTTTATTTATTTAACAGAGAGAGAGACAGCAAGAGAGGGAATGCAAGCAGGGGGAGTGGGAGAGGAAAAAGCAGGTCCTGCCAAGCAGGGAGCCCGATGTGGGGCTGGATCCCAGGACCCTGGACGCTTAATGACTGAGCCACCCAGGTGCTCCTTCTTCTTTTTCTTCTTCTTCTTTTTTTTTTTTTTAATATTTATTTATTTATTTGACAGTAAGAGTAAGAGAGCACAAGCAGGGCGAGGGGAGCAGCAGAAAGAGAGGGAGAAGCAGGCTCCCCACTGAGCAGAGAACCAGACGTGGGGCTCAGTCCCAAGACCCTGGGATCATGACCTGAGCTGAAGGCAGATGCTTTAACTGATTGAGCCACCAAGATGCCCCTACAGCATCCTTTCTTGATAAAAACCCTGAAGAAAGTAGGGATAGAAGGAACATACCTCAACATCATAAAGGCCATATACAGAAGACCCACAGCTAATATCCTTAATGGGGAAAAACTAAGAGCTTTTCCCCTAAGGTCAGGAACACAACGTGGATGTCCACTCTCACCACTGTTGTTCAACATAGTACTGGAAGTCCTTGCCTCAGCAATCGGACAAAATATATATATATATATAAATATATATATATATATATAAATATATATATATATATTTATATATATATATTTATATTTATATTTATATATATATTAAAGTCATCCAAACTGGCAAGGAAGAAGTTAAACTTTCACTCTTCACAGATGACATGATACTCTATGTAGAAAACCTGAAAGAGTCCAAAAAATTGCTAAAAGTGATACATGTATTCAACAAAGTCACAGGATATAAAATCAATGTTGTCATTCTATATACAAATAATGAAACAGCAGAAGGAGAAATCAAGAAATCAATCTCATTTACAATTGCACAAAAAAACATAAGATACCTAGGAATAAGTCCAACCAAAGAGGGAAAAGATCTGTACTCTGAAAACTATAGAAAACTTATGAAAGAAATTGAGGAAGACACAAAGAAATGGAAAAGCATTCCATGCTCATGGATTGGAAGAACATTGTTAAAATGTCTCTCCTACCCAAAGCAATCTACACATTCAGTGCAATCCCAATCAAAAAAACACTAGCGTTTTTCACAGAACTAGAACAAACAATCCTAAAATTTGTATGGAACTACAAAAGGCCCCAAATAGCCAAAATAATGTTGAAAAAGAAAAGCAAAGCTGGAGGCATCACAATCCCAGACTTCAAGCTCTATTACTAAGCTGTAATCATCAAGACAGTGTGGTACTGCCACAAAACAGTTACATAGATCAATGGAATAGAATACAGAACCCAGAAATGGACCCACAACTCTATGGTCAGCCAATCTTCGACAAAGCAGGAAAGAATATTCAATGGAGAAAAGAAAGTGTCTTCAACAAGTGGTTTGGGGAAAACTGGACAGCAACATGCAAAAGAATAAAACTGGACCACTTTCTTACACCCTACACAAAAGTAACTTCAAAATGGATGAAAGACCTAAATGTGAGACAGGAAACTATTAAGATCCTAAAGGAGAACACAGGCAGAAATCTCTTTGACTTGGCTGTAGCAACTTCTTACTAGACACATCATCAGAGGCAAGGAAAACAAAAGCAAAAATGAATTATGGGACCTCATCAAGATAAAAAGTTTCTGCACAGTGAAGGAAATAATCAACAAAACTAAAAGGCAACTGACAGAATGAGAGGAGACATTTCCAAATGACATATCTGATAAAGGGTTAGTATCCAAAATCTATAAAGAATTCATAAAAATCAGGATGCCTGGGTGGCTCAGTCAGTTAGGCGTCTTCTTTCGGCTCAGGTCATGATCTGGGGGTCCTAGGATCAAGTCCCACACCGGGCTCCTTGCTCAGCAGGAAGCCTGCTTCTCCCACTGCCTGCTGCTCTCCCTGCTTGTGCTCACAATCTCGCTCTCTCTCTCTGACAAATAAATAAATAAAATCTTTAAAAAAAAGGGAGGGGGAGGTGCCTGGGTGGCTCAGTGGGTTAAAGCCTCTGCCTTCGGCTCAGGTCATGATCCCAGAGTCCTGGGATCGAGCTCCGCATCCGGCTCTCTGCTCAGCAGGGAGCCTGCTTCCCCCTCTCTCTCTGCCTGCCTCTCTGCCTACTTGTGATCTCTCTCTCTCTCTGTCAAATAACTAAATAAAATCTTAAAAAAAAAATTCATCAAAATTAACATCCCCCAAATAAATGATCCAATTAAGAAATGGGCAGAAGACACGAACAGACATTTCTCCAAAGAAGACATACAGATGGCTAACGGACACATGAAAAAATGTTCAACATCACACATCATCAGGGAAATACAAATCAAAATCACAATCAGATACCACCTCACACCTGTCAGAAAGGCTAAAAATTAACAACTCAGAAAACAACAGATGTTGGTGAGGATGTGGAGGAAGAGGAACTCTTTTGCACAGTTGGTGGGAATGCAAACTGGTACAGCCACCTGGAAAACAGTATGAAAGTTCCCCAAAAAGTTAAAAATAGAACTACCCTATGACTCAGCAATTGCACTACTAGGTATTTACCCAAAGAATACAAAAATGCTGATTTGAAGGGGTACATGCACCCCAGTGTTTATAGCAGCAATGTCCACAATTGCCAAATTATGGAAAAAGTCCCAATGTCCATCAACTGATGAATGGATAAAGAAGATGTATGTATGTACATATATATGTGTACATACATACATATAGTGGAACATTACTCAGCCATCAAAAAGAATGAAATCTTGCCCTTTGCAAAGACGTGGATGGTGCTAGAGTGTATTATGCTAAGCAAAATAAGTCAGTCAGAGAAAGACAAATATATGATTTCACCCATATGTGGAGTTTAAGAAACCAAACAGATGAACATAGAGGAAGGGAAGGAAAAATAAGATAAAAACAGATAGGGAAGCAACCATAAAACACTCCTGACTAAGGGAACAAACAGGTTTGCTGGAGGGGAGGTGGGCAGGGGGATGGGACAAATGTGTGATGGGCATTAAGAAGGATGCCCTTCTTAATTTGTTGGGATGAGCATTAGGGGTTATATGCAACTGATGAATCACTAAATTCTACTCCTGAAACTAATATTACACTACATGTTAACTAACTCAAATTTAAATAATATAAAAAATAAAAACCTCCCAACAAAGAAAAGCACAGGATCAGATGGGTTTTTTTGTTGTTGTTGTTGTTTATTTATTTTAGGGGGGGATGGGCAGAGGGAGAGGGAGAGAATCTCAAGCAGATTCCCTGCTGAGCGTGGAGCCTGACATGGGGCTCAATTTCATGACCCTGAGATCATGACCTGAGCCAAAATCAAGAGTCAGACACTTAACCCACTGAGCCATCCAGGTGACCCCTACCAAACATTTTAAGAAGAAATTTATGCCAATCCTTCTCAAAGTCTTTCAAAAAATTGAAAGAAGGGAACACTCCCAAACTCCTTTTATGAGGTTAATATTATCCTGATACCCAAAAGCCAGTTAAGGACACTACAAGAAAAGATAAATACAAGTCAATACCCTTGAAAAATACAGATGCAAAAATTCTCAACACAATACTAGCAAATGAAGTTCAACAGCACATTAAAAGGATCATGAACCATGATAAAATGGGATTTATCCCTGGGATGCAAGGGTGGGTCAATATCCATAAATCGGTCAAATACCACATTGGTAGAATGAAGGATAAAAATAATATGATTTTCTCAATAGATGCAGAAAAAGCATTTGACAAAATTCCACACCCTTTCATGATAAAAACTCTCAGCAAATTGTGTACAGAAGAAATATACTTCAGTATAATGAAGACCATATGCAACAAACCCACAGCTAACGTTATATTCAATGGTGAAAAGCCAAAAGCTTTCTTCCAAGATGACGAACAAGACAAGGATGTCCACTCTTACCACTCCTTTTCAACGTAGTACTAAAAGTTCTAGTCAGAGCAATAGAAAGGAAGGAATAAAACTGTCTGTTTGCAAATGACATAATCTTATATATAGAAAACCCTAGTGGGCACCTGGGTGGCTCAGTTGGTTAAATGACTGCCTCTGGCTCAGGCCAGGATCCCAGTATCCTCGGTTTAGAGCCCGGAATGGGGCTCCCTACTCAGCAGGGAGTCTGCTTCTCCCTCTCCTTTTGCCCCTCCCCCCATTCATGCTCTCTCATTCTCTCTCTCTCAAATAAATGAATAACATCTTAAAAAAAGAGAAAACCCTAAGGAGTCCACCAAAAAACCGTTAAAACTAATAAACGAATTCAGTCAAGTTGCAGAATACAAAATCAACATACATATGTCAGTTGTATTTAAATATATTAACAATGCATTCTGTGATATAGAATTAAAGAAAATAATCCCATTTACAATAGCATCAAAACCAATAAAATATTTAGAAATAAATTTAACCAAGGAGATGAAAGGTCTATACACTGAAAACTATACAACACTGATGAAAGTTACTGAAAAAGACACAAATAAGTGGAAAGATATGTTCATGGATCAGAAACGTTAATATTGTTAAAATGCCCATATTACCTAAAGCCATTATAGATTCAATGCAACCTCTATCAAAATACCAATGGCCCTTTTCACAAAAATAGAATAAACAATCCAAAAATGTGTATGAAACCACAAAAGAACCTGAATAGCCAAAGCAATTTTGAGAAAGAACAAAGCTAGAGGCATCACACTTCCTGATTTCAAATTATACTACAAAGCTATAGTAACCAAAACAGTATAGTACTGGCATAAAAATGGACATATAGACCAACAGAACAGAAGTGAGACCCCCAAAATAAACCCATGCATGTGTGGTCAACTAGTATTTGACAAGAGAGTGAAAAATACCAATGAGGAAAAGTTAGTGTTTTCAATAAATTGTGGGAAAACTAGGTATTCACATACAAAAGAATGACATCGGGGGTGCCTGGGTGGCTCAAATGGTTGAGCGTCTGTCTGCCTTCCGCTTAGGTCATGATCCTGGGGTCCTGGAATCGAGTCCCGTGTCGGGCTCCCTGCTCAGTGGGGAGCCTGCTTCTCCCTCTGCCTCTGCCTCTCTGTCTCTCATGAATAAATAAATAAAATCTTTAAAAAAAAAGATAAAAAAAAAAAAGAATGAAATTGGGCCTCTACCTTATACCACTCACAAAATTAATTCAAAATGGATTAAAGATTTATATATAAGACTGAAACCATAAAACTCTTAGAAGAAAACATAAAGAAAAAGGTCCTTGACATTGGTCTTGACAACCAATTTTAAAAATATGTATTTACCAAGACACAAGGAACAGAAGCACCTGCAACTGAAAAAGCTTCTGGACAGTAAAATAATCAATAAAATGATAAGGCAACCTATAGAATGGGAGAAATTATTTGCAAACCATATGTCAGGTAAGAGGTTAATATCCAAAAAATGTAAGAAACTCATAAAGGTCAATAGAAAAAAAAATGCAAATAATCTGATTAAAAATAGGCAGAGGACTTAAATAGACATTTTTCCAAAGAAGACATACAAATGGTCAACCACATGTAAAGGTACTCAACATAACTAATCATCAGGGAAATGCTAATCAAAACTATAATGACAACCTACAGAATGGAAGAAGATATATTGCAAATGACATATCTGATAAAGGGTTAATATCTAAGATATATAAAGAACTTATAAAACTCAACACCCCCCAAAAAAATAATCCAATTAAAAAATGGGCAGAAGACATGAACAGACACATCTCCAAACAAGACATACGGATGGCAAACAGACACATGAAAAGATGTTCATCATCACGGATCATCAGGGAAATCCTGAAGCTAGGAAACTTGGTATCTTTTATTGCATCCAGGATAGTATTTTGAAAAAAATGAATATTCAGTAAATATTTAAATTGGGTTTTTTTTTGTTTTTTGTTTTTTTTTGCTGCTACAAGATTTTTCTGGTAAAAGTATATTTTCCTATAATGAATTCAATAATAATAGTGAGGGCTAAAGTAAAGTAAATAGTGAGGGCTAAAGTAAAGCAGAATATATTATATTATATTATTTTTTGGTCCTTTTTAATGTTTGTTTAAAATTGTGTGTTTAGAGTAGCTTTGAAAAACAGTGTAACGATGGAATCCTCAGTGTAGAGGCAGCCCGGATATTAATTGGTGCAACCAAAAGCTATTGCCCCATCCAAGGAAAGTAAGTATAATACTTCTTAAATTGCTATTTCCAGAATCAAATAGGTATATGGTAAAAAAAAAAAAAAAAAAAAATCAAACTGAGAGTTAAATGTCCAGATTGACCAATCTACTTATCTCACCCATCACCAGCCATCCATCCCTCTATCCATCTACTTATTTTACTTGTTTACCTTTTTTCCCCTGAAGGTTCATAACTTTGGTGTCATTAGGAGATTCTGGTGGAAGATCTGACTACAGTGTAATTAGATAAGAGACTAGGGGAGCCATGAAAGAGAACCTATGTAATTTCATACACCATTATATTTATCTTTTCTTTACATCATATTTACTGAGTTACTGGATAGGGTAGATAGGGAAGGCTGGAGCCTGCCCTTAGTCAGATAGAGCAGGCCTTGAAGGAATTGATCCATCTGATGGACGTGGGAGATGCAATTAAATTCGATTGGAAAAGTTCAAGTATCTTGGAGATATGTCTATATCTGGTCATAGTCCTGGAAAGCATTCACTAATGGATGATCCAAGACAAAGCTGTGGGGGCAACAATGATAGGAAATCCTGCCAATGGTAGTCAACATTTCAGCAGTCTGATAATCTCTCTGATTTAATGTCAGTTCCTAAAGTTTGGGAAGGGTAGGGCCTTCAGGGCCTTGGAGAGGCTGGAGCTAGGGAAGGCATGACAAAGGGCAGCTTGATTCTGAACCCCAAAGAATTGGTATGGAGAAACTTTAATTATGTTCTACCCCAAGTTGAGAATGGTTCCAGGGACAGAGGCAGTAGGGGTTTCCTGTACATGACCATGGGTGGGTAAATAGATCGATACAGAGGTTCAGGACAGAGCATTTTTAATAAACTTTCCCTTTTTATATTACCCAGAAGTATAGCGCTTGATTTTTATTTTAACATATATGTATGTTTCTCTGTTAGATTCATGAGTATTTATGATGTTTCAACTTATGTAAGAGCTAGAAGTTGGCTTATGAAGTTCAAAAACATGTTAACTTTCTTGGAATATCATAAAGATAACGCATCTCTTACTCTGTATGGGTACGTACTATAAAACTTTAATAGCAATATACCTAAAAACATGACCTTCTCTACTTTGTCAGCATTGATTACACTGATTTTCCTTATAAAAAAAATTAACTAGTATTATGGTCAGCTCTTATTGATCAAGTGGTGAAGGAGCAGAGCACTTGCTTCTCTTTCTCCATTCTGTTTTAGCAACTTTGTTGATACCTCTATTAGAGAGTGGGTAGGAAAGAAGCAGCAAAGACTGGTCATATTTGGACTCTTTTAAGTGGTAATTGCCATATCTTAGGGTCATTTTACAAACTAGACTGCTTTCATGTTCTTCTGGGTATAACATTGAGCAGGGAGGGGAGAGAAATATCAAACTCATGGCCTATATTTTCCTCTCAATTTCATCTGTATCATGGGGCAGTTCTGTTGATGTCCATAACTAGGAAAAACACAACATGGCCGTAATAATAACTGTAACCAATTTTCCAAAATATTGCAAGATACGAATTTGCTTAACTTGTGTAAACTCTTCGCGCTTTATTATGAGTTGTGAACTTATGTACTTTTTAGAGCAGGGAGACAAAGGTTTTCTATTAACAAAAGATAGAAAATGAGAAATACCAGAAAAATTCATGCTACTAAATTCTTTTTTAAAGATTTTATTTATTTGACAGAGAGAGAGATCACAAGTAGGCAGAGAGGCAGGCGGGGGGGAGGGGAAGCAGGCTCCCTGCTGAGCAGAGAGCCCGATGCGGGGCTCGATCCCAGGACCCTGAGACCATGACCTGAGCCGAAGGCTGAGGCTTTAACCCACTGAGCCACCCAGGAGCCCCCATGCTACTAAATTTTAAGTGGGTGCTGACATACCTTTCTTAACAAATCCTGATAATTTCTTAACTTTTCCCCATGTGTTAAGTTTAAAGAGAAATATAAGGAATAAAAACCCTGAGGTCTTGACATATATGTAGATAACCACTTTTTGTTATTCCCTACTTAGGATGGATTGGAAAATTTAAAAAAAATATATCATGCTAATTACTGAGTAGAATATTTTTTCCTGTTCTTACTTTTAAGTGATGCTGATGTTTTTCTCTATATTTATTTGTTTCTTGCTTTTGATAAATGAATCTTTGCCTTGTTTCTTATGTGCTATTAGCCTTGATTTTAAAAAATGCTCCCCATCCTGATATAGATTAATAAGAGCTATATTTTTATTTTTCTCTTTGATGATTATTATGTACAGAAAGTATGCTTTAGGTTTCTGCTTATTTATTTTATATTTTTATACTCTTTTTCAAATTCATGTTAATGATTTGTTAAAGCAAATGTTGATCTTCAGATCTCAGTTGTTATATTTTTAAAGTGATCTAACATTTTATTGATCTCTTTTTCCCCCAGGAATAATAAATTTCTGCTTTTTGTATATCACATAGTATTTTCAGAAGAATTTGAATATGTGGGACATGTTATAACAGCAATGTACATTTATCCTATGATAATGCATCTATGGCCAATGGCAAGAGAGTTAAATGTGTCAGCACTTATATCAGTAAACTACTATTTTGTATTTTTATACATATTTCGATCAGCACTGAAGGTACTATTTAAAATAAGATGTATCCAGTGAAAAGAACAATTCAGATATCTTTGAATCTATTTGTGTCATATTGTGTGAAATAATTTGATACTAGAAGCCATTTGATGTAATAGTTGATAGGATCTTGGAATTTTAGTAATCTTTTTTGAATTTTCTGAGTTTAATAATGAAATCAGTATAATAGTCATGGTCTTGGGTATCAGGTAAGATAAGTGTCATAAAAGTGGAGAGAATCCCAATGACATGAAAGAGAAATGGGAATCCAGATGGAAAATACAAATGGTTATTTCTCTCAAATATTTTCCATAATGATGCAAAAAGCAAATAAGCGAATAAATCCAAATTGGTTTGCTAGGTCCTTGTCATAAGATGAGAACTGCTTTTTAGGATAAATGGTTCGAAGATGATTTGTCAGCATTACTGTTTTCATACTTCATTATTAATAGTGTTGCAATGACTCTGTTTACTCCTATTTTTAACTGCTCGTTTCCGGCATTTCAACTTCATTATATATATTTTGAATCAAATTATGATTTTGATGTTGGAGATTAAAAAATTTTTCTTTTGGAATTCCAAATGAATAACTTAAAACTCAACTTTTGGAGTGCAACTCATTTGTAGTTGAGGATTGAACTGTTAATTTTGAAGACCCATCCCCTCCCCCATCATTGTATAGGTGCTATGAAATAACATACGTTCTGTTTGTCTTCTAAATAGATAGTAATTTTGAAAAGGAAATATTTTCATCAATATTGGAATACTTTGGACTTTCTTATCGTGCTTCATGGAATCATTGACATCTTTTGTATATACTTTGTCAAACTGAGACCAGACACCTTCGTTCTTATTCAAATTACAGTAATACTAGGATATCTCAGAATAATTAGGTTTATTCCTTTCATCAAGGTAAAACATCACACTTCTAAATGTTGTGTGTTTTTTTTCTACACTGTTAAGTGTGTTAAGAAACCTCATTATTTTGAAGGAAACAAGAGAAGAAGCTGTCTTTTCTGGAATGCTGTCTCTACAGGCATCTGCCTGGTTTACCCTCTCACCTTCTCAGAGAGAATGCCTTCCCTGACCACCCTGTCTGAGATGGCAACCTGCTCCCTGACACATACCAGCTTCCCATCCCATCTTCCTGACCCCCCTCCACCTGCTTAAGGTTTAGTTTTTCCTCATAGCGCTTACTATCTCTATACTGTATGTGGCATGTACTCTCCACGAGGCAGGGATCTTTGTTTTGGTCACTGATGTAACCGATGGCTCTACAATGGTGCCTAGGTAAGTTCTTAATCAAATATTTGTTGAGTGAAGGAATGAAAATGTTGGTGCCACTTGAAGCATGGTGACTCGGAAACAAGTTCTCCAGGTTTTAGTAAAATTTGCTCATAAAGGTCTAACTGTGCAGAAGCATGAAAATATTTTCTCTACAGGCCACTTCTATATTGCATACTGCCTATGGAACTTAATTTTGCTGTGGCCTTCAGTCTCTGTAACAGCTACAATTCCTTCTTTCCACGCCTCTGGTTTTGATTCTGAAGGTAGATTTTCAGATTTCCAGTCACAGCTCTTAAACATCCTTTCTTCCAATGAAGTTGCCTTATATAAGCTTTTAACTTGGGAGCTTTAGATGGTTTCATTTGCCACTCTATTTTTTTTTTTTTTGAGCTGTTTAATTCCTATTATGCCAAACACGTTTATGGTATCTATTGAAGTTATGAAGGATTAATGCTAAAAAAAAAACCAACTGCTGAAAACCCTGGTGACAAAAGAATCCTCCATCTCTTCCCTTTCTCCATGAAATTTGGTAGTCCTCTTAAAGGCAGAATTGTTTGAACGCTCAGACTTGTACTTGTAGACTTTATTGGCTGTTCCTTCCTTGATTCTATATCAGTGTTACCAAGCTTTGGTGTTCGAAAGTGTTACTATACAGAGTTGTATATACCAATGCTGCTGTAAGGGGTAATTTTGATTATTTGTGATTTTTGCTTTATGAGCTTAGCACCGAGTGTCTACATAAGGCATAACCCACTACAACACAAAGTATGCTACAAATCAGGATGTGTAGTATGAGGCTAAGTCTTAAAGTGGAAGGGAGAAGCTTCTTTGGTAATCAGTTTTTAAATAGGGATAGGATGCAGATGAAGGTAAAATAATTACTGTAGAAGTAATACTTTGTGAAATGTTTCTCTGAGGGAAGTAAAGATTTAAAGATGTGCTATCGTGGAAGTCAACTCTATTCAATAGAGTGCGAACCAGTTACTACTTCTGTCCAGCACACTTTGACAAATCTCCATGAAATATACTTAAGGAATTAATAAAATCAGGATTACCTTTTTCTGTTGAGCACCGTGCAGAGCACTTTACATACATTATCTAATTAAATTACTGCAATCGCCCTGCGAAGCAGGTGTTCCCACTATATAAAGTCAGGCGCTCTAATAGCCAGTCTCAGTACAGTGTGGGTTTCAAAAGAAACCTATATTGGAGACTTGGAAGAATATTGGAGATTTTTACTTTAGATGCTCTTAGGAACAGCTCAGGGGGTGTCAGTGCATCATGGAATCACACTTGGTAAAAATCCTCTTTACTATCTCTCCCTCTGACAAAAGTGACACAACCATAATAGCAACTAAAAATCTCGTCTTTCTCTGCTCTTGTAATTCCTTTGCTATGACATTATTTTGCTCGCCCCATCTTCCCCTTCTGTGACCTGTTTCCTCACCATCTGCCCTGCATTCTGATCTGATTCTGTCTCTGATTGACTGTATCGGTTGTGAGGGGCTGCTCCGTTGCACTTTGAGTACTTACGTATAATTACCACCGGTTTATAGATGAGGAGACAGAGTCCTCAAGGTCACGAGTAACTTGCTCAAGGTCATAAAGCTGGTGAATAGGAGAGCTAGTACTTGAACCTTAGAAAATTTGTATTTAAAATTCTCTTCTCTTCAGTCACTACACTCTATTGCCTCGGCTTATGATTTGAGAAATTTAAAGCTAGGAAGTATCTTTAGTATGCTATGTTCCTTATCTTGCAAGTCAAGAAACTGAGGGGCAGAGGGATGATTGATTTGGTCGGTAACTATCTTGCAGGTTAGGGGACCACCCCTCTAGTCTCCTGAAATGTGGGGGTGTGGAGAATGGGGGGTAAAGGCAGTGGTGGGGACTTCCCCTTAAATCTACAGAGCCAGTTAGTGAGTCATGGACCTTTCATTTCTTTAAAGAGTGGCTCTCAAACTTGAGTGCGCATAGAATCACCCGGAGGACTTGTTAAGATGCTGATTTCTGAGCCCCGCCCCCAGAATTTCTGGTTCAGCAGGTCTGCGGGGGAGGGGCGGCGGATAATTTGCATTTCTAACAAGTCTCTGGGTACTGCCACTGCTCCCTAAGATGACGCTTTGAGAATGCCTGCCTTGGAGGGTGCTTTTCCACATCAAACTTTCAGACTTGTTTTTCTCTTCGTTGTTCCAGATAGTAATCCCACTACTGATAAATATTGTCGATGTGCAGATTAAAAAGCGCCTCCGCTTGATGTATGGCATTACGAAAGGTTATCTCAAAAGTCAAGAGGATACCAAGTTTTTAATAAAACAAATTTCCAGCCGAGAATCAATATACCAGGTGAGAGACAAGATTGGGAAAACAAACCCTTGAGTGCAGTCATGTATCTTTTAAGACTACTTCTACATGTATTTGGCCCAAAGATCAATTGTGTCAAGTGAAGGGGATTCAGTCGTTTATTATGTTATGAGAGGTGCTGCAGAGGACAGTCTTTGCTCTCTAAATGTCAGGTATCTTTATGAAACTCCTTTATGATTGTCACAGAAGCAAATCTACCCTGTGTTTTTATTTTCTGGATGCAGACTAGAGATTCGTCTGCCTTTGTAACACTCTCTGAAGGGGAGGGCAAGTTGGAAAAGGCTTCATGCGGGATCAGAACTCACATGAGTCTTCAAAGAAAGGGTAGGTCTGAAGTGGAGAGGAAGAGAGAGGGAAAGAGAACAAAGATTTGACAGTGAAAACTGGAAATGCCGGTGCTGAAGAATGGCTGAGTAGTAGTATTTATTTGTTTGTTTGTTTGTTTATTTATTTAATCATTCAAGATCCTCCTTATTTCCAGGCAGCATGAGGTAAGTACCAAATGGGAGATCAGGACGTGAGCATACAAGGCACTCGAAGATGGAGTAAATCACCTCCCGACTCAGTTCCCTCCTGCCAGGCTGTCCAGCCAGGATCCTCTGCAAACGAGTAGAGTTTCAAGATTCATAGGTGACTTTCGGCTTGAGAATATTCAGTAGCAGGGCACCTGGGCAGCTCAGTTGGTTAAGCTGAGTCCCTTCTTGATCTCCGCTCAGGTCTTGATCTCAGGGTTGTGAGCTCAAGCCCGCGTTAGGCTCCACACTGGATGTGGAGCCTACTTAAAAAAAAAGAAAGAAAAAAAGAATATTCGGTGGCTCTTCATGGCCTGAAGGGTAAGGTCTTTGAATCCAAATATATATATGTAGAGAGGAGAGAACACAGAAAAGATGTTAAAAGAAGAATCATGCAGAATTTTACAACTCGAAAGTAATAAAATGCAAGAAGGAAAGTATCCCTCCCTGCCCTCCATGCTACCACTTCCCAGAAACAGCCCCAGTGCAACCAGTCTTTTTTTTTTAAGATTTTATTTATTTATTTGTCAGAGACAGAGAGAGAAGAGTGAGTGCAGCAGGGGGAGGGAGAAGTAGGCTCCCCACTGAGCAAGGAGCCCATGCAGGACTCAATCCCAGGACCCTGGGTCATGACCTGAGCTGAAGACAGGCATCCCTATAGTTAACCATTCTTGTGTTAATTCCTCTACTGTTTGTCATAATAGTTTTAATAATGTGCACCTGTATTTTATTCTTGATTTATTATCTCTAAACAGCCTTTATTTGCTCTCTGCCATGAAGTATAAAGAAATTAGAACATTGCTTTTAGCCTTTTTTCTCCCCATCTTAAATCTTTGGAGCTATTATTTTTACAGAGAAAAGGTTTATAACATTTACATTTCATTCTGTAAGTATAATTATGTCTTTATTCTTTTCAATGACTCCACGCATGGAAAACCAAAAAACAACTATTACTTTGTTATGATTATATAAATATCATTCACTATAGAATCTATCATTTCATTCAACTCATCACAAAGAAAATATGAATATCATTAAACAACTACTACTTGAGACTCTTCTAAATTAAACAGTCAAATGGATTAATTAAAAAAATGTTTTTTAAGCTACTTTCCTCTCCTCCTTTAGCTTATATTCCTCAGCTACTCTTTCTGGAGTCCCATGTGAGTCTCCTTTTTGCTTTCCTTTTTATCATGCTAGATTATGCCCATAAGTAATTTTTTTGCATAGGCGATATATGGGCTTACACATGCAAAAATATTTGTATTTTGCTCTCATAATTAATCTTTTCACTGTCCAAAACTATTTTCTTAAAGATATTGCTGTCTTCAGCATCGATGATACAAGTCTGATTTTACTTGTGCTTTTTTTTTTTTTAAAGATTTTGTTTATTAATTTGACAGAGAGCAGGAGAGAGAGCAAGAGAAAGCATAAGCAGGGGGCATAGCAGAGGAAGAGGCGGAAGCAGGCTCCCCGCTGAGTAAGAAGCTTGATGCAGGACTCGATCTCAGGATCCTAGGATCATCACCTGAGCTGAGGGCAGACACTTAACTGACTGAGCCACCCAGGCGCTCCTTTACTTGTGCTTTTGTAGGTGACTTTTTTCTCTCTGTTTAGAGGCTTATAGGATTTTCTCCTCGGAGTTCTGAATTTTTACCAGAATGTGTCTAGGTGTGATTTTTTTTTTTTTTAATTAACACATAATGTATTATTTGCCCCAGGGTACATGTCTGTGGATCCTCAGGCTTACACATTTCACAGCACTTACCATAGCACATACCCTCCTCAATGTCCATAACCCAGCCACCCTCAGTGTGTTTCGTGAGTTTAGGAGTCTCTTATGGTTTGTCTCCTTCCTGATCCC
>CM052893.1:12700616-12731196 GCA_028534135.1 Potos flavus | reverse complement strand
AAAAAAAAAAAAAAAAAAGTCTGTTGATTAGTGACCTTCATTCCATCTGCAAAGTCCCTTCCCAGCGGCACCTAGATTAATGTTCGACTGTATAACAAAGAGACAGGAATCTTGGAAGGATTTCTTTAAATTCTGCTTGTAGATATTATCTTCTTTTCTTGGTTTGTAAAAAGCAGAGACATGTTCATTGCTCAAAGAGTCTTTGAACTGCATTCAAAATCAAATTAGAGAAGTGTCAAAGCCCTTTGCAAGCATGAATGCCTCTAAATATCTGAATGGTAATCACTGGCAGGGGGCAGTTTCACAGCAACTTCTTCAGTGACCCTTTGTTCCCTGTTTCTTGTGTCCTGAACAATAGCCTTCCTCTTAGATGTTCACAGCTAAACTTTCTGAAAAATTCTGTAATCCTTCTGGTTGATTCCTGTAGCTTCCTCCTGAAATCTGATAGCGTTCTTATTTCCCCCATCCATGCCTATCCGTTCTTTTCCTGAAGTGACTCAGTCATCCTGCATTCACCCTAAAAACTTTTTCTGTTGATGGCCCATGGAAATTATTATTATTTTTAGTATTCTCTACCGCCAACATGGGGCTCAAACTCAGGACCCCGAGGTCAAGTCACACGCTCCATGGACTGAGCCAGCCAGGCTTCCCCACGACCACCACACCATGGAAATTATTCTTAAGCACTTTAAAGGGTGACAAAGTTTAAGGAAATCATGGCTTGGTTTGGAGGTGTATTAATTCCTGGCATCTGATTTCTGCATCCATAAAATCAAAGGTCTTCTTCCACCCCAGGCACTAGCCCATTACAATTAGAATTTCTAATGATGAGGGAACAGAAGGCAAGTTGAGGACAAAGCTGATACCCCACAACCCTCCACCATGTGATATATGTGACATTCCTCATGCACTCCTGGCGGCTCTAAACCTAAGGAAAGGAAAAACAAATAGTTAACTTATAGAGATCACAATCCTGCAACTCATGAGGCTCCCTCAGTTTACAAATGTCTTAGCAATCTACAAGAATAGAGCATTTCTGTCAATAACCTAGCTTCCAGAAGGAAATGTAGATACAATTCAATGTCCTTAAAACCTGCAGCTCATTGACATGCGACGGCTGGGTGGCTCAGTTGGTTAAGTGACTGCCTTTGGCTCAGGTCGTGATCCTGAGAGCCCCGGGATTGAGTCTCGCCTCAGGCTCCCTGCTCGGCAAGGAGTCAGCTTCTCCCTCTGACTCTCCACTTCTCCTGTGCTCTCTCTCTCTCATTCTCTTTCAAATAAATAAATAAACTCTTAAAAAAAAAAAAAAACCTGCAGCTCATTGACAGTTACTTGAAGCGGGCAGAGTAATGCTCCTCCAGAAAGCCCCAGACTTATCTTAATGTTGGGATTAATCATAATGCCTTGCTAGTTGGAAAAACAACCTTGACTTGACAATAGCGTAATCCTGTGAGTCTTCTTTAACATATGAAAACCCTTTTGAAACCTCCCTTTTCCTTACCCGCTCAACCCCATAGTATATTATCTGTCACCCCTCACCACCCCAGTGCAGCAGCTCTTTCTGCCCACAGGCCCTGTCCTTGTGCTTTAATAAAACCACCATTTTGCACCAAAGACGGCTCAAGAATTCCTTCTTGGTCGTCGGCTCCTGACCGCACCCCCACCTAACCTCACCTATATTCCAAAACCCCATCTAATAGACTCAGACTGGATGGTTGCATTAGTTGCAGACTGCCATCAGTACTTTTGGTGGGATTTTTATAGAAGGAAGGTAAGTAAGTAAGTAGAAGTGTTGTAAATGGGGTCATCTATAAAGATAAAGATTGGAAACAATCCTTCCCTTGGAGAATTGAAATGTGAAAGAAACTGTGACTTTTTGGGGGAGCCGTAATACCTTTTTCACACCTGAAGGCCTTCATAAAGAATCTTTTCCCTCCGTTGTTAATAATTGCAGGAAACAGTGGGAGCTCCTACGATTCGATCAAGGATTTTTAATTTTGTATTTCCCTTTGCAGTTGCATAGTTCACCTCCTACCTTCGGAATAGACAGTAGCCTAAGGTCTGAGAGAGAGTCCAAAACCATGTTTACAGAATACTGTACCAGTGGGGACATAATTGGAGAGCTGAGCTGTCTGCTTAAGCGTGAAATTGAATACACCGCCATCTGTGAAACTATTTTACAAGTAAGAACCTGGTTCTGTCTGTATTGTGGGCTATTAGTTAATTCTTCCTGAATTAAATAATGAATGCCAGCAATCTTTTTCTTCCTTTGGGTTCTGATATCTTATGCGGTCCGCCCACTCAGCCATTGTGAAGTAGCATAGCCTAGCTGAGCAAAGATTTGGTGTGTCACATCTTGGCTGTGGGACCTAGAGTTAGCTATTTTAACCTCTTTGTGTCTTAATGTCCTTGTTAATAAAAGAGAGAATATTGGGGCGCCTGGGTGGCTCAGTGGGTTAAAGCCTCTGCCTTCGGTTCAGGTCACGGTCTCAGAGTCCTGGGATCGAGCCCCGCATCGGGCTCTCTGCTCAGCAGGGAGCCTACTTCCCCCTCTCTCTCTGCCTGCCTCTCTGTCTACTTGGGATCTCTCTCTGTCAAATAAATAAATTAAAAAAGAGAGAGAGAGGGAATATCTAATTTTTGACATTATGAAGATTAGGGAAATAGCTAAGTGAAGAACCTGGCAAGGACAGACACTCAATGAAGGACCACCGCGTTATGAGAGCAGTGTTTTTAAAGAATATTTGTTTTTAAACTCCTTTTCTTCTATTTTTCACTGGCTTAAGTAAGAAGTTATCTATTCAACAAATAAGTGGCCTGATATCCCACTACATGTAGGGGATTCAAACAGAAATGACCCAGAGTTTCTGCTTACAAGGAATTCTCCAGCTTTGGGGACTGTTACATGCAATCGGTCAGGGTCCAGAGTCTCAGGGCTTTGTGGGACAGAAGGCAATGTTGCTTTGTCAGTTTCATACTGTTTCATTTCCGGAAAAGGACAGGAGGCATAATTTAGTCACAAGGCTGAACCGAAGTCATTGAAATTCATGTAGCTTAAATTCTGAAGGAACAGTCTTCCTTATTCAGGGAAGTTGACCTCTGGAAAAAAGGCTGTGACTCCGCCTGTGGCCGGCACGCAGGGGTGCAAGAGCACCGGCTCCGGGGCTCCCCAACAGACTAGGTTTGGCCACTCACGGCTGACAAAATCCAATGGCAGAGACATGAGTGGTAGTGAAACAAGAAAGGAATTTATTTCAGTGATGTCAACACTGGGAAGAGAGTGAACGAGAAGCTCAAAGACTCTCCAACATGCTGAAAATACTTGCAGGTTTAGGAAGTAAGGAAAATGTGGGGCAAAGGTGGGTACATGCAGATGGGCAGTGAAGGTCAAGTAGATCACTATCTTGGAGTCACCGGCAGGGTCTTGCTGGCTTAGGGCAGTCCTTACTGCTTGCAGAGATAGTTTCCTTCCCTTCCAGGGATGCTTTGCCCTCAGGGTCTTCTGCCCAAGCCAAGAGACAAGCTGGAAAGAAAAACCCATCTAGAAAGTTTGAGGTCTAAATGGAGGCAACTAAAGTCCTCTTTTGAGCCTACTTCACCTACTATGGCAATAAAAATAAGGTTTTTTGGCTTAGATTGTGAATCTTAGGCTCATGAGCCATGTCCTTTATCATAGCTATTGACTGGTATAAATTTTCTGGCTATTACTAAGAGTATGCTTTATTTGAACTGTAAATTTTATTAAAATGATTTCTTCATAATGCATTGCTTTTAAATGGCAGAGTATCAGAATTGAACTAGATCTGATAGTACTAGGGGAAGATTAAATCTTATAGGCACCTTGTTTTCTGACGGCCTTGTAATTTAGTTCTGAATCAAGTTTGTTGCTTGATATCTTGTGGTTTTAGGCCTGCTTTATCTCCTTGGAGGATTTGTATGAAGGTTTTGATGTCTTCTGGCCATCCTTGGAATATAAAATATGGCTAAAGCTTGCGCTCGGTATTGCCTATCAGTATTTTGAATCAAGTCTCACTGATGAGGTAAGCTAAATGATTCATGTATGAATGAAATTTATTTACTTTTTACAAAATTCATTTCACATTTTTGAGACAGAGAAAGAAAGGCTGTGTCTGACATTTAAAATGAGATTCTATGGGCACCTGGCTTGCTCAGTCAGAAGAGCGTGTGACTCTTAATCTTGGGGTTATAGGTTTGAGCCCCACATTGGGTGTAGAGATTACTTAACTAAAAATAAAATAGGATTCTAGAATTTTAACCACTCTTGTCCTGACTTCCTACAGATCTTCAATCCTCTTGTCCCAGATAATTTTCCAGGCTACCTGCAGTCATACCTTTAAAAAAAAAAGGAGTAAATTCAGCAAATATTAAATAAGTAGATTCTTGGGAACCAAATTAGCACTAATCAAAATGAGTTAATGAAGTTTGGTGTTTATTCATTGTTTTTGTGTGTGTGTGTCTGGGCTTTGGCATTTTTTTAAAAAGATTTATTTATTTATTTATTTGAGAGAGAGAGAGAGAGAGAGAGAGAGAGAACATGAGGGGCAGAGGGAGGGGGAGAGGGAGGGGGAGGGGCAGAGGGAGGGGGAGGGTCAGAGGGAGAGGGAGAAGAAGACTCCCCACTGAGCAGGGAGCCCAATGTGGGGGTTGATCTCAGGACTTGATCCCAGGACTCTGGGATCATGACCTGAGCCAAAGGCAGCTGCTTAAGCAACTGAGCCATCTGGGTGCCCCCAGGGCTTTGACATTTTTAAAAGAAGCCCCCTGGATATTTCTAAGTTGTATCCAACGATAAGGACCACTGCTTTAAATTCTGTCAGTAGGAAATACAAGAGAAATAGCAGGTTTCCAGAGGAAATAATGATCCCTTTTCACTAATATGCAGAAACATAATGACTTTTGCTTTCAAGCTCAAAATCCCCAGGATCATGAGACAATCTGCGTAGGCCCAGGTAGAAGCCAACTGAGTTTCCTCTTTGGGCTGGGTACCTGTTGGCTGTTCCCACGGCCTGAGTGAGGACCGACTGGGGCCGTGTTTATTACAGTTTACTCTACCTATGTTAATATAAATCTCGTGCCTTTTCAAAATCTTTATCGGGGTGACTGAGACTCTTTTATGAACTTTTTCTCTAACGAGTAGTAGCTCAAGTCTGTTCTTAGGTTGGCATAATTTACCATCCATATTTATATCCTATTTAATAATTATTTGAGCCCCTATTATAAGTTAGGAACTGGGGAAGTAACGGAACTGGAGTTCAACAATATTCATTGTATTGAGAGACTGGATATGAATGTTGGGTTAAAAAATTAGCATGTCTCAAGAGAATGAGGAGATCAGTCACAGAGTAGGAGAATATATTTGCAAAAGACACATCTGATAAAGGACTGTTATCCAAAATATACAAAGAACTCTTAAAACTTAACTATAGGAAAACAAACTACCCAATTAAAAAATGGGCCAGGATTCCACCTGCCCCCCCGCCAAGTGCCCCTTCAGCTGCGCGGAGCTCTCTCAGAGCTCCTGCCTCCTACTAAGCTAGTGCCCCCGATATCTCTCTCCAGCCATCATCATGATCATCTACTGGAACCTCATCAACCATGATGAGATGTTCTCCAACATCTACAAGATCTGGGAGATCGGGGACAGGCTATGCCTGGAGGTGGAGGAGAAGATGGCCAGTGTGATAGAGGGTAACATTGATGACTCTCCCGTCAGTGGAAATGCTTCTGCTGAAGGCCCAGAGGGGGAAGGTACCGAAAGCACAGTCATCGTTGTTGTTGATACTGTCATGAACCATCACTTGCAGGAAACCAGCTTCACAAAAGAAGCCTCCAAGAAGTACATCAATGATTGCCTGAAATCAGTCAAAAGCAAACTTGAAGAACAGAAGCCAGAAAGAATAAATCCTTTTATGACACGGGCTGCAGAACAAATCAAGCACGTCTGTGCTAGTTTCAAAAATGACCAATTCTTTATTGGTGAAAACATGAATCCAGAGGGATTCTGGACTAGAATCTGCTGTGACCCCAAATATGATTTTCTTTAAGGGTGGTTCAGAAATGAAAAAATGTTGGCTGTTACTTTGGGTGTATCACCTTGTCATAACTGGCTGCCCTTCATCCACAGAACGCCAGGACTTAGACGAATGGGACCGATGTCATCTTGAGCTCTTCATTTATTTTGACCTTGATTTATTTGGAACAGAGGCATTGTTTTTAAGGAAAAAAAACATGTCATGTGGGTTGTCTAAAAATAAAGTGCATTTAAACTAAAAAAAAAATGGGCCAAAGATCTTAACAGACATCTCACCAAAGAAGATATATAGATGGCAAATAAACATGTTCTACAATCACATGTCCTCAGAAAAATGTAACAGTGTGATCCCATTACACACCTGTTAGAATAGGCAACATTTGGAACACTGACAACTCCAAATGCTGGTGAGGATGTGGAGCAGCAGGAACTCTCATTCCTTGCTAGTAGGAGTGCCAAATGGTACAGCCACTTTAGTAAGTTTGGAGGTTTCTTAGAAAACTGAACATACTCTTACCATATAATCCAGTGATCCGTATCCTTGATATTTATCCAAAGAAGTTGAAAACTTGGGGCGCCCGGGTGGCTCAGTCAGTTAAGCGTCTGCCTTCCACTCAGGTCATGATCTCAGGGTCCTGGGATCGAGCCCTGGTCGGGCTCCCTGCTCAATGGGGAATCTGCGTCTCCCTCTGCCCCTCCCTTCCCCCCGCTTGTGCTGTTTCTCTCAAATAAATCAATACAATCTTTAAAAAAAAAAGTTGAAAACTGATGTTCATGCCAAAATCTGAACACAGATATTTTAGCGGTTTTATTCAGAATTGCCAAAACTTGGAAACCACCAACCAAGATGTCCTTTAGTAGACGAATGGATAAATACTGTGGCCCATCCAGACAATGGAATATGATTCAGGGCTAAAAAGAAATGAACTATGAAGCCGTGCAAAGACATGAAAAAAAACTTACCTGCATATTATGAAATGAAAGAAGCCAATCTGAAAAGGCTCCATACTGTATGATTCCAACAATAGGGCATCTGGAAAAGGCAAAACTATGGACACAATAAAAAGATCAGTGGTTGCTAAGAGTTGGGGCAGGAGGAATGAAGAGATGGAACACAGCGGACTCCTGGACGGTGAAACCACTCTGCGTCATACGATAATAATGGATACACGTCATTACACATCTATCCATACAATTTACAACACCAAGAGTGAACCCTGAAGTGAACTATGGGCTTTGGGTGATTATGATGTGTCAATATAGGTTCATCACTTGTAATAAGTGTAGCACCATGCTGATAATGGGAGAGGCTCTGCACACGTGGAGGCTGGAATCTGTGAGAAACCTCCGTACCTTCCTCTCAGTTTTGCTGTGAACCTAAAACCGCTCTAAAAACATTGTCTTAAAAAATCGCGTGTTGTACTAAGGAAGTTGTGTTTCTTTCACTACGTGGCAGTAATTTTCAGAAAAATTTTAGCAGAAGGGTAAAAAGATTTAGATTCTTTTCTTTGCTTTGCCTCTTTGTGAGAAGTGGGACACATTTAGTATGTCTGGTATGAGTGTAGTAAGAAACTCCAGAGCAGAGATTAGACCCAACAGATCAAAACTGTAGAGTTAGATTTGACTCAGTAGTAAGGTGAATGCCCTTTCTTTCATTTTTAAAAAAGATTTTCTTTATTTGAGAGAGAAGGAGAGAAAGCGCACATGCACACTGGGGGGGGGGGGGCAGAGGGAGAGGGAGAAGCAGGCTCCCCACTGAGCAGGGAGCCTGACCCTGGGACTCAATCCCAGGACCCCAAGATCATGACCTGAGCTGAAGGCAGATGCTTAACAGAACCCAGAGAATCTCTGCTTAATACTTTGGCTTATTTCCTTCTAGTCTTTTCCCATCAAAGAAGTAGCCAATTAAGACTTTTTAGAACTCCTAAAAAGGGGATTAGAACCACTGATTAGCTTATACTGCAACCCTTCCTCTAAACCACATAACTCAAAATTTACATACATTTAAAAACCAAAATAGCTTTTTTTTTTTTTTTTAGATTTTTCTCCTTCCAAAATTTTAGAAATTTTCTAGTTATCTTATGTTTTTCATGCGCAACTAAGCCGGTGTTCTCAGCAGTTGTGTTCGGTTTGCCCATTAGGGACCCAGATCCGAGGGCTGGGTCCTATAGGTGTGCGCGGATATGTTCGGAGTGAGGGCACTATCCAGGAGATTCCTACCATGGGACTGACCTCTAAGCGCCTGTATTCGTTTGCTGGAGCTGCTGGAACAGAGTACCACAACCTGGGTGGCTTAAACCACAGAAATTTATTGTCTCACAGTTCTTGAGGCAAGAAATCAAGTGGTCAGCAGGGTTGGTTCCTACTAGGAGCAATGAGAGAGGGAATCTGGTCCAGGCCCCCTCCTTGGCTTGCATATGACTGTCTTCATCCCACACAAAGTTCTCCCTGTATGTGTGTCTGTGTCCAAATCTCTCCCCCACCTTTTTTTGAAAGATTTTATTGATTTATTTGTCAGGGAGAAAGAGCAAGAGAGAGAACACAAGCAGGGGGAGCGGCAGGCAGAGGGAGAAGCAGGCTCCCTGCTGAGCAAGGAGCCCGATGCAGGACTCGATCTTAGGACTCTGAGATCATGACCTGAGCCGAAGGCAGATGCTTAACGACTGAGCCATCCAGGCAACCCTCATTTCCCCCTTTTTAAAGAAGCTCTATGCCCATTGTGGGACTTGAACTCATGACCCTTTGATCAAGAGTCATATGCTCTACCGACTGAGCCAGCTAGGTGCCCCCAAATCTCCCCTATTTATTTATTTGAGAGAGAGAGAGCGAGAGAGAGAGAGCATATTAGAGCACAAGGGGCACAGGGCGAGGGAGAGGGGAAGCCAACTGCCCATTGAACGTGTAGCCCCACACGGGGGTCAATCTCCTGACCGAAAGATCATGACCTGAGCTGAAACCAAGAGTCAGATGCTTAACCGACTGAGCCACCCAGGCACTTCTTCCCCTTTTTATAAGGACACCAGTCATATTAAAATATTTGCCTACCCTACTCTGGTATGACCTCATCTTAACTTAAACAATTTGGCCTGCAATGACCCTATTTCCAAATAAAGTCACATTCTAACGTACCCGGGCTCAGAACGTCAACATATGAATTTTGGCGGGGGTCGGGGGTGGGGGGAAGACACAGTTCAACCTATACATAACAGCTTCCAAGCTCTAAAGACTATTATTCTGAGCTTCGATGTATGACTCAGACTCAGTGTGTTGCTTTGTTTTGTTTTGGTTTTTTGCTATTGTTCGTTCACTTGCCCAGTGGAGTGTTTGCTTACTGCCAGGTCAAACCCGAGTCCACGAGGCATAGCGGACCACCTGCCGAGGCTGACTGAGCGCTCAGGCAAACCTGGAAATCAGGCTGGGCATCCGTAACTGGGGCCACTAGGAGTAACAACAAAAAAAACTCTGAGTTCATAATCTCGTCTGAGGTCGTTCTGAACTCTAAACGTATTCTGTGTGTTGGTCCTAGGGTCTACGTGCCTTTTGACATGCTCAAAGAACTCAGCTCAATCAGTGAATGTGCCTTCTTCTTGATTCCATGGGTCATTTGGCATGATTTATAGAAAAAATGTAACTTTATTGTAGGACTTGGACTTTCAGAAGTGTGTGGCATTCAATCTGGCATACGTGGAGACTTTATCCAGCTATAACGAAATGGCTATTGATAGCATGACCATGAAATTCGTCATTGTTGTGTATGGCAGTGTTATTGATACTAAGACAGAGGTACCATATCTTGCACCTTGCATTTTGCCTAAAACCTGCGAGCAGGTAAGGACAGTTATTTCTAAAGAGTCATTTGCTTTCCATGGTGCCCCATAAGTGACTTGAAAACTCAACTGACCACCTTAGAAAGAAACGTAACCTGGAAGGACCCCGAAGTTCTCACCACCTTTAACAAAACAGTCAACGCATGCCCAGAGCTTCTGGACCATTAAGCAGTTTGTGCCCAACACAGGAGAGCCAGGGCGCTCAGGGGGCTAGAATCCACCGGCTCTCTGCTTGCCAAGACATTTGCCTTGGAGTGGGGCTGTGCCTCCCGAGGAACAGGGGTACATTTGTCCCTTTTGTAGCATTCTTAGCTTTGTCTCTCTCAGTAATTCAGAGGATGACAGTAATATAAATGCTTTTCTAGTAGAAAATGAAAATCTCTTTAGCTTTGAAGCTAGGGGTGGGGGTAAGGCCGGGAACAGCAGGAGCAATGCTCACAGTTTGGTTTCAGACACCAGGGAGTTGGAATCAGGCCTACTTGGGTTAAAAGCCCAACCCCTGTGCCCACTGGTGTGTGAGCAAAGGCGAGCTGCCTTCTGACCCTCCGTTTCCCATTAGTGCGATGAGGCCAACAGCAGCGGCCGTCTGGTAAGGCTCTTGTGAGGATCCAGGGAGATGGTATCTGGTCTCTAGAAATGAGAGTTAAAATTGTTACTTGTACCCTATGTGCCTTCCTGGAGGGCAGATGTTGGCGAGAGACTCAGGGCAAAAGTTCTAAGAAAAAAGACAGTCCTGCCGCCTGGGAAGGCTGGGCCCAGAGCCCTTGAACATCCGTGTAGGGGTACAAGTAACTCCGTGGATGTTGGGGATTCCCTGTTTTCCAAACTGAGAATGTCCGGTCTGGTTACAAGTAAGGTGGAGGTTCCTTTCTGATGTCTATACAGATGCACAAGATAATTTTCTGGTCCAAGACTTCTTGATACAACATTCCAAAAACGAAGAACTTAGGCTGGAATCCCAGTTGTGGGTTTCAGCTCATTTCTTACATTGTTTGAAAACGTTAGGAATGAGGCAGCTTCGAGATCAAAGGGTGCTCTTCTGACTGATTTTGAATTTTCCCTTTTAGGTTCAGGGAACTTCAGATTTGAGCAAGCTGCTGGTTGTGCAAGCATCCGAGCCTGCCAAAAATACCAACTCCAAAGTCATGGGTAAGGGGCAGCCTGTTAGTGATAGGAAAACCACGCAACATTCACTTAATGCTAAGAAAAGGACTTGAGGGTACTGTGTGGGTTTGGCGTCAGCCCACCCTGGCTGCCATATTGCTTCTGGGAGGCCATCTACCAGCGTCTTCCAGACCCTGAAATCCAGGTGGCTTCTTTCTCTCTCGCGTCCCTTCCTTCACACCTGTGCTGGTAGAGAGCAGCTTCTCTTTTGCACCCTGTCCCGGTCCTGGCCGGCTGGGGTGCTGTTGGGAGCAGAGCAAGCGCGGGGAGGGCAGAGATTCTCTCACAGTGGGCCCTGGCGTGGAGAGCTGGTGTGCTCCCAACAACCAAAGGGAATAGGGAACCCCACCCATGCTCTGAATATTCCAAACCACAGTTGTAGCCACAACTCAACTGTCTTGCCCGAGGGGCACTTCAATAGTTACTAAGTAATGACAGTCGCTGAAAGTGTCTTAGCGCCCCACTGCACATCTAATGGTGCTAAGCAATGCACCGAGAAGATGAGGTAGGAAGGCCTTGCTCCGGAGAACACGCATTCCCTTCTTCCATTTCATGCTCAGTAGCCCTGCTCTACCAAGCTGTGTTGTCATCTCCCCGACTGCCCCAGCTTGAAAGCAGTCAGCCTTAGTCTGCTTCTCCAATGGACACAATGCCAGCATTTCCAATTCCTGTGATTGGCCAGCTTGGATGTCATATAATTCTTCGTGAATTGCAAATTCTGGGGGTGGGGGAGCGAATTTACACGATTTCAAATTGTGTGCAGAAAGTGACATTTTATTAATATTTTATATCTCATTTCTCATTTGCACAATTCTTATAAAATGCAGCCACACTGTGTGCTGGGCTCTGTGCCCAGCACTAGATGGGAAGCAAGCCGAACTATGTCTCTGCCCTTGTGAGGAGGAAAGACATTCAATAAGTAAATCCACTTCTCCCTGAGAAGCAAATTCAACCTCAGACGTTGCTCGGCTTACTCTCTAGGCTCTGCTCTGGGGTCATGTGCAGCATCTGATTTTGGGGAACTCCCTCTGCTTCGGGTCTTCTGTTCAAGCTGGTGAACACTGAAAGAATCCTGACTCCAGCCCTCAGAGTCTCCATCCCACCATTCTGCACCTTCCACAGCTCTCTTGGGGCACCGGGGTCTACGGCAGGGCTTGGAGCTCAGGGCCTAGTGTCGACCCCCTCGGGGAACCCTGCGGGCTACTGAGTCAGAGATCTTAGCACTGCCAGGAAGCAGGACACAGGTCCCCACTGGTCCTGGGCCTATAGGCCTCTCTCCTTTAGGCTCCCTGCAATCTACCATTTTTAAACAGATGGTACCATATCACTCTGTATTCCCCCAGTGAATTTGGGACAAAAGTCACACATGGTAGGCTCATGGACTGGATTCAGCCAGTGTACTGGATTTGATCCACCTACATGCGTTGTCTGAAAATTTTAAAGTAAGTTGCAAAGTATGAACATCTAAACATTTCACATTTTTAAAAAATCCAGATTTTGAGCTTTTCTTAAAAAACTCAGAAAGCGTGCCAACACTGGTTCCTCGTTCCTATATGTAACAACATGTAGAGCTGAGCGTGGGGAAGAACGTGCTGTGCAGTTGGCCGCAGTCCACACCCTGCCCTCTTGTCTTAGATACAGCCCGCTTCCTTGTCTGTGTGACCCGCCTGTTCTCATTTGAGTTTGTCAGCCCTTGTGTGGGGTTCTCGGGAGCCTAGTAACAAACTTCCCTGAGGAAAGAAACTAAAGAGCCCATATGAAAGGGGAGAAGGGAAAGAGGAGACCTATACTGGGAGAAAGCAAATTGATATTTCAGAATATTCTCCTGCTACTTTTACTCTTAAACTCCTAATTTAGTTTTTCTGTCTGATGCATGTATTTGGATTGGCTCAGTCAACACTGGTCTTCGAATGACCCAGAGAGAATATAATTGGAAGAGAAAAAACGAGGTAATAAACTTAATACTTGGATTCAATTTTTCTTACTGCGAATAGTAAACTGCATAGCTGGAATGAGTTGTGAAGCCAAGTAGCAAAATATAGGTGTGCGGTGGTGAGAAAAGAGACCGTTAGTGGCACCTCACTGATTCCAAAAAATTGGGATAAAGCACATCTGAATTATTTAACAATTAAAATGATGGAATTTTTTTTTGAAAGATGTGATTTTGCCCCAAGTCCCCATCCCAATTTCCCCCACCTTGACCTCCTTCCCGCGATGGCTCCATAGTGGGGATCTACAGGCACTTTTTTTTTCTTTTTTAGATTTTATTTATTTGAGAAAGAGAGAGACAGATAATGGCAGAGGTAGCGAGAGAGAGCACATGCAGGGAGGAGAGGGAGAGGCAGGCAGGAACCCAATGTGGGGCTCGACCCCAGGACCCCGGGATCATGACCGGGGCCAAAGGCCCACACTTAGCCGACTGAGCCACCCAGGTGCCCCTACAGGCACGTTAAGGATGAGGGTCAGGTCACAAGCAAGATTAGACATGAGCATCTAAACGCCTGTGCCTCTCCCTTTGGAGTGTGCATTCCCTGAGGATTCGTGAGTGGAGTCCCCGGGGGAATCTTCCTAGAGTATCACTTCTACATGATGCTCTTTTAAAGGAGGAAACTCATTTAACCATTAGGTTATTCGTAATGTTTTATATTAAAACAAGCGTGTTATGGAGTAGGGTGACACATTTGCATGAATTTTTAAGATAAACCGGGAGACTTCAAAGCATTTTGTTGGGAGAGTCACGGAAGTTTTGCCCTGATAGCCTTTCCTGCTTTCCTCAGCAACCGAGGCCAATTTGGAAAAGCTTGAGAAGTGCTGGAAAGCATGTGTAGAGTGGGAGAGGGGAGGGCTGGTCACACGGGGCCAGGACAGAGTGGAGGTAAGTCTGGGGAGTGGGGGACCTGCCAGGCTAGTTACTAAAGGGGTCTCTGTCAGGGCTGCTACCACAGCTCCTTTGGGCCCGAGCCCACGAGCCCACGGCTGAGTGGAGGAGAAGCCCGCACTGACAGGGCAATAGGGCGCTAGGCAAATGCACAGGTGGGCGGGGAGCCGTAAATGGTGCCAGGGATGGGCTTCAGGGCCCTTCAGCACCCTCCCTCTCCCAATTGTGAAGTCACCCCAAATAAATATGCTTTCCAGGGGAAAATGATGTGCCGTCTAAGTGCACTTTTTTTTTTTTTTCAAGTGCAGTTTCAGGAGAAGTCCCGTGACCTACTGCAGCCCCAACCAGAATCACTCTAAGACCCTTTGAATAGAAGTTGTGGGCCTGCACTGTCATCTGTGATAGTCAGGGTGATGTACAGAGTGTTTGTTGGGGGAAGGAAAGTTGCATTGACCAAACGTATGATCTATGGTTCCTTTAAAGAAAGCAACTTCGTTCTTTTTAGGCAGCCTTCCCAGGGTCAACCTCTCCTCTTTCTTAAAAGGACCCTGTTTCACAAATGGGAACCTAATTGGGAGCCAAGTAATTGACTTAACCGACTCCTCATTGTCCCATCTTTTCCAGGCCCCATTATTATTATTATTTTTTAAATTTTATTTATTTATTTGACAGAGAGAGAGATCACAAGTAGGCAGAGAAGCAGGCAGAGAGAGAGGGGGAAGCAGGCTCCCCGCCGACCAGAGAGCCCGATGCGGGGCTTTATCCCAGGACCCCGAGATCACGACCTGAGCCGAAGGCAGAGGCTTTAACCCACTGAGCCACCCAGGCGCCCCAGGCCCCATTATTTTTTTAAAAATTCTCATCTTTTTTAGGAAAGAGGTTTCCCGTTATCCTGGAATCGGTCACAAAGTTAACTGGGAATTCAACTCACCTGGCATTTTTCCTGAGGCACAGCTTTGTGGGACTACTTTTGCTGAATTAACACAGTATCTCTTCACAAGAGGATGTTTGATGGTCTAGAGATGCACATGTACCTCTCAAAGCCCTTAATATAGATCTTTTGGAGGCAATGTTCCAGATGATAAAACAGAAACTTCTCAGTAAGTTTTCTGATTGCACTTAATACTTAAATGTTTCTCCTGAAACGCTCATTGTCTTAATATTTTGCTTTTGAGTTTCTTGTATAGTTGGAAAGTGGATCCCATTTTAGAAAAGAATACTAATGGTGCTAATGTGATATGCAGAGCTACGGTGAAGACTGAGCTAACCTTCCTGCCCAAGTGCCGAAGGACTACCTGGCAAGAAGGTTAGTTAGAAGTTGCCGGAACACTGAGCTGCTATATTTATTTCAAAACCGGTGGACTGCCGTAAAAGCTGTAACTTTAAGCAGTTGCATCATACCTGAGATGTTCAGAAATTCGTCAGGATCATAATACAATTCATGGCCTACCAAACGAAACCAAATAGCTATAGCAATTTATGAGAGTAAAAGTTCTCAAGAGTATTGATATTACACTGAAGCCTATGACCTACAATTTGATATGTTGTTAGTGCCTCCCTAATGTTTTCCAGAGAAAAGTTATTCCCTCCCTCCCCGATTTAGTAAATGTTGAAACACAGAACTATGTTCCACCACCTTAGTTACTGAAAGCCAAGTTCAGGAGAAATTAACAATCTTACATTGCATAATACCGTTTGGTATCACTTTTCAATTTCTTTTCAAAAATCAAATAAAGTTGTTTTATGGCCTGGTTATTTATTATTTGGAATCCATTATCCCTTTTCATTTCAAGAAGATTTTGAACGGATATTTGGTTCTCTAGGGAAAACCAGAATAGAGGTAAGAATAGAAGAAAAGGTGAGAGAAAAAGTCAGTCCTATTAGAACCTTGGGGCACCTAGCATAATAGGGCAGTATTTCAGCGTGGACTGTGGATGACCAGCGTGTCAGCAAATTCTGGATGTGGCTGCACATGCAGGGACCCGGCCACCATGACTGAACCACAAAGGCTTCATTTTCCTTTTTTTCACTATATAAAAATGTTGACACAACATGCTACATTAGTTTCAGGTGTACAACCTAGTGATTCAGTTTCTCCAGACATTATGCTGTGCTCACCCCAAGTGTGGCTACCATCCGTCACCCCACAATGCTATTATAGTGGCATTGACAATATTCCCTACGCTGTACGCTTCACCCCCGTGACTTAGTCTATTATTACGGACAACATGTCTGGAAATAGGGGGGGCAGGTGCAGCTGCTTGAGGAAGTTATCATGGCGCTAGGCTGCAGCCTCGTCCCTCACCCTTGGCCTGGGACTTTGACCCCCAGGCAGCCTACTGGTTTTTAAGTAGCGCAAGGAGTTTTTCTCTGTATGAGGTTTCGCCTTTTTGTCAGGAGTGGACCTCATCCGGGGCCAGCACTGTCAGGTGCCCAAACCTATCACCTTAAGATGAATTTTAACTGGCAAAATATACTATTACTTGAAGAGGCGAGGGCAGGAAACCACTCCTCTGGTCTTTGAGACCAGCATTCTTCAGGATATTGGGTAACTTGGGAATTTTCACACCATTCTTAACCTTCCTGGTATCGCTAGAATTTTACGTGTGGAGAATTCAAGGAAACTGAAGATTTAATGACTTTGTCTAACACCTGGCACCAGGCATCACCTTTTATATTATTACACTCAATAAAAATACAAAGGGCTACATGCAAGAGACTACACTAGGTATGAGACACTTCCTTCTAAACCCAGGACATACTATCACGGTCTAATCAAAGTCTGAGACACCATGAGCTCAGAGTGGTTAGTATTCTTTCCCGAAAAGCACAGATGTACTCTTCTTCTCAAGATAAAGCCTAGTCATCCAATTCAAGTACTATGTCAGGAGAGCTCTTCATCACGGGAGTCACAAACTCAAGGACCCAAGGGAAGTAACAGGAAGGAGCAAAGTGGGCCAAGAGTTGGGATGAAACTCACCCCAGTTCGTCCTTTGCTCCTGGACTTTCACTGTATGAAATTTTATGGATCTGCCTTTGGAGAAAAGTACCAATGCCAATGCAGGCAGACCTCTGCCCTGCAGGACAGAGTCTAAACTAGTGCTTCAAGACGTGACGACAGAATTCTCTGATCCAGTTTTAATAAAGAATTTATTTGGTGATCCCCGAAAGGCAAGAGTCAGAAAACAGCCCCACCCCGCTCACTGCAAGAAGAGTTCTATAATAAAACATTTTCCATCCTCTTCTTCTCTCTTCCCGAGGTGTGCCCGTGCTTGCGTCCATCAGCGGAGAGCAGACTGACAGATGGAAATACTTTGTATGAAAGGCACACGGCACCCGGTACACCTCCCCAGCAGGCAAACCTTCCTCTTTTGATAGAAATTCACTGAAACATTTTCTTTTATAGCAAAACACTTAAAGATCCTTCCCCTGTTTATCCCACTTCAGTTATCTCCTGAAAAAGTAGAGAATTGAAAGGTTTTCTGCCCCCCCGCTGTGATCCAAACACTGAGCAGTGAAGATACATCTGGATACACTCAGTTTTGGGGTTATATACTCACATGTCACAGAGGACTCTGAACCTCAAGTTCTGGGTGTGATTAGATCAGCTGAAAAACGGAGACTCATCCTATGATGGAGCAAAGCAGGCTTTTTCAACCATACTACCTCACTGATCCCGAATCCCGTAGAGGTGCAAGATCTGCGCCTCTCCTACGGACTGTATTTCAAAGACAGTCAGCGGAGGAAGAGCGCTAAGGTACATGAACAGAGTTGAATGCTGGTGAAGGCACAGAGTAAAGGATCCCGAGAAATTTTTAGTGCCATTTTCATTTAATAAGCCAGTGGTAGAGCAACCTAAAGACCTTGGCTGTGATCACACCAGGATGTGTTTATGGGAGAGTTGCAGGAGAACGTGACTGGCAGCCGCATGGTCTGGCTCACTGAGCTAAGCAGCCAACAGCTCCAGCACCAGCTGCCCGGAGACTACGGCTGGGGCGTGTAGCGGAGGTACTTCTTGCCCGAGGGGAGCTCTTTGGTGAAGACTCCTTTGGGGAAGAGTTTTTTGGCTTCATCTTCAGGGATGGTTGGAAGAACCATCACGCTACCTCCATCCTATTCAAAGACATTGAGAAATGGTGAAATCTAATCTTAGAGGGAAGCTTAAAGTTGACTTTAGAAAAGTAGCTACAGGTGCTCGCGAGAAGAACTCAGTATTGGTTACTCTCTCCCCTCTGAGGAGTTTTGTTTTCACAGGGTGACACTTTTGTGAGGGAACTATTTCCCTGTTAACAAGCAGTAGTTTTATTTTAAACCCAGTGATGGCTTGGCAGCACACTTTAAAATGTTAATTCTAAGTCCTTATTGCTGCCCTGTGTGAATGATTCCTGCTCCCCCTCTCATCCCTGGCTCCTCACCCCACTTCCTGCTCCTTCTCTTCCAGGCACGCTGGCTTTTCTTCTGTTTCTCGAACCCACCAAGCTGTTCCTTCTGCCAGCAGGTCTCTTCTCTCATAAATATGTGTGACTTGGTCCCTTGCTTTCTTTGTGTCCTTCCCAAAGGTCCCTTCAGAGAAAGGCCTTCCTTGACAGCCAGTTATAAAACCAACCCTCCCACCTCTGCATTCCCGTTCTCTCCACTTCTGCTTGATTATTCTGTCACACTCACTGTCACCTAACACACAGTGAACTTGCTAACTGTTTGTCTCTACCCACTGGAGTGTGAGCTCTAGGAGGGAAGGGATTTCTATTTACGTGTATATTTATACTGTTTCTGCTGTATCCCAGTGCCCACTGCCCGGGCTCCATAAACACGTGTTCGATGGATGGATATACAGAATTTAAGTGACTTGCCTGTCAGGAAAAACAAAACAACACAACCTGGTATTCAGGTTAGCGTATTTTAAAAATGTAGCTATATGAAGTTACCCTTGGGAAAGCCCTGTCCTACCTTTTGCAGAAATCCTAGAGTATTAAAAGTTTATGAATGAGATTCCAACAATTCTATGTGAGTTTAAAAGACCGAGTGAAGCTTCCGAGAAATGAAATGCTCCGTGACAGTAATATACCACAGCGTTTCATAGCCATGACGGAAGTAGCCAATCTAAGTCTAGCTAGAAATATCTTGCCATCATTTTGCTAATTTTAGGAAGGGGTAAAGGTTTTTAAAAAAATTCTCTTATTTTAGAAGGCCTCATTCTGACCAATTAACTTGATCGAATGATCTCAAAGTTAGGCAGCAACATAGGGAGTGTGCATTTTATACAGAAGGTGTAAAAGACCTTGCCGGTGGCCTCACAGCAAATCTGAAACTCAGCCCTGAGAAGTCCAGCCAGTGTGTGTGCATGCCAGAAGAGCCCCGGGTAACAAAGACCCTGAAGATAGCCACTCAGAGATCAGCCCCTTAGACCTTACAGAGTGAGCATCTGCCCTTTTTAACATCTTTACCTTCCAATCAACCGGGGTGGCAACCCTCTTTTCCGCTGTTAGCTGGAGAGAGGTAATTACTCTGAGAATCTCATCAAAGTTTCTGCCGGTTGTCGCTGGGTAGAGGATAGACAGCTTCAGTTTCTTGTCAGGACCAAAAATAAACACCTGCAAAGCACACAAATGCATAAATAGAGGAATTCTTTAAGTGTTTTTGATATTAAAGCCTCTCTGAAAGCTCTTCAGTCATTAGAAATGTTCGAGGATGTTTAAAAAAAATTTATAAAACAACCCACCCTCCCCCCCCCCCAACATCTAGAAAGATACATCAAACTGTTAATCTGGGTGGCTGGAGCTTAGATAATTTTCTTCTCTGTGTTACTTTTTTTTTAAGATTTATTTTTTATTCTTTATTTTTAAGTAATCTCTATACCCGATGTGGGGCTCGAACTCACAACCCCAAGATCAAGAGTCACATGCTCTACCGACTGAGCCAGCCAGGTGCCCCTCCATGTTATTTTTCTAAACATAGAAGGGAATTCTATTGGCTCTGGCTGTCTCAGTATGAACACCTGATATGCAAATTGAATCCGGAAAGGTCTTGGAAAGGTACTATGTTAACTGGGGATGGTTATCTTAAAATATACTAATGGGCGTTGATACTGGTCCTTAAATAGTTGTACGGTTTTGCAGATGAGGGACTAAGTTTGTTCTCCAGTGGGTAAGAACAGAACAAATAGGAATTCTAAATCAGAGCTGCCTTAAGGAAAAGGGTATAGCCCACCACTTTGAAGAGAGGGCTGGAGAAGATTCCACACTTCTAGATGACATCTTAGGATAACTACTTTTTTTACATAATTTTCTGAAAGCTGTCAAATTCAGCAACTTAAAAATTTAGCTGAAAATGTGGGGCGCCTGGGCGGCTCAGTCGTTAAGCGTCTGCCTTCGGCTCAGGTCATGCTCCCAGCGTCCTGGGATTGAGCCCCACATCGGGCTCCCCACTCAGCAGGAAGCCTGCTTCTCCCTCTCCCACTCCCCCTGCATGTGTTCCCTCTCTTGCTGTGTCTCTCTCTGTCAAATAAATAAATAAAATCTTAAAAAGAAAAATTTAGCTGAAAATTTTACTTTGCATTAGCAGTACTGATGCTCAGTGAGATTGCCACTAATACAGTTATTTTGCAATTGGAGATATTCCCCTATTTCCTGGAGGTGGTGCAAGCACTCAGTTAGACAAAGAGCCTGGCCGGTCCTGAGGACTCCGTAATGGATTTCTGTGACTCACCACACGTGCCGTCACAGGCATGCCCTTTTCGTCCTTCTCCGCTGGGTCCAGCATACCTAACAGGATGGCAAGTTCCCGATTCTTATCATCGATGATGGGGAAAGGTAATGTTTCTGTGGGCTCCTGACCATTGTAAGCATTGATATCCTGAAATACAGGTGAGAGAGGAAAAAGAAATCTAAACCAAGCACATCTTCTGAACTCAGTTAACAGCTATTATCTTGCCAGATAGGCAAGAAGACCACAATCGTAATTTTCTCTAAGCAATTTGAGTAAGAAAATGAATGAATGAAAACCCCTCATCCCAATCAGTCACTGACAGAAAGAACAATGTGGTACAGTACTTAGGTTATAACCGTAGACCCTTTTCATGCCCAGTTCTCTTAAAAATTGGCATGCTTTTACTGCTTGAAGCAGTAAGAAGGAAAGCAGCAAAGTTGAATACTGTAGAGTTAGATCCCAATCCAAAGTACCACTGGATACCCAACAAGTAAACACCATCAGAAATAATGGGTTCATTAAGTCCATCAGATCCAGAAATAATGCCACATGCAGAGATAATTCTATAGATCTGGTGCCTGCCCGCTAAGTACCCTGGCCCAGACACGACACTACAGGAAGGCAGATTATTAAGAAATGGAAAAAAAAAAAAAAAATCACAAAACTTAAACCCAAGAATAGAGCTGAATACATATACTTTAAGGACAAGTAACAGGTAAAATTTTTATGGGTGAAAAAGGCAGAGGTAAATTTACACTAGGATGAAATCCACATAGAAAACAAGGCATTTCCGGTCTAAACTGAAAGACAATAATGTACGCTCCTCCCTACTCCGCTCTCTTCCCCTAGTTAACTGCACTCATTCACTTCTACTTTTCCTGTCCCTAGAAGCCTTTGGGGGGAAAAAAAAAATCTAGATTCATTATTTGATCAAGCATCAACACGACCCTCAAAGTGGGGCCGGCAAGGTGGACAAGTCAGACAGTTCCTGCCTTCAAAGAAACGTCCAGTCTGGCCCAGAGGATCCCCGAGGAAGCAGCAGCGAAGACTGTAAGACTGTAACAGGTACGTGGCAGACTGTGAATGCCGAGTGCATGACCGTCCCCATTCACAGGTCTGCGGAGTGAGCGGAGACTTCAGGAAAGACTTCGACCGGGGGCCTTGGAGGATGCATGAGATTTTCACAGGTAAGAGGCGCAGTATTAATGAACCACGCAGGCAAGTCTGAGCATAAAGAGTTGAGAAGAGAGTGAGTCACTTAGCTGGGTAGAGTTTTAAGAAGTAGCAGTAAAGAGGATTTAAAGTTAGAATTTATTATGTGAGGCCTTGAAAGTAAAGCGGGCGGATGTCATGGTAGTCATAGAATCTTTTATTACTCCACGGAGACACGACAGGGTAAGAGCAGTATCGATGAACTCTGAAATGGGAAGCAACACATTTTGACGTGTTCCTTAGTTTTATTATCTTATTTATTTAATTTCATTTATTTTATTATCTTAGCTTCCCTTCTCTTGTCACTGGCTCCCTACCAAGTCATCACACCTAAAAAATGATCCATTTGGATTCATGCAAGAGGCACCCTGAGGTTTCCTATTTAATTAGCTGAACGTCAAAGTCTGGCCACTGTTTCTGATAGTTGGGACGTGTCTCCTCTTGAACGCAATCACAACTGGGAAAATTCTAAGGCAGAAGCTCACCAGCCAAAATAGAGCTGGGCACACCGCTAATGCTTTAAGAGATGTTATACACGAGGTGATAAGCTCTTCCTTCAGTGATTTCTCGTTTTAGCGATCGCTATACCGTAGTAATTGTCAACACTGCCGCTTGCCCAATGGGTATTCGGTGACATCCACGAACATCAGTGAACCACATACTTTGCCTTATTCTATCCTAAATCAGGCTAATGCCTGCCCTCTAGCACCTAGCATCACAAACAGCATCGGTGTGAGGTTCCAACGGCACTGCCATCATTTTACAGCAGGACAATCCTGAGCAAGTCCCTCCGGCTCTGTGGGAGGAAAAGGTACTCTCATCGGCAAACACGAAGGCTCGAACCACACACCTCCCTTAAAGGGCTGCTCCTGGAAACAAACGAGAAACGACCTGTGAGATTGCTGTAGAAAGGCAGCTGCTATTCACAGCCAGAAGTAAGGAATGAGAAAGAATCCCCTCCCCCAAGAAAGAGCAATGCGCTTCTCTTTTCTCCTGCATATGGTTCTCCTCATCTCAGACACTGAGAATCAATGAGCGTGAAATGGACAAGGGATGCAGCCCCAGGTGGCCAACTCACAAGTCAGGACCACATCTCTTATTCAGTTGTACGTGAAGTGCTTGACATAGTGCGTGGTACACGGTCTGTCCCTCCGAGCTGACCCATCAGCATTATTCAGTGGCACATCGGGGCAAAGCCATCAAAATGTTCTTGAGTTAAGCCTAGACCACCACATCTATTGGCCAAGTGAATCCTTTGTTGCAAGCAGGCAATTCCTTCAGTTCGTGCATTCTACACGTACGGACCAACCGCCCAGGACGTACTGGCCATCAGGCTTTGTTCGGCAGCGCACAGAATGCGGGTCTGCCCGGCCGAGCCTCTACTCCGCTGCGTGCGGAGAAACGAACAAATGAAACCAGCGATGTGCAGAGCATTTTCTTTTAGATGGCGACAAGTGCTAAGGAGAAACTTAATCAGAGGGGGCTAGGGAGTGTGGAAGAGAGTTATAATCTTAGATAATGAGGCCATGGGAGCCTTTAATGAGTCAAGACCAGAAGGAGGTGAGGGCAAGCCACAAACATACCTGGGTAAAGAGTCTTCCAAATAGGATTAAGGATAATTTTAAGGTGGAGTAGATGAATTTACTGATGAATCAGACATGGATATGGAAAAACCAGAGGCATTAAGGATGATGCCTGGCTTTTTGGCCTGAGCAACTATGAAAATGCAGTGTCTGTTATCTTGAGATGAGTCAGACCTTGGATTAAGAAAAGGAACCCCGTGTTAGATATACTAGGTGTGAGATGACGGGACATCCCAGGGGAGAGGCTGAATTGACACAGGTTGTATCGGTCTGGAAGCCAGCAGAGTCTGACCCAGAGATGGAAATTTGGGAATCACAGCATTCAGAGGTGAGCAGATGACCTCACCAAGGGGAAGGGTGTAGAAAAAAAGAGAAGGCGTCCAAGAAATGTGTCCAGGGCAACTTTAGCATAAACTAGGAGTTGAGAGATGGAGCTCAGTCTCAGAATAAGCAGGAACAGCTACAGATGTGGTGTCTGGAAGCCAAGAGAGGAAAATGTTTCAGAATATACAGTGATCAGTGGGTAAAGGCTGCTAGCAGGCCAAGAAAGAGTAGGGCTAAGAATCAAGCATTGCGGGGCGCCTGGGTGGCTCAGTGGGTTGAGGCCTCTGCCTTTGGCTCGGGTCATGGTCTTGGGGTCCTGGGATCGGGCCCCGTGTCGGGCTCTCTGCTCAGCAGGGAGCCTGCTTCCCCTGCTCTCTCTGCCTGCCTCTCTGCCTACTTGTGATCTCTCTCTCTGTGTCAAATAAATAAATAAAATCTTAAAAAAAAAAAAAAAAGAACCAAGCATTGCATTTCGCAAGGCAGAGATCACAGTGTGGTCTAAGTCAGACTTTCAGATTATCAGTGAATCTGAGGGGTGCCCGGGTGGCTCAGTCCGTTAAGCATCTGCCTACGGCTCAGGTCATGATCTCAGGGTTCTGGGATCAAGCCCCACGTCCGGCTCTCTGTTCGGCTGGGAGTCTGCTTCTTCGTCTCACTCTCCGTGCTCTCCGTGCCCCCACCCCCAAATAAGTAAATAAAATCTTAAAAAAAAAAAAATCAGTGAATCTGAGGTCACTTGTACCTTCACCTCAAAAAACCAAGCTACTCCAAAAATTAACAACTCAGGAAACAACAGATGTTGGTGAGGATGCGGAGAAGGGGGAACTCTCCTACACTGTTGGTGGGAATGCAAACTGGTGCAGTCACTCTGGAAAACAGTATGCAGATTCCTCAAAAAGTTAAAAACAGGACTACCCTGTGACCCAGTAATTGCACTACTGGGTATTTACCCAAAGGATACAAAAATAATGATTCTAAGGGGCATATGCACCCCAGTGTTTATAGCAACAATGTCCACAATAGCAAAAATATGGAAAGAACCTAGATGTCCACTGACAGATTAGTGGATGTGGTACATGCATGCACATGCACACACACACACACACACACACACACACACGCACGCACACGCAGAGGAATATTACTCAGCCATCAAAAAGAATGAAATCTTGCTATTTGTAACAATGTGGAAGGAACTAGAAGATATACTAAGTGAAATAGGTCAGTCAGAGAAAGACAAATACCGTATGACTTCACTCATATGTGGAATTTAAGAAACAAAACAGGAACATAGGGGAAGGGAAGGAAAAATCAAGTAAGACAAAAACAGACAGGGGGGCAAACCATAAGAGACTCTTAACTATAGGGAACAAATTGGGGGTTGCTGGAGAGGAGGGTGGAGGGATGGGGTAACTGGGTGATGGGCATTAAGGAGGGCATGTTGTAATGAGCCCTGGGTGTTATATGCAACTGATGAATCACTGAACTCTACCTATGAAACTAATAACATACTATATGTTAACTAAATTGAATTTAAATTAAAAATTAAAAAAAAAAAAACCAAACCAAGCTACTCTATATAATTTATAACTTGATCTATAATTTCAAAGCAATGCCGATTGCTACTATACCTTGCTCCAGGCAAGATGGTCTTCAACACTGTCCACTGAAAGGGCAATCATCTTAACGTTCTTCTTGGCAAATTCTGGTGCCAGCTTTGCAGCTCTGCCAAGCTCCGTGGTACACACGGGGGTAAAATCCCGCGGGTGGGAGAAGAGAATGCCCCATCTGAAAGGAAAAAGAAGTCACAGCTTACTGGAGAGGTTATCACCATCAATATAGAATGAGAAATCACAAATCCTAGGTCAAAAATGACTTTCTTTTTTATTTTATTTCATTTTTTTGACTTTCTTTTTTAAATGAATACGCTCATGCGGACAATTACTTTTAGATTTTTGTTGAGGAATGCTTTCTGATCTTACTTCCAGAAAAGCCCACGTTTAAAGCCCAATTCAACCAAAGGTATGAAATTCCACATGATAAATGTCTTAAAAGACTCTAATTTAAGGGTGTCACCTCCTTTAATAACTATAGGGCCACCCTAACTCTTTTCAGCTCATAAAACGTGTGCTGCTCAAACCAACAAGCTTATTGAAATAACTGCCCCACCTCCCTGCCCACTTACTCACTTCTGTTTTTTTTTTCCCCAGGCACAAAGACCCTGACATTCCGTTTCAACAGTAGATGTCCCAATGTGCCCCAATCCAAACAAATGCCTGATTGCAATAATAAGCAGCTTACGTAATCTGGAATAAATAGGCTTCTATCCCCTATTTATATGTAAAATTAAAGTTGACACTTGGCTTCTTTGTAGCGAATGGATATAAAAACTTTTGTAAATCGACTACACCCAATCTCTGCACCCTGACAAAACAGCTCCACTTTACAAGTTTTACCTGTCTCTTTGTTTGCAGTTTCTCTTTCTTCTGGTTTCAGACCAAGTGGGCAGAAAACTGAGAGCCGACAACGGATTTTTACAACAACAGATTCTTAGGTAAATCCTGCTATCTAAATAATCATCATTAGCTAAGGTAAAACTCTGTATAGATTTTAAGCACATTTCAAGCTTAAAGTCACCAAGAACTTTTGGACTACCACTTCCTTCTCTGCAACGGAAACTACTCCTCTGCTGAAAAGGAAAATTTAACACTCAATTTTCCACAATCCTTGCTGAGGTACGTTAAACCAGGATTCTAAACTAGTAGATTACTAAACCTAGCCTAGATGCCAAGCTGACCCCTCAAAGTTTGCTAAGTTTCCTGAAGCACAGAGAACAAAAGCAGAGGCAAGGGTACCTCTCCTTCCCACCTACATCTGCCACTTGGACTCCCAAGGCTTCAGGAGAGCAAAAGCCTTCCCACAAAAAGGATAGATGGCCCTATGGCAAGACTGGGAAGAGAGAGGTAGTATTTTTAAGATTCTGGAGGATTGCGGTAGGTTTACTTTTCTATAAAGGGCAGTTAAGAGGGACATACATCTTTTGAAAGAAATAATCTAGGCATGGGTAAAATCTAGATTAGATTAGATTCTATGGAAAAGGATCGGCTTAAGCGTCAGATGAGACTCAAGAGAAAGTCTCCAAGAGTTGAGAAAAAACTAAACTGGTCATTTCTTCCTGTGTTGTTACATGGTTGATGAATTACAAGTGTTAGACATACAACTTTCCAGTGTGTGGAGAAGGTTTTGCTGAATCATGCTAAGGAACTGAGTTTGAGCCACTTCGCATCCTGCCCCCTCAGAAGCCAAACTCCAGTTTGCCAAATAGGATAACTCTGAGAATGACTTCCTACAGCCTGCCTTTCCTCCAAGTCTCCCCACTGTGCTCTTACGAGTAGTTCAATTACATTATCCCATTTCCTTCCTTATTTTCAAAAGACAAAAGGCTTCCTCCTTTAAGAGAAGAGTCCCCGCTCACTTACCCTGAGAAAACGGCAGGAAAACACGTTTTGTTTGGTAAAAATGTAAAGGAGCTGCTTCTACTACATACGTACAAAAATAGTGATAAAATTCACCAAATGCAGCACCCAAACCCCTTAGTTGTTTCCGATTGTCAGAGGTAGGGCAGATACCTGTAATTTTGAAATTATTCTTTTCCTCCAAAAAAAACACCTGGATCAAAAAGTGGCATCTGAATTGAGATCATGCACAGAATGGAGTTGTCTGATTTGAGGCAGACTTGTTATACTACTTGTCTATAGATGCAGGTATTTTTCTCATCTTCCTACTGGTGGCTCCGAGAAGGTACCACTTTCAATGAAATCAAGATAGATTCAGGGGCCAATAAACAACAACAACAAGAAACCCAAAAAGTAGGCTTAGCTTAAACAGTGACAGCATTTATAATTATTGCTATAGTATGTTAATATTTATCTTTAATCTACATAATCTAAGAGTTCTGGTAAGATTTTGTTGTATGAGGGTGAAGGCTATAGATGGGAATAGGAAGGAACATACCCCGAAAATCCCATGGACTTTTGGGGAAACACTAATACCTAGATTACGAGATCGGACACAATCTGTATTTCTGAGGTCTCTTCCTACCTTTAAGGTCTGAATGTTCCATTTCTCATCTTTTTTTCTAGCCTAGTCCTCTCTTTCACAAAGCTTAGCTTTTCCTGTAATCAGAGGCTGGACAATGGATTTAAGGGATTGTAAGGCAATGTAAGAATCTCTCCCAGGTTCTCTGCATAGCCCCACCCAGTTATTGATTAATCTCATAAACTTCCCTCTCTCTGTCTATACACACATATACCTGGATGCTGTGAATAAAAAGGATACAAATCATGGAGGAACTGTTAAGCCGCACAACATCCCAGTGCAAAACGGACACACAAACAAAAAGCCAGGAACAGACTCAGAAATACAAAGAACCAGTGGTGGCCAGAGGGGGTGGGGGGATGGGTGAAATAGATGAAGGGGATTGAGAGGTACAAACTTGCAGTTATAAAACATCTAAGTCATGGATGTGAAAAGTACAGCATGGGGAACAGAGTCAATAATATTGTAATGCATGGTGACAGACGGTGACTAACTCACTGTGATGAGCGCTGAGTAATGTACGGAATTGTGTAATTACTCTTATACACCTAAAACTATTAAACACTGTGTGCCAATTATCCTTCAATAATTAAAAAAAAAAAAAAGGAAAAAGGAAAACCAGTGTGGTGGGGCTGCTGGAACTCCAGAACCATACTACATGACACATCTCTGGGATGTTTTCAGGTTAAAACCAAGCAACTTGAAAGCTTGCTGATTCAGGAACTGTAAAATGTAAAACCAGGGAACACCGATTTACTCCCGGTCATAATGGAATGACTGCCAGGCCAGATCTGGCTATCACCAGCAAGGTCACGTGCGGGAAGCAAGGCAGCAGGGGGCAGGAAGCGGCGAGGGGCACACCACTGGGAAACAAAAGGGTCTCCAAAGCCGGGAGGTACACGCGTGCTGGCGCTCCAAGAGCCTGCGGCGGCAGGAAGGCAAAAACCCGCCACTGCAACACAGCAACCTCAGAAAGCCCTCCCCCGCACAGTGTTGCAAGTTCTGGAATGAAGGACACACCTACATACAGAGTGTTCTTGGTTCCTCCCAGAGCTGTTATCAAATCATAGCCCAGCCACTGGAGGAGGCTCTGGACAACAAGTCTTTCAGCCAGTTATTTGGCAGCTGATGGTTTTAAATTTACGTTTTGTGTCTACAAGCTTGCAAATGCCACTGCAGCAAGCAGGACTTCAGATAACCGGCTGGGCCGTCCCGAACCTTCGGCCAGCAGCAGTGTCTGTCCTCAGACTATGGCCTTAAACACCCATCCTCCCCAGGGAACAAATTCCAGAACGGAAGGAGGGAGGGAGGTGCGACCCTGGGCACGAATCCCAGGACGTGACCGCTGATGCCGCCCGGTCCGTGCCCCGCCGGGCCTCGGCTTGACCGTGCTACTTGGCACCGCTTACCAAACCGTGTGAGATAGGCAACCAGCCCTCCGTATCCGCCTCCGGTTCCCGGACCTGCGGGAACCCAATTTCGTTCCCCTCCCCCTTTCCCGCCGCGGAGCTAGCTCAGCCACGAGGGGGCCGCAAGCGGGAGGGGATCTGGTGGCCGGCCCCCAGCAGCGCTCGGACGACGCGGGGCAGGGGCCACTCGGCCAGAGGCACGTGCAGGAACCGGTGCGGGGAGGAGGCGGGCGGCGAGCTGGAGGCTGAGCGGGAAGGAGGACGGAAGGGAGAAGAAATAGGGAAGGCTCCTCCGAGGTCCAGCGTAACCCTACGGCAGGGCAGGGCTACGAGGTGGCCACTTACGAGTCTCCTAGATAGTCGTGGAAACGGATGCGGCCGACGGTAGTATTGGCCTCGAAGTTGGGAGCCTCGTCCCCGAGAAGGAGACCTCCGGGCATGGCGGCAGCGGTGACGCCGGAAGACGAGGACGCGCAGCAGCGACAGCCACCAGCTTGCCGGCTCTGGTGGTGTAGCTGCCCGCCGCAGAGAAGTGCGACCGCGAGGGGCGGGACGAGGGCGAGGTCAGAGGCGGAGCCCAGGTGGGCGGGGCCGTGGCGGAGCTAGGGGCGGGGCGGGGCGGGACCTGGCCGCGGGCTGGGTGGACCCAGCGAAGGTCCGCGCGGTTGCGAGGGAGGGTCGGGACTGCCCGAGCGAGGGGCGGGGCAAGGGTGGGTGAGCTCTGGGTACTTGTCTGCTGCCTCTGAACCTTCCGGGAGTCTGCTGGCACCGGCGCGGGTCTCCGCTCACGTGACGTGGGACTCAGTGACCTCGCCTCCTGGAGGCTTGGGGGTGAGCAAAGTTTGATCCTGCGGTGCGTCTGGCGTTTGAAGGTGCAAGGAAGCGGAACGCGGTAGAAGGGGAGCCCCAAGGCAGAGAATCCGGGTGGGGGATGACGAATCCGCGGAGATCCTCCTGTACACTCACGCTTGGTCGCCTGACCACTCCACTTACCCCTTTGTAAGTGTGAGCTTCTGGAATCCTGAACTCTTTATCAGAGGATGTGGCAAGACCCAGACTTGGCAGGGGACCTTATGTCAGAGGAAGTGGTTTTCATATTGCAGCAAAAATTCCAGCACCTATGTCATCAGTCACTGCTCGAGGGAATGTCGCTAAACTTTTATTTCACTCCCCTCTCCCAGTATTGTGAACCATAAAATATTCAACGCGATTATCCTGAAATCTAGATATACATTTTTTAAAAGATTTATTTATTTATTAGAGAGAGGGAGAGGGGCAGAGGGAGAGGTAATCTGAAGCCGACTCCCCGCGGAGCATGAACCCCCCCC
>CM052893.1:12609067-12700116 GCA_028534135.1 Potos flavus | reverse complement strand
GAAACCCTGGGGCCCTTGAGGAATGATCTGGAAGGGACACCTGGGTGGGCCAGTGTAGACAAACCCAGGGAGTTCCAGAGCTAACGATGAACACGTGTCTGAGACCGGAGTTTGCTTCTCTGTGAGTAGCATCGAGCTGGGGTGGAAAGCCGTCTCTGGGTCTTAGGAGCCACTGTGTCAGCAGGCGTGAGCCTGGCAGGGGAGTCAGGTCGGATGGCTGGGAGACTGTGAGGCCGTGGCGGCGGGCCAGCGCTCTCGATGGGCAGGCCAGCTTGCTCCAGCGACAGGGCTTGGCCAGCCCTCCTGCTGCAGAAGTGATATGATAGTTGCTTCCTGGTGGGTTCAAGCCCTCATCTCAGCGGGGGGCTTGGTGGGAAGCGGCCCCCAGGCAGCGTTATTGATTCTCGCTCAGTGTGCCGCCTGCTTGCTCGGATGAGGACCGCAGGTGTCCTCTGCCTGGTGTCTGTGAATTCAGCCAGCAGTGGCACTTCTTGCAGAGCCACACCCCTGAGAAATCCTCCACTTTGCGGTGCTGTGTGGAAGAGGCCAGTTTTCATTTGGAACTGAAATCTCAGCTCCTGAGGTTCCAAGGCCACATGGCACACCAGTGTCCTTGAAGCTCTAGTTCCACATGGGGCCTGACGTGCGACCCTGAGACCGAACCTGGGCCGCCTGCTGCTGCTGCTGCAGGTTCCTTCCTGAAAACTGTGCAGCAAAGCCTGGTTTGTGATGATGTCCCAGGAAAGAGGGACAGATGCCCCTTTCCGCCCAATCACAGGAGGACGCCGGACGTCAATCACAGGCGGCTGGTGCAGGGAGGACAGATGTCTGTGTCCCAGGACCTTGGCCAGAGGGTGATTTGGACCCTGGGATGCTTCTGTGCTCAGCTTTCTCAGATGAGCACATCAGGCAAGGGGAGAAAGTGTGTGTGCTCCCCTGTAATCGAAGAAGGTGTCTGGTTTTGGGTTTCATATGCTGGTGGATTCCTCTTATGGCTCATTTTCCTGGTGGACTTCAGGGTGCCCGAGGGGGACCCATTGTCCCAGGCATCCTGGCTGTGCACGAGCTCTGGTCACCTTTCCCCCAGGGCTCTGGACTAGGAAATCGGAGGGAGTCCATGGTGAAACCATCTGAGTAGGCCTCCGTTTCCCCCTTGCCGAGGTGGGCTGGTGACTGTGATAACTGCTCTGGAAATAGAAAGCAGGGGACAGGGCTGGGGTACAGAAGGGGAAGTGGTGGTGGTGCTTGCTCTTCACCTAGGGTCCAGGTGGGACTTCACTAGGAAGGTGATGCTTGAGTCACGTTCTAAAGGAGGGGAGTGATATCACATCAAGAGCCTTCTAAACGGAAGGGAAAGCATATGCAAAGGCCCTGGGGCAGGAGCATACCAAGTATGTACAGGAGCAGCAAGAAGGCCCTGTGGCCACAGGAGACAGTTTAGGACATGACCTCAAGGAAGTGACAGTAGGGTGACAGAAAGTCATTGCAGGGCTGTGACCCCACGGGACCCCGTTTCACTGGGCCATCCTGGCTACAGTGTTGAGAACAGATGACACAGGGCTGAGGATGGGCAAGGGAGGTCAATGATGAAGCTTTTCCAGGATCTCAGGCAAGAGATGGGCTCCATTGTGGACCAGACAGGTGGCCTTGGAAGGAGGGGTTAGTGCTACTCAGGGTACCTATCGAAGATAGAGTTCACGGGATTTCCCAATGGGTTCGATATCGGCAATGGGAGAAAGGAGGAATTGAGGTAACTCCCGGCTCTTCTTGGTTGTCCCAAGCGAGGCGAAGGAGGAGGTGTCTGGGGGTAGGAGGTAGTGCGTGTTCCACCTGCTGAGGAAGGTGCCTTTCACAGTGGACATGCTGATGTTCATGTCCGTGAGAACTTTGAACTTCTGCCCCCACAGCAACTTTCAAGTACAATCTCCCCCACTTTTCTCAAAGTTCATGGTAAGACACTTGGCTTTTTGGAAAGATCTACATTATTACTCAGCTCCAGTAGCAGGAAGAAACCTGAAGAGGATTTCCCTCTTATGAAAAAAGTCAAAAAGCGCGCATCGCGGTCAGCATCTGTTTTGTGGGGACCCACTACGGAGGTGGCATGCACCCCAACCAGCTCCTTCCTGGGCACTGCTCTCCGCCTCCAGCCACCAGCCCTTTGAGTTGTGTCTGTGACCATCTGCTGGGCTCTATCTGCATTTATTTTGGGCGTCCGTTAGGACGTTGTGTCCTGAGGCCTAAGAAGAGCCAAAGAGAAGGAACTTTTGGTGTCTCAGCATGCTCAGTCATTTTTTTTGGTAGAAATGCATGGTAATTCCCTTTTCAGTTTACACCATTTCTGCTGTGAAAGGTTTCCTAGGAACACTGTACTTTCAAGTAGCGGGGAGCCTCTACCCCATCCTGCAGGGTTAGCTTTAGTCTCCATGCTGCACAGAACATTCCATACCTTGCGGATTTCATTACTTAAACATGGCAGCTTTGACCCCCCTTCACCCCTTTCCCCCTTTCCCTGAATCTGGCAACCACCCATCTGTTCTCAGTATGTGCGTTCAGTACGTTTTGGGGTTCCATGTGGAATGTCCATGAGAGCCTCTGGTGTTTGTCTTTCTGTGTCTGAGTTACTTAGCATAATGCTCCCAAGGTCGATGTTTCCATGTCTGGTTCTTGTGAGTAATGCTGCAGTGAGCATGGGAGTGCATCTCTCTTTTGGAGGGAGTGTTTTCGTGTTCTCCAAAGAAATGCTCAGTAGAGCAATTACCGGGTCATGGGGTAGTTGTATGAATTTTTTCCAGAACCTCCATAGTGTTTGTCACCGTGGTTGCACCAATTTCCATTCCCACCAACAGCGCACAGGGTCCCTTTGTGTGCACATCCTTGACCACACCTCGTGTCTGTGTCTTAGACGATCGCCATTCCAACAATTGAGAGGTGATAGGTGACTGTGGTTTTGATTTATGTTTCCCTGACGACAGTCAGTGATGTGGAACAACTTTCTCTGTGTCTGTTGGCCACCTGTATGTCATCTTTGGAAGGTATCTATTCACATATTCTTCCCAGTTTTTATTCAGTTTTTGTTTGGATTTGAAAGAGTGTTTTGTGTAGTTTGGATGTTAACGTCTTCTCACACATAGGATTTGCAGATATTTTTTCTCATTGGGTAGGTTGCCTTTGAAGGCTTCGATGGTTTCTTTTGTCATGCAGGAATTTCAGTTTGATGTCATTCCACTTGTTTATTTTTGCTTTTGTTGCCTTTGCTTTTGGTGTCTGATGTAAAAGACTCTTCCCCAAAACCAATATCGAGACACTTACTACTTGTGTTTTCTTCTTGGAGGTTTATGGATTCAGTTCTTATGTTCAAGTCATCCATCCACTCATAATTTGTATGTGCGGTGCAAGAAAGTGATCCAGTCACATTCTTCTACATTTAGTGTCCAGTTTTCCCAGTACCATTTCCTGAGGAGACACTCCTTTCCCCAGTGTATATTTTCTCCTGCTGTGTCATAAGTTAAGACCACACATGTGTGCGTTACTTTCTGAGTTTCTCAGGTCCTTTCATTCTTTCTTTCTTTCTTTCTTTCTTTTTTCTTTCTTTCTTTCTTTCTTCCTTCCTTCCTTCCTTCCTTCCTTCCTTCCTTCCTTCCTTCCTTCCTTCCTTCCTTCCTTTCTTTCTTTCTTTCTCTTCCTTCCTTCCTTCCTTCCTTCCTTTCTTTTTCTTTTCTTTTTTCTTTCTCTTTTTCTTTCTCTCTTTCTTCCTCTCTTTCTTTTTCTCTTTCTCTCTTTCTTCCTCTCTTTCTTTCTCTTTCTTCCTCTTTTTCATTCTCTATTTATTTCTCTTTCTTTCTTTCTGGTTTTACAGTTCATTTGTTGGGAAAATATTTTTCCTGTCGGAATATATGCAGTGGGGACTTAATTGCTGATGTCTTCATACTCTTTCTTAGGACTTTTCTCTGACATCTGTGTTTTTGTAAATGAGTAGCTGGCTCTGTAGCTTTCAACAGGTTGGAAATTTGGGCAGAACTTCTTAAGTCATATTGTATTCTTCTATCAGATTTGTGTCTGCTTGTCTTTTGTGATGTTCTCAGTTGTGACGATGGATATCTATATTTCCTTTTTCCGTGGTAAGTTTATTAAAGTGCATTTAATTTCTCTTAAAAATGTGGATTCTAGGGGCGCCTGGGTGGCTTAGTGGGTTAAAGTCTCTGCCTTCGGCTCAGGTCATGATCTCGGGGTCCTGGGATCGAGCCCCGCATCGGGCTCTCTGCTCAGCAGGGAGCCTGCTTCCCCCTCTCTCTCTGCCTGCCTCTCTGCCTACTTGTGATCTCTCTCTCTCTGTCAAAATAAAATAAATAAATAATTTTAAAAAATGTGGATTCTATATATAATATAGTATATATACTATATACTATATATATATAATATATATATAATACTATATATATACTATATATACTATAGATACATATGTATATGTATATATATATGTGTGTATATATATGTATCTATAGTATATATGTATACTATATATATGTATACTATATACATATACTATATATATATACTATATATATACTGTATACTGTATACTATATATAGATATATCTATATATATAGTATACTATATATATATAATATATATACATATATATGTATATATACATATATACTATAATATAGTATATATATATATTAAATATATATATATTTAATATATATATTTATATAAAGCAGCAGGTTTAAAGAAATGCATTTATTGGAAGCGACGGTTGGGACAGGACATAAATATTATTCATTCCCACTCAGTCTTAATAATTCTATCAGAGCTAAGTTTAAATATACCTTTACTATACTAATGAGTAGACTTTGCCAAAGTACTATGATTATCAGCTTCCAAGCTTTCTATTGTGTTCCGTTGACCCGTGTGTCTGTTTTTACGCCGGTACCATACTGTTTTGATGACAACAGCTTTGTAATCTAGCTTGAAATTGGAATGTGGTGATTCCAGGTCGCTTAATCGCTTGCTTGCTTGCTTGCTTATCAGGGAGATTATTTATTTATTTTTACTTAGTCTATATTTGTATTCTAAATATTTTTCTTTCACTTTTTTATTATGATCATATAATGTGTTTTGTGTCAGGGCTACGGGTTTGAGATCCTTCAGTTTTACACAGCACACAGTGCTCACTAGAGCACATACCCTCCCCGATACCCATCACCCAGCCACCCCATTCCCCCACCTCCCTCCCCTTCAGAAACCCTCAGTTTGTTTCCCAAGTGTAAGTGTCTCTTATGCTTTATCTCCCTCTCTGGTTTCATCTTGCTTCCTTTTTTCCTCTCTTCCCCTAGGATCCTCTGTCTTGTTTCTTAAATTCCGCATATCAGCGAGATCATATGATAATTGTCTTTCTCTGATTGACCTATTTCGCTTAGCATAATACCCTCTCGTTCCATCCAGGTCATTGCAAATGACAAGATTTCATTTTTTGATGACTCTGTCATATTTAATTCATTGTCCTATCCATTCATCTGTCGACGGACCTCTGGGTTCTTTGCATACTTTGGCTATTGTGGGCATTGCTGCAATAGACAGTGGGGTGCAGGTGCCCTTTCAGATTGCTCCATTTGTATGTTTGGGGTAAATACCTAGTAGTGTAATTGCAGGGTTGCAGGGTAGCTCTATTTTCAACTTCTTGAGGAACCTCCACACTGTTTTCCAGGGTGGCATCACCAGCTTGCATTCCCATCAACAGTATAAAAAGGTTCCCCTTTCTCCACATCCTCGCCAACACCTTTCATTTCCTGACTTGTTCATTTTAGCCATTCTGACTGGTGCGAGGTGGTATCTCATTATGATGTTGATTTGTATTTCCCTCACGTCGAGGGATGTTGAGCACTTTTTTATGTGTCCGTTGGCCATTTGGATGTCTTCTTAGGAGAAATGCATGTTCATGTCTTTGGCCTATGTCTTGATTGGATTATTTGTTCTGTGGGTGTTAAGTTCGGTAAGTTCTTTCTAGATTTTGGATACTAGCCCTTTATCTGATATGTCATTTGAAAATGTATACTCTCGTTTGCTTCGTTGTCTTTTGGTTTTGTTGACTATTTCTCTTGCTGAGCAAAAGTTTTCTATCTTGATGAAATCCCAGCAGTTCATTTTTGCTTTTGTTTCCCTCGCCTTTGGAGAGGCATCTAGCAAGAAGTTGCTCTGGCTGAGGTCAAAGAGGTTGCTGCCTCTATTCTCCTCAAGGATTGGGATGAATTCCTGTCTCACCTTGAGGTCTTTCATCCATTTGGTGTCTATTTTTTGTGTATGGTATAAGGAAATGGTCCAGTTTCATTCTTTTGCATATGGCTGTCCCATGTTCCCAGCACCATTTGCTGAAGAGACTTTTTTTCCCCATTAGATATTCTTTCCTGCTCTGAGGACGATTAGTTGACCCTAGAGTTGAGAGTCCGTTTCTGGTTTTCCTATTCTGTTCCATTGATGTACAAGTCTTTTTTTGTGAAATTACCATACTGTTTTGAGGATTACAGCTTTGAAATAGAGCTTGAAGTCTGCAGTTGGGTTGCCACCAGCTTTGGTTTTCTTTTCAACGTCCCTTTGGCTATTCGGGTCTTTTCTGCTTCCATACAAATTTGGGGATATTTATTCCAGTTCTGTGAAAAATGGGGATGGTATTTTGATAGAGATTGCATTGAAACTGTGGCTCGTTCTAGGTAACATAAACATTTTCACAATATTTGTTCTTCCGATCCATGAGCATGGAACGTTTTTCCATTTCTTTGTGTCTTCCTCCATTTCTTTCATGACTATTGTATAGTTTTCTGAGTACGGATCCTTTTACTCTTTGGTTAGGTGGATTCCTACGTATCTTATGGTTTTGGGTGCAATTATACATGGGATGGACTCCTTAATTTCTCTTTCTTCTGTCGCATTGTTGCTGTAGAGAAATGCAAGTGATTTCTGTGCATTGGTTTTATATCTTGCCACTTTAGGAAAGTCCTGGATGGGTTCTAGTCATTTTGGGGTGGAGTATTTTGGGTTTTCCACAGAAAGTATGCTATTGTGTGCAAAGGGTGAGAGTTTGCCTTCTTCTTTGCTGATTCAGATGCCTTTTCTCTCTTTTTGTTGTCTGATTGCTGAGGCTAGGCATTCTAGTACTATGTTGAACAATCGTGATGAGAATGGACATCCCTGTTGTGTTCCTGACCTGAAGGGAAAAGCTCTCAGGTTTTCCCCATTGGGAATGATATTCACTGTGGGTTTCCCATAGATGGCCTTTATGATGTGGAGGTATGTACCCTCTATCCCTTCACCGTGAAGAGTTTTGATCAAGAAAGGATGCTTTAATTTGTCAAATGCTTTTTCTGCATCTATTGAGAGGATCCTACGGTTCTCGTTCTTTCTTCTATTAAGGTAGTGTATTCCATGGATTGATTGGCAGTTGTCGAACCACCCTTGCAGCCAAGGAATAAATTCGATTTGGTCGTGGTGAATCATCCTTTTAATGTAATGTTGGATCCTTTTGGCTAGTATGTTGGTGAGAATTTTTGTATACATATTCATCAGGGATAGTGGTCCATAATTCTTTTGGGTGGTGTCTCTGTCAGGTTTTGGGATCAAGGTAATGCTGGCCTCATCAAAAGGGTTTGGAAGTTTTCCTTCCAGTTCTATTTTTTGGAAAGATTTCAAAAGAAGAAGGCTTGGGTGCCAGGCCTCGGGCAAGAAGGCAGGATCCCAAACTAGGGTTAGGGGGTAGGCCCTAGGGACATTGGGATCTGCTCTGCTGCCCCTAAGGTGAGCTCCCGTGGCAGTTGAATTGAGGGTGTGGGTCAGCCTCAAGGTTTGTGTCCAGGGGGCCACTGAAGGTGGGGGTGGCCTCAGGTGGGCACGTAGATTCCTCCTGCTCTGAATCCTTTGTGGAGTTCCAAATGGGACGGGTACCTTCTGGGTGAAATGTGGAGTACTGTGGTATGCCTCAGGTGTCCCCACTCAGGGGAGCTTGGGGGTCACGTCTATGGGGACAGAAGCCAGAAAACCAATCCTAGGATCAAGGTTAAGGCCTAGGGGCATGGTGGCCCTGATGTGCAGGTGCTGACAAGAGATCCCCAGGGGCTGATATGAGGGCATGGGTGAGGAAGAGTCAGGCTGCGAGTTTGTGTCTGGGGGGGTCGCTGAAGGTGGGGGTGACCTCAGGGGGAGCATGCAGGCTTCTCCTACTCACAGGGTTTTGTGCAGCTGCCAATGTTACGGTTTCCCGCAGGGGCGCAGGCGGAGTCCTGTGGTGTGTCTGAGAGGTCTCCAATCTGGAGGGCTTGGGGGCCAGGCCTCTGGAGACAGAAGCTTGAAAAGGCAGCCTAGGGTTAGGGTTAGGGCCTAGGGGCATGGGAGGCCTGATATGCCAGAGCTGAGGTGAGCGACCCTGGTGGCTGAGTTGAGGGTGGGAGTCAGCCTGAGTGTCAGGCTGTGGGTTTGTGTCCAGGGGATCGCAGAAAGTGGCAGTCACGTCATAGGGGTGGCATTCAGGTTTCTCCTGCCCTGGGGCTTTTGCTTAGCTCAAAATGGCACGGTTTACTTCTGGGAGCCAGGAGGAGTCCTGTGGTATAGCTTAGGGGTCCCCATTTGAGGGCTTAGGGGCCAGGACTCTGGTGAAAGAAGCTGAAAACACAACCTAGGGTTGGGTTACAGACTAGGGCCGTGGGAGGTCTGATCTCGGGCACTGAGGAGAGTTCCCCAGGGGCTGAGTTGAGGGCGGGGCTCAGGCTGAGTGTCAAGCTAAGGGTCTATGGGGGCGGGTACATGGTGGTGGGGGTGGCCTCAGGGGGCGTATGCAGGATTCTCTTGCTCTGAGGGTTTTGCTAAGCTCCAAATGGCTCAGTTTCCTTCGGGGGCAGCCGGAGTCCTGTAGTATGGCTCAGGGGTCCCCAGTCTGGACAGCTTCGGTGCCAGGCCTCCAGAGATGGAATCCTGATACCCCTTCAGAGAGTTAGCGTTAGGCCCTCGGGGCATGGCAGGCCCCCTCTGCCGGCACTGAGGAGAGTCCCTGGACGGGTGCGTTGAGGGGGGGGCTTCATGCTCCGTGTCTGGCGGAGGGTTTGTGTCCAGGGTGGCCGCCGAAGTGGGGTGGCCTCAGGGGGGGCATGCAGGATTCTCCTTCTCTGAGGGTTTGCTCAGCTCCAAATGGTACGGCTTCCTTAGGGGGCAGCCGGAGGACTGTAGTATGGCTCCAGGGGCCCCAGTGTGGACGGAAGCCTGAAAGCCCATCCTAGGCTTAGGGTTAGGGCCTCGGGGCATGGCAGGCCCGATCTGACCGGCAGTGTGGCGAGTCCCTGGAGGGGTGAATTGAGTGTGGCCGTCAGGCTGTCTGGCTGAGGGTTTGTGTCCAGGGTGGCCTCTGAAGGGGGAGTGGCCTCAGGGGTCGTGCAGGATTCTCCTGCTCTGAGGCTTTTGCTCAGCTGCAAATGGCACGGTTTCCTTCCAGGGAGGCAGCCAGAGTCCTGTCATATGGCTCAGGGGTCCCAAGTTTGGAGGGCTTTGGGGCCAAGCCTCTGGGGACGGAAGCCTGGAAACCCCTCCAAGGCTTAGGGCTAGGGCCTCGGGGCAATGCAGGCCTAATCTGCAGGCGCTGGGTTGGCCTGCCAGCGGCTGAGTTGACAACAGGGTTCAGGTTGAGTGTGAGGGTGCAGGTTTGTGGACAAAGGCCGCAGAAAGTGGGGTGGCCTCAAGGGGGTATGCAGGGAACTCCCGCTCTGTGGATTTGCCCAGCTCCAAATGGCAGGGTTTCCTCCTGGGAGGATAAAAGACGCGCATTCACGCCGATTAGTACGAGACCTCACGGGACTCGGGCTGACCCCATGGGATTTCGGGCCCCCAGGCGCCATTTGCCTGAGGGACCGCAGCGTCGGAAGCGAGCTTGCCGGATATTTCTGGGCAATTCTCACGAGTTTTCTTCCCAAATTGATACCGATTTGGGTAGAAAACTCGTGAGAATTGCCCACGCTGGCAATCGGATAAAAGATGCACATTCACGCCAATTTGAATGAGGTCTCGCAGGATTCGGTCTGACCCCGTGGGATTTTGGGCCGCCCCGACTCCATTTGCATGAGGGTCCCCGGCGTGGAAGCGACTTTGCCGGATATTTCCGGGCAGTTCTCACGAGTTTTCTACCCAAATCGATTTGACGAGCAGGAGAGTTGCTGATGGCAGGGGGTGGTGTGGACAAGCCTTCTGGAAGGAGGGAGGCTCCCTGCCCCAGAGCAGGGCCCTGTGTGCTTCCTTGTTTTGACCTTCAAAGTTCTTGAGCACCAGGTGGGAACCAATGCCTCTGCTCATGTGCATTTTGCACACATGGTTCCAGTTCCCGGGAAGGTGGAGGAGATGAGTTTAGCCCTAGAACACCTATCAAGTCCATTCCTGGACATATGAGCAAACATAGAATCATCATCTGCAATGGGCAAGCTTCAAACCATGAGACACCAGGGCGTCTGAGAGCCCAGTTCATGATTATGGGCTAGCGGTGGATATTTTTAACAAGTCCCTCACCTCTGCCATGGCTTATCCCCGCCTCTGACTCTACCAAATGGTCTTCCTCTCAGTGTGGGGCGACCGAGCATTGCCTCTATGGGAAGGCACAAACCGAGGAGCTGGTCCCAGCTCTGTCCTTAACTTGCTGTGTCAACTTGACCAAATCACTTTACCTCTCTGGCGCTTGGTGTCCTTAGCTGTAAGATGAAGGGGCTGAACTTCCAGGTGGATTTTTTTATGACTTGAGACTGAAAAACATCGTGAGAAATAAACAGTGATGTGGATTCCTCCATCAGAAAAGCAGCTCTTGAGGGCCGCCTAGTCTCCTGAGACCCAGCACAGTACCTTGTACATACTTGAAGTTGAGTAAGTACTTGTTAGACAAGAGGTGATTGTCTTAGTTGTATTTATAATTGAAGCATTAAAAACTATTAAACACTTTCTTCTTGTCTTTAAAAAAAAAGATGGAAGGGTAAACCAGATGGCCCCCACATGCCGTCTTCTAGCTTGAAATTATATTTACAGATAATTGTTCCTGCCTCTCCCGTGTCCCTCCCCTTTTAGCCCTGCCTGCTGTGATCTACCCCCTGCACCATTTTGACTAAAGGAGCAGCCGGTGACTGCCTTGTGTCCAGGCTGCCATAAAGGGTGTTAAAAGAAACCACAGGCCCAAAATGGAGTCGTTTGCGCTAAACCCACATCACCAGACCAAGGCTTAATACCTAAGCTAATTACAGTTTCAACCTTCTCCAGGAACATAGTCTTAACTGGTCAGTCTGGAATTTTCTGATCAGTACCAATGAGGTAATCTGCCACATACCCCCTTTTTTCTCCCAAAGAAAGATGATGTAATCCACTCTTTCCTTATCTCTGCCCCCTTCAGCCTGTAAAAGCTTCCCATTTTGTATAGCTCCTGGGAGCCCCCTCTACTTGCTGGATGAGACGCTGCCTGACTCTTGAATCATTCAACAAAGCCAATTAGATCTTCACAATTTACCATCGGTTTGCAATGCTCCACCCATCTTATGGCACTGGAGTGGCTCTGACTTCATGCAGACTGCATTTTGATCATCTGCGAGGGGGAAGGACCACATGAGCTTGCATGGGATGGAGGCAGCTGGTAGCTTGGAAGTCCCCTCTCAGCCCAGCCTGGCCCTGGCCAGACTCCCCGCCCCCACCCCAATCTGGGCGTGTGTCCTCCTGCTCGAGGAATAAGTCTGAAGGGAGCCCACTTCTGGGGACTGCCGGGCAGGGGCAGGCGGGTCCCCAAACCAGACCTTCACAGCCTGTGGGACAGTCACCAGCTTGGGAGAAAGGTAAGGTAGTTAAAATAGACAAACAAGGGCCTGGAAGTCCAGCAGGGCAGTGGGTCTGGCCCCGGCATGAACAGGATTTTCCCGCTCTGGACAACCTTTCCGGGGGGGCCACAGGGAACTCTAACCACTGACACCACTGACACAACAAACTGAGGTCTCCGGGCTCTTCTGGCTCCAAGCCCGCTGGGCCTGACCTCTCACCAGGTTTCACCACAGGACCCCAGAGCTTCCCACCTCTCCTAGGTTTGGACATGGCACACACCCAGCACAGGGCGAGGGAGGGTCTTTGCCAATGCACAGTGGAGACCAGCGACTGACGCGCGACAGGTGTGACTTTCTTGCAGTGTTATTCCCAAAACAATGGCTGACCAGCTCATCCATGTAATGGGTGGCCTCAGGCTATCCCACACCATGACGGAGATTAACTGATATCAACGATCGCCAGCAAGCCTAGGTATCATCCTGACTTACGAAAGGGACCAGCTAGCAGAGCACTTGCCTGAGGCCACTCAGGCAATGGATTTGCGGGCACATGGACCTTCGGCTTCAGAGGTCACACCGTTTCCTGTGGTCTACACTGCCTGCCCCAAGGGGTGTCAGGCTGCTACCCGTGAGGTCTGGACTTTGCTTACAGGTGACCTTCGCAATTTCTTCTTTCTTTTCTTTCCTTTCTTCTTAAGATTTATTTATGTATTTGAGAGAGAGACAGAGAGAGCACGCAGGGTGGGAGGAGGGGTAAAGGGAGAAGAAGAATCTCAAGCAGATTCTGTGCTGAACACAGAGCCCAAAACGGGTCGATGTCAAAACTCTGAGATCACAGCCTGAGCTGAAACCAAGAGTCCGACGCTTAACCAACGGTACCACCCAGGCGCCCCTGACCTGCGCCATTTCTATACCACACAACTTTAGTACAAGTGGCAAGACATTTCTTCAAAGGACCCCTATGAACCAGCAGCTGAGAGGTCCCTGGATTCTTAGAGCTAGATTAAAGGACCCAGGCTGACATGTGACAGTGTGAACACCAGCACGCTAACCATCTGGGGACTCCAATTCCCGCCCTGAAGGAAGGGAAATGACGTGTCTCCCATCTACCTCGTGGGCTTGTTGCAAGGATGAGATAAAACACTGTGTATGAACTTATTTTGTAACATTAAGTCCTATGACAATCATAACTTATTTTTGAGAAAACTCAACCTATTGGTTGCCAACTAATATTTGAAGCAAAGGAAAGAAAAGCAACTAGTATTTGAGTTTTTAAATGTCCAATGTTACCAGTAACCTAAGAGTTGTCAATTAAAATAAAACAATTCTATTTTTACCTGTTAAATTCAGTGGCCTGGGCGTGCACTACGGTAGGCTATGTGCAGGACTCATTGACATAAACTCTGGAACGAGTACTGACAGCTTTTAGCTCGGTAATTCCACTGCCGGCAATCTAAGGAAATAAACAGAGATATGGAATATACTCTATGCATAAAGAGCTTTCTCTTAGAGCAGGGAGGAATTGGAAGTCATTTACATGTACAAAAACTGGAGAAAGTGAAAGCAGCACTTAGCTTTTGTCTGTCTAGTCTCCCATTAGTTAGCCTAACCTTTCCTTTTCTCTCAGAAGCCCTGCTTCAGAATTCTCCCAGCTCCTGTGGTTCCGACCCACACCGAGCTGAACCCGCACCTGCAGGGAAGGTCACGTGACCCGGCTCAGCCAATGAGGGCAGCCCAGCCCTGGACACAGCGATTATTCAGGAATGGCTCTCTCGCCGAGGAAGATGTACCCGCTGTGCTCTAAGATTAAATTGGCTGCAATTAAAACCGACACAGTGCAAAGAGGAGCCAGGAGACGAAGACAGTTCTAAAGGAATATTTTGAGATCAATGAACTCTTTTTGCTTAAACTACTTTGACTAGGGTTCCTATCACAAGCAACAGAGAGCACTAATACCATTATTTGGTAGCCGGAGGAGACGGATCTGATGGAGTATTCTGCAGCCAGTCTAAGCCATCCTGAAGAGTGGTTTCTGGGAACATAACAAGCCTATGATTAAGTGACAGTAGTGTGATACACGATCCATATACAGCACGATCTTGATTTTACAGAAAAATTTCATGGACGCAAAAATTGGAAGCCAACACATCAAAACATTAGCAGCCATGCTGACTGATGAGATTACGAATTTTTAAACTTTAAAAAATTGTCCATACAGGGGCGCCTGGGTGGCTCAGTCCTTAAGTGGCTGCCTTGGGCTCAGGTCATGATCCCAGGGTCCTGGGATGGAGCCCCACATCCGGCTCCCTGCTCAGCGGGGAGCCCGTTTCTCCCTCTACCTACTCCCCCTACTTGTGCCCTCTCTCTCTCTCTCCCTGTCAAATAAATAAATAAATAAAAATTAAAAAAAAAAAAAATTGTCCGTACAGATATATATCTTACAATACCAAGGAAAAAACTAAGAAAAAGATTAAGTTTTGTTGATTTATACCTCCTTTGAGTCCAAAAAAGGACTTAAGCTATAATGGTCTTCTCAGATGAAAATTTTAGAGCATTTGTCTGTGAAGTGAGTTTGGAATTTCCCTAAAAAATATTGACCTACCAGCTTTGCACAACAGTAGAATGCTATTTTTTTTTTTTATTACTAAAACTGAAAACATGCCCCGTGATAGAAAAGCAGTCTCCGCTCTTCAATTACTTTGTGACCTTCAGTCTAAATATCACTAAGAAGGAAAATGTGATATTAACCACCTCAGGTCAGGTTATTAATGCATTGATTTTATTGAACCCTGCCTCATTTCCTAAAGGATTTTTCTCCACCCCACTCCATGCCTCCAAGGAATCTGAACCTGAACTAGAAGACAGAACAAAAATGCTTAATTATTGGCCATGGCCTGGTAAAGATAAGCAGACTTGACCTGCTAAGCACACACCCGAAGCAAATAGAATTCTGCCAAATACAGCCATCTGGGCTCGGTAGTGTTAGGCTCCTTAGCCGTTACCTTTCTAGTTTTCTCTTTTCTTGATCAGGGCCTACCTTGTTCTCTATGCCAAAGCCAGTCTTCATTTGAGACACTCATCCCCTCTCTGGTAAAGGCAAGGGCTCTGTCCCTCTTTTGCCACAGGTGGGGCACAAGGGACCCTGAAGGAAATGACATGGAGAAAGTGGTAAATCCATGGAAGCCTAGCAGCAGCAGCAGCAGGAGACCAGGCCCCTGCTTTTCCTCTTGCCCCCGCTGGGCTGCTTTTACCCCAGTGTCACTTCATCAAGGCCATCCTCCCCTAACCTGACCCACCGTGTCATTCTGGAGACTGGAACAACTCCGCCCACGTGAAACCAGCATCTCCATAAAAAGTGGCCTACAGTCCCCTCTGGTGGTCAGTCTGAACATAACAGACATAATCTCAATCGTGAAGCAATCTCCAGCACCTGCTATGAAACAGTGGTTGACTTTCCAAATGATAATTGGATCTTACCTGAATACATTTTTTTCATATAGTATCAAATGATGAAGATAAAACTCACAAGCAGTGCGTAAAGGGAGAAAAACAGATACACACCCTCAATCTAATTCTATCACAAGTTACCTCGGCACCCAAGGCCCCAAAGGAAGACAGCCAACGGTTGATAATTTAACAGCTTGCTAAAATAAAAATGCAAAAGGGTCTCAACAGCGAACAATGAAAGCGTAATAAATATTAACATCCATGTTTAAGAAAGTAAATCCGTGCTCGCTTCGGCAGCACATATACTAAAATTGGAACAATACAGAGAAGATTAGCATGGCCCCTGCGCAAGGATGACACGCAAATTCGTGAAGCGTTCCATATTTTTAATACATTATGCTTTAATTAAAAAATTTTAAAAAATTTTAAAAAAAAGAAAATCTAACACACGTCATGAAAATAATGCTTTTAATTATTTCGAGTGAAAAACCTATTTTACCAAGTTCAATATAAATCATTTTTCTTAAACAGAAGCTGTTTGCTGGATTTTAGGTAAGTTCATTTTGTAGTTTGAAAGCATAACAACTCGTACTCCTCTTCCTTTCGTAGCCAACGTAAGGATCCGGCAGCATGGTTCCTGACATCCCTCTTGACGAGGGATCTTCCATCATCTTCTGAAATCATGCATATAGATAATAAAACCAAACAGTTTCTTCTTTTCCGAAAAAATGTGATTTTTTTTTAATGTTATCTTCTCCCTCATGACCTGACTTAGGTAGTAACAGCATGGGAGCCATTTAAAGATTTCGAGCCGCTGAGGCCCGTTGCTGAGAGTAGCATTATTTAAAAGGCTACAGAGTGCAGTTGGGGGCAGCAGGCTTGGGGACTGACTTAAGCTGGTCTATGTCCGGTAAACTTTATTTACAAAAGAACACCAGAAAACGACATACACAAAGTTCCCTGCATCCTTTCTTCTTTTGCAAGCCATTTGGGAGCAAAAAATAAAGTGTACACGTATGCAGGTGCGTGTTTTGAGTGGAGGACACAGATTATCAAGTGTCCACTTCGATGGGGAAATCAAATTCAGGAAAGGTTTATGAACTTCTTCTGTTCCAGGGAATTATCACTTTAGATTTGAAAAGTGAAAAAAAAAAAGTTCTTTATAAGAAATAGTTTTGCCCTATGTTGGATCGACAACTCCCCAGGACTGCCAGGCACAAATGGACCACGAGAAGGAAGTGTCTCACCAGGGTTTGGCATGACCACACACGTGCGGGTGCAGTCACACAGGCCAGCCCCGCCGCCGGGCTCAGGCAGCTCGGGCACAGCCGTAGGGGACTGAGGCCCTCTCCCCAGCACCGTGGCTTCCAGGAAGTGAGGACACATGTTCCAGTACCTTCAAATGCCAGTGGGCTATCTAAATCTGGCACTGGCTTCTCTTCAAGGAGCACTGTTGGGAAACTATTTGGAACGGATGGAACAAAACTTCCTTGATCATAAGTATATGTGCTGCCGAAGCGAGCACTTCCTTGATCATAAGGAAAGATATCCCTCCATGAAAATGGCTTCAAAATTTGCAAAAAAAAAAAAAAAAAAATTCTAGCAACCACATCTTCCAAGAAATCCAGGAATAGTACGACTCTATTTTGTAAACAAGCAAGCAAGCAAAGCCAACAAAGCAATCTGGAAAATGTTCTACAGAGAAACATTAAGGCCTTCGGGTCTGCATGAGCCACTGGAGCGATCTCTCGGATGTTATTAAAGACACCGAATTCTGCTTCACCTGGAGAGGGGAAGAGAGAGGAAGAAGAATTATTTCATTAAACTGAGTTGACAGATCTTAGCAGGTCATTATTCTAGGGAATGGTTCAAGCAACTTCTGATCCAGAAGTTTAGGATTTTGAGTGAATTTCAGCCACTTCAGAGTACGGAAGAATTGCCTGGGTTCTGGTATTGAAAGGTTCAGGGTCTGGCCTTGGAGACTTCATGTTAGCCAGCACCCCTCCCCTGTGAGTATGAAGCCCACACCCTCTGCTAGAGGCCTTTAGGGCGCAGCGCTGGTGAGCAGCACCAAACTGTCTGAAACGGACAATCGTCAGATGAGCTCTGAAAGGTCAGCTTTAAGGCTGCCTCTCCCTAGGATTCTGGTGTCCTGCCTCCGACGGGGTCACACCCTCATCTAGACTTTGGTCCCCCTCTCAAAAGGACAGGGAAATGCTCCCTCTTATTTCTGAGCTGCACAAAAGGCTCCCTAGTCTGCGTAATAAAATGGGAACCTCAAATTTATCTATGTCACTAACTTACTCAACATGGAGACTTACAGGCAAGCACATTTTTATTTTGTTATTAAAGCCAGCATTGCCCTTGGGCATGTTATTTATACATAAATAACTGTCTTTCAGAGATTGTCACGTCTTATAAAAGTAAACTCTAACCTTGCATTGTGCGCCTGTCATCTTACCGGCCATCCTCCTGGATAATTCATTGCCAGGTCATCATGTTGTAATTGCTGCCTCTCTAGTCCTATAAAGTAAGATGGCTTTGTCAGGCCAGGAGAGAATCACTAGCCTGTGCCTCTCCTCCTGCCTGCTCGGAGGCAAAATAAACACGATGACTGCTGGGTTCCTCATTCAACCAAAGAAGCTGAGAATCTTTGTCTCAAATTATCAGCCTGACAAGGAGCGACCTGCTCTGAGCCACGTACTGTCCTAGACCCTGTTTGGGAATGAATGAATGAATAAAGAAATAAAATCTGAGCCTTGCTGCGAAGAAATTGACAATGGCGATGGGAAGTCAACAGTTCAGTGTGGAACTATGTGGAATAAAGAAACGCTGAGAATGTAGGTCCCCAAGTGAGCTACAGTCTAGAGCGGCTGCTGGGCCTGGCGGATGGCAGCTAGGCCACTCACCTTGTCGCCAGGGAAAAGCCCAGACTTCTGTATTCCCTCACTTGAACCCTGATCTAACCTCAAAGGATCGGATCACACCCTTCTTTCCTGTCCTTTTCCCATCTTCAGGCTATTTTCTTCTTCATTCTCTCCCGGGACCCCTCGGGGATCGACCTCCCCCGACCCCAAGTGTCCACGTCCTGGTGGGTACCCCACACAGCGCCCCCAGCACTCACAGCCCTGGGGCTGATGGGAACGGGGCTGCGTGCGCACACTCAGATGTGGACCATTCACAGCCCAGGAGCACCCAGGTCTGATTCTCATGGGAAAAGGCCATCACAGGTCAGCCAGGGCCCCAAAGCATCGCCTTAAAACAAGGTTTCAACCTGGTGTTCGATCCTATAGACAGAGCTCGGGGGTTGTGAACGTGGATGGAAAACATGTTTTCATTTTCACTAAGCTCTAACTGAAATGTATCATTTCCTTCAGTGATGAATGTAGGCAGCAAAGCCCAGTAGTGATGTGTATCTGTGACCGTCACCAACAGAAATCAAGAAATCACAGATACTCTCACCTCACTTTAAAAGTTGTGGCAAATGCCGTAAAATATTCAGTCCTCACTACTCAGAAAGTACAGTAATGTTACAAGCTCACTATTAAATCTTATTTAATGTGTTCATTAGAAAGTCAATATATTACTACACTGCACATTTAAAAAATATTTTTATAAATGTATTTCAATAGAGTCGGTTTCCGTTGTAGTTCCTATGTATTTTATACACCTGAATATATCATTCTGAGGGGGTGTCACAGGCTTTACCAGGTTGTTAAAAGGGTCACTTCATGGTATATGAAACAGTGAAACCCCTCTCCCCCCGCTTTAAAAGATTGAGGACTGCTAATCAAAGTTGCAGTCCTGGAAAGAAGAAAGATGTGTAAACACTTACTGAAACGTGACATTATAATATTCTTCAGGCGTCACTATCTTTGGTCCGCCAAAGTAGTCCAGGACCCAGATGTTGGTTATATTCAACTTGGCAAAGAACCAATTATGGCTGGACGGCCAGGTTTTCATCTCAGGGTGTCGGACAAACAGGGAATGCTTGGCAAAGCCCATTTCCGTTTGGTTCACCTAAAGGGTTATACGTGACATGAATGACTCACGGCAACCACACTCTGTGTTCTGGCCTGCTAAGGGGGTGTGATTCTAGAATCCTGAAGAGTTTCTTTAGTTACGAGCTTAAGGAATCAAGAGAAAAATGCAGGAAGCATGCAGAAAAGCGGAAAACATCCAAGAGTTCAGATGTTGGTGGTACCGATCTACTGAGGTGGGGAATCATCACGAGGACCGTCTTCCATTGGTTGACAGTCCCTCCGAGTAAAAGGCTGGGGTGCTCACGCTGTGTCATGTCGGCCCACGTCCCCCATAACAAGCATGTGTTCAACACGGAGATGCAAACCCACAGAGGATAAAGGTCTCAGGAAGAAGCACAGTGGAACTCGAGAGCATTTGCTGTCCCTCCCTGCCCGCCCCCACCGTCTTTCTCCTGCTTGTGAAATGCAAGCCACACAGAGGCGTCCACACGAACTTCCAGACCATCAATCGGACTTGTCTGAGGTAATCATGATTGACAAGGTCAGGAAGCACATCTGCTGGCAAGGCAATCGGGTCGGTGCTGTGACACCTTGCCCTCTGCCTTGCAGCATTCACCCCACTAAGTTCACATCTGGTATTTAGTAACCCTCTTTCAGCTTACGTGGCCTGCTCCCTGCCCTAAGCCACTGTTAGAGCACGGAGACAAGGAGCCCACACACGGGAAATACTGTGCAGTGTACAACGTGGCCAGCGGCACAGGGCTCTGATTGGACAGGTGTTCCTTACGGAGGAGCTGAGCAGCTGTCACATCTGGTCAGCTTCAAAAACTCGGTCATTTTCTGCATAGATGGCTTATTGAACATCTATACAAAATTAACTGATTTAAGCCTTTAGTTTTCATCAAAGCACATATTAGAACATATTCTCACTCTGTATCTCAATCACAAATCATTTTCATTTTATTCTTAAATTATCTCTTGGGGCATCTGGGTGGCTCAGTCGGTTAAGGATCTGCCTTCGGCTCAGGCTGTAACCTCAGGGTTGTGGGATCGAGCCCTGCATTGGGCTCCTTGCTCAGTGGGGAGCCTGCTTCTCCTTTTCCCTCTGCCACTCCCCCTGCTTGTGCTCTCTCGCTTTCTCTCTCTCAAATAAAAACAATCTTTAAAAAAAAAAAGGTCTCTCTTCTTTTATTAATAGATGGTGCTCGTCTAAAACCCATCTCTGTTCTTGTTAACTACTCACCTTGGTAACAGTTCCCGACAGTATTATGTGAGCACAGAGGGGACTTTGGGGATCAAATCCCTGCTTCCTGCAGAAGTTAGTCTGTGCCAAAGACACGGTCAGCGTAGCATGTGGATTTTCCTGTATAGAGAAAATAAAATCCTCGCACGTGAGATTTTGTCTCTGGAGAGGTAATAAACCTCATAAGTCACATACACACTGTTCCTAGAGCTGAGTGTTCTTCAAGGAAACAATGAATTGTAAAACATCACCTACCACTTGAGAAAATTACTAGTTGGGTAGAGATTGATCTTGACCTTTCCTCCCAAAAAGCAGGGGCTAGGGTTCTATATTTAAAATTAACTGAGTCACTCTTTTTTCTTAAACTCTTAATCTGTTTCACATTCACCAGGGAAATTACTATTGCGGTATCACCCAAATACAAGGCTGGTCTAGACCTTCACTGAAAGATCTAAAGGGTTAGACTCTAATATGAAACTAGGGCATAAAAATACATAGTTGTTCAACTAGCTAACTGTACAATTTAACCAAGAAAGTTGCTGAATCATGTTTTGTGGTTATCTTATGCTGGCAGAAATTGTCATGTCATTTCAAAATTGGAGAAGTTGTTCATTCCTGTTTTAACAATAAGAGAAGAATGCTTAGACTCAAAAAGTGAGGCAAGCAAAATTCTTCCTTCTTATTCAGAAATCGGCTTCAGGAAAGGCACTGTTGACAGATCACAGCAAAATTCACACGTTACATTTAGTGCTTTAAACTCCAAGTGGCTCGTGTGGAAAATTCTGCCATCTCATGGTGACCTATCACCATTTATACGATGAGTATAAAGAGAGCTCCTTGAAATCATTTAGCCAAACATTCACTGACTGTGCACTATTAGGCAAGAAGCCACAGGAGACCAAAAAAAGGTCTCTCATTTCTCTGTGACTTTATAATTGGTTGAAAAGTCAGACATAAACAAAACTTAAATAATGCAAAATGACACAGAAGAGATTAGAAGACAGTATATAACTAATTGTCAAGTGAATGGTACAGTTAATTGTATTTGAAGTTTAGTATAAGGAGATGTCAACACAGCCTGGAGTAATATGGACACTATAGAGAGCCTTATAAGATATTCGAAATTAGGACAGAAGTGGGATGATGTATTAAAGGTAAAGGGAATTTCAAAAACAGAACTGGGGAAATGTGGCACATGGTTGTGAGTAGTGAGAAACCCAGTCTGCTTGAAAAAGAGGTTTTGGGGGGCTGTGGGAAGATGTGGGAGAGATGGCAGGGGCTGGGGGAGTGAGGGTGGCTGAACTCCAAGCTAAGGAGCCAGGACTGCGCTCCGCAGGCTGGCGTCTGTCTGTGCTTTCCAAGAACCACGTGCATGGGGAACTTGTTAAAATGCTGATTTCTGGGCTCTGTTCCCAGCCCTGGTATCTATACTTTGAACAAGCATCCCAAGTGAATCTTTTGCAGCTCTAGGCAGCCAGATGTTGTTAAAGGTTTCTGGGCAGAGGGCAATGCTATGTGGTATTTTGTTCCTGTAAATCTGGTGGGTAGGGTGACAGGGAGCCGAGGTCAGGAGGAGGAGGAAAAGTAGAAGGTATAAACCAACCTGACTAGTTAACTGACGGAATCAGAGTCAGACTAATTCCCATGTAGCCACACCCTTTCACTGCCATCGTGCAAACCTGAGATCCCGGAGAGGTTCCTTACACAGTCTCTCTAGACATGTCAAAGACCTGGGCTGGAGTTCTACCTGGCAGCCATCAGTGGGTGGGCACAGGTGAGTCCCCTGCACCTCTGAGTCTTAGTTTTCCTCCTTCCTACAAAGCTGATGACTGTATCAGCGAGAGTTTAAATATAATCATGGATAGTAGTGGTTCTCAATCCCCCTCCCTCATTAGAAGCATCAGGGAGGGATTGGGGAGTGTTTTCTTTTTTTTTTTTAATAAAACGTGTTTTTAATACAATACCCGGGCACTGTATTTTTAAAAGTCTTCCTGGGTAACTGTGTTTCCAGCCAAGGCTGAGCATCGCTGGAGCAGAATGAGCCTGCTTTGGGCAAATGCCTGAGAGTGGGTGGGCTGGGAATAAGGAAGGGGTGAACAGAGATGTGTGTATCTTAAAAAGAGCAGCGGTTTCTGATTTTGCTTCAGGTCCCCAGGGGCACAGATCTTCCAAGAAACTAGAATCTTGATCTGTAATTGAAATCTCAATTTTCGAATGTTGGTAACTACGCTAGGCCCTCCCCCACCCCTTACGCACAAGAAATACAATCCAACACCCCCTGTGGATGCCTGAAACCTTATTTAGACTATGTTTTTTTCCTATACATGCACACCTGTGATAAAGTCTAATTATAAATCATAGTAAGAGACTGGCAACAATAACTAATAATAAAATAGGACACGTAACAATATACTGTAATAAAAGGTATTGTCCCGTACTCACTCATCTGGTGATAATGCTCAGACAGTCAAATGTCTCCAGGATGAGGTGAAGTGGGGTAGGCTTTGTGACCTGGCACTAGGCCACGACTGACTATCTGATAATCTCTCAGAAGGAGAATCAGGTGCTTCCGAAATGCAGTTGACTCCAGGTAGATGAAACTAGGACGTCAAACCACGGAAAACAGGTGCGGGGGAACTACTGTAATTCAAACTAAAAAACCCAACGGAACTCTGTGTGGGCCAAAGAAAACTGGTCTCTGGGACATATTCAGGTCATGGGCCACCATTCTGTGACCTGTATCTTGAAGGCAGGCGGACCTGGCATAACACTGCAGCTGGGCTACTGGCTTTGGGCAAGTCACTCAACCTAAGCCTCAAGTTCTTCATCCGCAGCCCAGTCCTGGACTCTATATGGCTCTAGCCCCCTCAAGCTGTTGAGCTGTAACACCACTTGGGACAGCACAGGACAGCACGGAGCCACCAGAGGCTTGTAAGCCTGGCCCTACCACAAAAGCCGGGCAAAGGGTGAGCACATAGACCTCACATCAGTTCTGCCCCTTACCAGGGAAGGTACTGTGCACCGGGGGCCTAAAGGCTGCATTAATCACTCACGATGTTGTGCCTTAGCTTCATGCTGCTCAAAGTTAAATTCTTAATTCAGAAGGAAGGGTACGCCCTGTAAGACTTTTAATAGCGCCCACGGAGCCCCAGGACGACTCAGGCGTGCGAAGTCCTCCCGGTAGGTTCTGGCAAAGAATTCACCCCAGTGGCGGGCGTAAAATTCCCGCACCGAGTTGCCCAACAGCTGGAACGCGGCAAAGCCGGCCGGGAGAGAAGAGGCTAGGCGCAGGGCCGCGCGCAAATTCTTCCCTCTAGTTGCCCCGCCTCCTTCCCGGGCAGAGTTTCGTCCACCGTCGGAAGGCCGGCCCTGCGGCCTCCGGCTCACCTGCAGGTTGCCCACCGACTGCTGCAGCGGGCTCAGGTAGAAGTAGGGCACGCCGCTGCCCGCGCCCGGGGGCCCGTCGCTGAGCGAGAGGACGTCGGCGAAGGCCCAGCCGCGCACCGCCTGGTCGGTGGAGAGGGTGGCCAGGGCGCCCCAGTCGCAGACGTGCGTCACGAAGCGGGCCACGCGCGCCGCGTCCTCGCGGGGCGGCAGCGGTGGCAGCAGCGCGGCGGCGTCCCAGTCGCCGTGATCCCGGCCGCCCCGGCCCCGCGCCGGCGCCACCAGCAGCGCCACCAGCGCGGGCGCCAGCAGGGCGGCGAGCAGCGCGCGCGCGGACCCGCGGGCTCCGCCGGCCATGACCACGATTCCAGAGAGAGTCCGCAACCCGGCGACCGACAGGGGTCGAGGCTTAGATGGGCGCTCCCGGCCCCGCCCACGGCGGCGCAGACTAGTCACGCCCCCTCCGGGCGGACCAATCGGAGTCCTGGGGGGCGGAGGAGGCGGGACCCTCTGTGAGCCCGGCTACTTGCGGCGACCGGAGTTGTTTATCCACCTTCTTCCCGTCCCCCAGCCGCTCTTTTTTTCTTAATATTTTATTTCTTTATTTACTTGAGAGAGAGAGAAAGCGCGTGCATGGAGGGGGGGGCGGTGCAGAGGGAGAGGAAGAAGCAGACTCCCCGCTCATTGGGGATGCTGAGGTCGGGTTTGATCCCAGCACCCCAAGATCATAACCTCAGCCGAAATCAGACGCTTACCCGGCTGAGTCACCCAGGCGCCCCTCCCCCGGGGGATCTTTAAGGACCGTGAAATTGTCCTAAATGTGAGGTTTGCTTTGTTTGGCAGATGGGAAAACGGAGGCTCAGAGAAATTAGGAAACTTGCCTATGTCATCCTGTTTGGAAAAGACTGGCGTCTTCACACACACAGACCTTTTTAAAATACCTTTGGATACGGATATTTGGCATGTGAGAAGAAATGCTGCACTTTCTGTGTATGCTCCCCTTTTCTGTTTGCTTCACTATCCACACCAAAGAGCAGCAAGGGTCCCGGTGGTAAAGGGCAGAAGCCCCAGGGTTTAAGACTTTACAAGCTGCTCCTGGCTCTCTTACACAGAGACACTAAGGGATTGTTCGTGTACCCTCAGTATTCCATGAACAAATTTGAACTTACTGAAACCCGTTTGGGACCTGTTAAGTCATCGGAGGCGTCCGTGGTTTCACAAATTTCTCAGCTTTACCGACCCTCTCACGCCATGTAAATAGCATTTCTTTTTTGCTCCTGCTAAGAATCTTCTTCCAAGAGGAGCATTTTGCAACAGTGCCAGGAGGGGCACTGTTCCCTGTGCCCCACATGCTGTTCCCTCAGCTGTGAGCATGGCTGCCTCGCTCCCATGAGGGCCCATCCTTTCCTGTGCCTTCTCATTATAATATTATCAGAATTGGTAAATGAGCTCAGACCACCTGACCTACATTCTTTATGCCTGTAAGCTTTGGTCACATCTCCTCGGAGTGAATCCTACTCTTTTTGGCTGAGCCTCATAGCCCCAGCTTAATTGTTATACATTATAAATTGTTTGTCAGCTTTGAAAATCCGGCTCTGGCAGTTACCTGGCCCTCTGCAGCTGAGTTCAATAGGGATGAAGTCATTTCACTCAGCTGCTGTGGGCCAGCATGTGAACAGGTGTGGGCAACAGGTGTGGGAGCCGAAGTCCTGCCTCTGATTTCTGTCTCAAACTCAGCCATATTCAGCCGAGAAGATTCTCAGGCTACTTGGTGAGAACTTGTGTACAGAAAGAAGACTATATCTAAGACTACCCGAATAGGCAGTTTTCAGTTCCGTCTGGTAGCCAAAGGAGTGTGTTGTTCACACTTAGTCAGCGTGGATTTCCTTTTTAACAACTGAATTTGGAAGCGCTTCAATCTAGATGGAAAACTAAGGAGGGAGGAATTTAAGAGGAGGAAAATCAGGTTTGTAATTTTCAAAAGAAATACGAATAATCTGAGTAACTGCCTTAACCTGTTAAGGAAAGAGTGTACAGAGGCGCCTGGGTGGCTCAGTGGGTTAAAGCCTCTGCCTTCGGCTCAGGTCATGATCTCAGGGTCCTGGGATCGAGCCCCACATCAGGCTCTCTGCTCAGTGGGGAGCCTGCTTCCCCCTCTCTCTCTGCCTGCCTCTCTGCCTACTTGTGATCTCTCTGTCAAATAAATAAAATCTTAAAAAAAAAAAAAGGAAAGAGTGTACATAAGTTCGCATTTGGAGTTCTAATCTCAGCCCTGCCACTATGAAGCCATGGACCGTAGGACGTCCATTTTGCCTTGTTGGGGTTCAGTTTTCTCACCTGAAACGAGAAATTGGATTGATATCTGACACCTCTGTGGGCTCCATAGTCTTTTAAGGTGCAAAATATGGGCCTTTTGTAAGTTTCCCAATGACCTTTTTGCAAGAGGACAAAAAATATGTTTTTTGTTTATTGCTATGCCATTATGCTGGGATACAAAATAACAGTAGGCCCTACTATAGCTCCATGGCAAAACAGGAGCCTGGAAGTTGGTCTCCCTGCACTTGAGCTTAAGAATGAGGTCCACAAACCCCCTAGCTTTAAGCACCTCTCCTCAGGGACTGTCTTTGCCTGTGCCCCACGTGCTTTTCCTCAACTAGGGGCACAGCCACCCAGATCTCCACTCAGATGCACTCCCCACGGTGCCTCCTTGACCAGTGTTTCTGACAGGCCTTCTTTGGTTACTCTCCAGTGGGCAACACTGTTCATTTCTTCCATAGCAATTATCACACTCTGTAGGAACTGCATTTATTTATATAGTTACTCATTAATGGTCTCCCCTGCTAGAACCCAAACTCCCGGAGAGCAGAAATGCTGTTTATGTTACCCGCCCCTGTATTCCCAAGGCACAAGAGTAGGCACTCAATAAATATTTATCAAATGGCTGCCTGACTGGATTAATAATATCCGATGGAATTCTTTGCACATAGAGCCTTCTAAAATCAACAGTGGGAAGGGAGGTTGACTAGATGGAGACGCTCGAGAGTAACATGGGGTGCTTCAGCTCTTCATTAGCAAACCCTCCTCATTGGAGTGTCGGGGAAAAAACCCCTTAGCCAGGAGTGGCTGGATCTGCCATCTAGGTCTTGCTGTTCTCATCTGGATTTTCTGTCTTTATGTGAACAGGCTGAGCTCCTCTCCACCCCCAACGGGCCCACCAGGAAATAGTTCTCTTCTCTTTACCTCTGGGTTTGGCCCTGGCCAGGAATCCGCCCTCCCCCCCATGCTCCCTCTCTCACACGGTGTCACCCTTGTCTGGGTCGCTACCATAGTGCTGCGCGGATGACTCCACCAGGGGCCGAGGGAACACAGAGGAAGGAGCCCACGGAAGGCTTCCCATCAGGAGTAATTCTTTAGGTGAAACTTGAAGGATAAATAGAAGCCTGCCAGACGATGAGAAAGTGGAGGAGAGGAGGAAGGGGAGAGTTCTACACTGAGGAAGTAGAACGCACGCAGGCAAGGAGATGTGGCGCGTTGGGAACAGCAGTCGTAAGATGAAGGGAGTGTGAAGAACCAATGGTGGGCGATGGGCATGTTGGCGCCAGGGACGGGAGTCACCTCCAGGCTCCACCGGGGACAGGTCCACTTCTCAGCTCACCCACCGGTAGGCTGCAGTCCCTGGTGTGTTCTGGATGGAGGGCCTCAGTTTCTTGCTGGCTGCTGGTTGCAAGCGCCCGCCCCCACCCCCACCCTTGCCACACGGCCTCTCCATAGGGCAGCTCACGTCCCAGCAGCTGGCTTGAAGCAAGTGATTGAGGGCGAAAGAGAGAGGGCCAGCAACATGGAAGCCAGATTCTTTCTGTGACTTCGCTAGACTCTCAGAGTGACATGCTATCACTGGAGGGGAGGGGACTGACACAGAACGCGAGTGGGCCGGAGAGGACATGGGGTTGTTGCAGTCACAGGACGGTGGCGTTCAGTTATGAATGCAGCCAGTGTGAACTCAGAAAAACATCCCCAATGTGTATGTCTCCTCCAGCCCAACCCTGTATCCTCCTCCGGTCTCATCCCTTCGTCTAGAAATGGAACATGACGGAAAGGGGAAGGAGAGACTAAAAAACCCTCAACCACACAAACTGAAAGTGCATATGGTGGCAGTAATGTCTGGCCACCGTGGAGCCCCCGCCTTGACGGTGCCTGGCGGCAGGGGGCTGGCACGAAGATCTGCAGCGTCTGGACAACGGCGTCCCCGAAAGTGGCTCTACTGAAGGCTCCGACAACAGGGGAAGGGCCCTCGTGCCTCTGTGGGCAGTGGTGGCCTCAGCAGTGAAGGGGGAGCTCATTCGTGAGCCCCTGTGATGGGAAGGCTTGGAGGGGAGTCAGGTCCCGCCGTCGTGAGTGGAGGTGAGGACCACAAACCCAGTGTGTTACTGTTAATGTGACCCAGGCATGTGTGTCTGCTGGGCAAACAGAAGCGACTTATGTAGGTGAAACTGTCATCGGAAAACAGGGAAAACCGTGAGTTAGCTAGCTAGAGACTATGTTTGAGGCGATGAGAAGCTGGCTTTGGTCAAGGTCTTCAAGGGCAACCGCGGGACTGAACCTCCGTGTTGCTTCTCTACCACCTCCGAGAGGCTTAGGCTCAGTGGCAAACTCCTCACTTATCAAAAAAGTGGATGAGTGGCATGGAGAGGTGTGCGGCAGATAGGGAATGCGGGGTTGTTAATAGTTTTTCCCAAAAGCAAGAAGGAAAATGAGAGCTAAGTAGCGACAGACAGAGTTGAATTGTCAAGACATCATGTGGCTCGTACGTGAGGCGCTCGTGTCATTTAGGTCTTCGCACGCATCATTACTCACGATTAGTAATGATAAGTATCATTACTAATATTTCTGTTTTTAATGTAAGCGGTATTTGCACCATAGAAAAAGCTATATTTATTAGGTCATGTCCTTTATTTTGAACAATCACAGGTTTTGAGATAGACAAGGATGATTTGATTTCGGAGGTTAAGTTGCGACAGAAGGTAGTGTTAGTAACAGGGCGACTACTAGAACACCAGCTACAGTAACTAGAATGAATTAAAAATCTTTTAAAGACTTCGCCTTACAGAGGTGCCTGAGTAGCCCAGTCGGTTAAGCATCTGACTCTTGATTTCGGCTCAGGCCACGATTTCAGGGTGATGAGATCGAGCTCCGTGCCAGGCTCTGCACTGAGTGTGGAGCCGGCTGAAGATTCCCTCTCTCCCTGTCCCTCCACCCCTACCCCCACAACTTGAGTGCGTGCGCACCCTCTCTTTAAAAAAATAATAATAATTTTTAAAAAGAATATGTAAAGGCTTTGCCTTACAGATGCCATTAAGACTGTGTGAAAAACCGTAGACAGAATACACTATAAAAAAACAATTCTCGGGCACCTGGCCGGCTCAGTCGCCAGAGTATGTGACCCTTGATCTCAGGGTTGGAAGTTGGAGCCTCACAGTGGTCGAGATTACATTAAAAAAAAATTTTTTTTCATGCTCCTTAAGTAATTATAATCAGAGTATAATCAGAGCATATAATTTCTTTCCTACCTGGGCTGCTCTCTGCTGACTTCTCAAGCCACAGCTCCTCCGCTCACCCCCCAGCCCAGCCACATGTCCTCTTGTCATTCCCCAGCACCTCAGACCTCGCCTTCTCGGGGGCCTTCCACCTGTCTTCCTAACGAGCCAGCTTCTTCTCAGCCTCCTCAACCTTTAAGGATAACTTCATGGAGAGAGACTCTCCCTGGCCACCCCTTCCAGAACAGTCTCTTCCAGTCCCTCCTGGCTCTGTGACCTGCTTTATTTTCTCCCTAGCCCTCACCACAGCCGATAATCGTGTCTGTCCACTCTCTTCCCTGAAATGGAAACTCCATGAGAAGAGGACTAACTTCGTCCCTTTGGGCCGCTGTAACAAACTCTGGCAGACTGGGGGCTGACAACCAGCGGAAGTTTATGGCTCACAGCTCTGGAGCCTGGAAGTCCCACCGGGGGGCGCCCGCTGCTGGGTCAAAGATTTCTGGTATTCTCATGCGCTGCAAGGGACAAGGGAGCCCTGGGGATCTCTTTTATAAAAGCACGAATCCCACCTAATCAGCTCCCAAACGCCCTGCCTTCTAAACACCATCAATTTGGGTGTTAGGATTTCAAGATGTGAATAGGGGGTGGGCACATAAATATTCAGACCACAGTAAGGACTTTATCTGTGTTGTTCAGTCCAGAATCCCGCTGGCCACAGACGATGCCTGGTCTACAGCAGGTGCTCAGGAATCGATGGCTGGGTGAATGACTAAATGGGTGATTAAATCATGGGTAATATTTAAAATATTTTTGGCCGAGTTTACTTCTGTGATGTGTACAGCTTAGAGTACGATTTAAGATCACGTCTTAATGCCTATCACAGGAATATACTCCATCCATCTTTGTGTCCATCGGTCCTCCCAAAACTCCCCCGTGAAAAGCCCAAGAATTCTGGATACTCTTCAGGCTACGGAGCCGATCCTATTACTATTGCCTGGTGCAAAAATAAACAATTTAACTACTGGGAAAGCAGAGCCCTCTATGGACAGCCTGCATTCAGAGCTCTGATCTCAGCTGTCGAGGACCATAGGCTCTCTGTTGCAAACTCCGGGGGCTGGAGCGCAGGTATGGCCGGAACAGTGCCCTCCCCCCCATAGTTTCTCAGGGTGCAGGGATGAGAGGACGCCTTCTCCCACGGTGTTGCTCTAAACTGCAATCACTCTGCACACCTGTGGGTCTGAGCTCCCATAGCGACAGTTCCTTAGTGACAACTACCCTCTCAGTATGATTCACGTGGCAGGTATCTGTTAAGCTCCGTGTGCCCAGCCCTGTTCTAAACACTTCCCGGGACTATCTCATTTAATCTCACATCTGTTGGTATACAATACAGGTCCTCAATCTCATATCCTCATTTCCAAAATCCAAAAAGCTCTGAAAACAAGTGTTTGTAAGTCATTTGACAGCAAACCTGAACCTGGGGGAGGGTCCTTACCGGATCCTATCCACTATAGATGGGATCCTATCCACTTACAGGATCCTATCCACCTAGCCACTCCGATCCCTGTGCATGCACCTGTGTGTCACGGTCAAATTCCAAATGTTGCAGAAGAGATCAGAAACTAGAGTGCCATCCGCATAAGCCTTTATTCTAGAACTCCAGGCCTGAGAGGCCCCTAGAGGAGGGTTCTGACTTGGGGAGGGAGGGAGGGGCTGTGTAATAGGGACTTAGCGGGAGGATCAGTCCTACTGTTGCAGTTTCGGGGACAGGTGATTAAAGGTGGGCCTTGGAGGGGGGAGAGGAATTCTTCCTGCTTGTCTGCAGCCAGGATCGAAGGGAGGGGAGGGGGAGGGGGGCCGGCCGGCGGCGGGAGGGGTGGGCTGGAGTGGGAGGGGTGGGGAGGAACGGTCCTGCTGGGACCGAGGTCATGCGCGAGAGGGGGTGGAAGGACCCGCTGAAGAGGACAAGCAGCGAGAGGGCTTCCGTGGACACTTCTCCATCCTTCAGGGGCTCTCCCAGAGTATTTGCTCATGGGGGAGCTGCTGTAAACCCTGTTCCGAGGTGTCGTATGTTACAAAAAACAGACACTTAGGGGCCCCTTTCTCAGATCTGAAAAACTGAATTCGGAGACACACACGGTCCCAGGTTTCTTGGCTGAGGGTTTCTTTATATCAGCCCCATCTTACAGGGGAGGAAACTGACGGCCATAGGGCTTAAGGAGCCCACCCGAGGCCTAGCATTTAGTGTGTGGACCAAACAATCAACCAGTTTTCTGCAAGTCACTCCCAGGTCCCAGAGCAGCCGATTGGAGGGCGTGTAGCGACAACATCAGTTAGGTGCTGTGCCCAGAGCCGCTGTCCCTCAGGAGAGGCTTCCAGAAACTATAAATTCTTGTCTCTTCAATATGTACAGTAATTGAGCTTGACGTCCTAGCCCAGCCACCCTGCTTGGGGGCTATTTTTCCACAAAAAAATGGTTTTCTGGGCATTTTGTTAAATAAAATACACTTCCTTTTCTAAAGTGACTCTGGAGCCTATTTTTAAACTAGTAGTTTTGGTTTTTTTTCTCCCTCTGTCTCCTACACTTATGAAACTGCAAAGGGGAAGCTTTAAGTAGTTAGTGTGTGCCGATCAAAGAAATCTGAAGCCTGTTGGTTGAATTCATCTTATTCCTGAATTCCTAGGGAGGGGAGACAAGGAATCTTTGGGTGGGCATTCCAGGCCAACGTCACCATGGACGCTGTCTCTCAATGTTTCAGGCCGTGTTTCAAGAAGGACTCTAGTCCCCCAACCATCTTGGGGTTATTGGGGCCACGTGCCCAACTCTGGCCAAAACATAAAAGACAGAAGTAGAAATGATGTATATCACTTCCGTACTGGTGGAAGGCCTTCTCTCCCTCTACGGAGGCAGCTGGAGTGGCCCTCCCCTCCCCCAGCCTGAAACCACGCACAGCGGACCCTCCCCACCCCCAGGCCGATCTGCAGGGAACACAATGAACATGTATTACTAGTGGGAAATAATCAACCTTTGTCACTGGAACTCCCAGAAACTGGAATGCTCTTTGCTACTGAGAATAATTAGCCTGTTTAGACTGCGGTATTAATTCTAATTCCTGTAACAACCGTACGAACTAGGTATTATTATATCCCTTCCCGTTTTTTTTTTTAAGATTTTATTTATTTATTTGACAAAGAGAGAGATCACAAGCAGGCAGAGAGGCAGGCAGAGAGAGGGGGGAGCAGGCTCCCTGATGAGCAGACAGCCCGATGCGGGGCTCGATCCCAAGACCCCGAGATCATGACCTGAGCCGAAGGCTGAGGCTTTAACCCACTGAGCCACCCAGGTGCCCCTATATCCCCTTTTTTGATGAGATTTCCTCAGGTCACAGAGCAAACACGTGGTAGAGACTGTTTTCAAACCTGAATCTGTCTGACCCCAGGCCTGGCCTCACTATCCTGCGTTTCTAGTTACATTTACTAAACTTTACCTTCTGATGAGTCTTCTTACCAACCAACTCATAGCTTTTTTTAAATTCCATCCTTTGTGCCAAGCATACTTTTCAAGCCAGATCTGTTGATAAACTCTGGAGGGAGTAAGTTAGGAGAAACGAGACAGTTTCCAGAAAGAAGTCTGAATGTAGGAACAGGCTGGTGGTGTTCTGGGGCCAGCTTGTCCCAGCTCTCAAGAGCTAATGCTGCACATCTCCTCCATCTCGGAGTTTCGTGACCTTGCAGCAGCTTGAAATTGACCAAGTTGGACCAATTTGGAAAGCAGTAAGTGCTGTACTGGGGAGTAAAAATTAAAACTGAATGTGTTAGGGGCGCCTGGGTGGCTCAGTGGGTTGAGCCTCTGCCTTCGGCTCAGGTCATGTCTCGGGGTCCTGGGATCGAGCCCCGTGTTGGGCTCTTTGCTCGGCAGGGAGCCTGCTTCCCCCTCTCCCTCTGCCTGCTCGTGATCTCTTTCTCTCTGTCAAATGAATAAATAAAATCTTAAAAAAAAATAAAAATAAAAATAAAACTGAATGTGTTCCCCGGCTGAACAGGCCTTCGGACTAGAGACAAAATCGTCCAGAGCTTCCATGCCCAACCTGGGACAAGCGTCTGTTATCTTTTAAGAAGAGAAAGAGACATAGAGAAAGCCATCTAGGGAAGAAATGAGGAATGAGGGGTGGTAAATCTTCCTAGCCACTCAATCCTACTGCCCCCAGCCTGCTTTCTGCAGACAGGAGAAGCTTGACCACGAAAGGCCTCGGTGGCTGAGGCGGCCGAAGGGAAGAATCCTGCCATCACAGGCAGCATCTCCAGCCGTGGTGGAGCCTAGGGGCAGCATCGCACATACTCTTTGGGCCACAGTGGAGAGACTGGGCGCCAAGATGAATTAGGGCAACAGAAACTAGGACAACCCTACAGGGTCCTGGAAGTCAAGAGAGTGAAGAAATCAAATACCCACTCTCCAAAGTCGTGACTCTGCTTTCGCCCCATCCCTCCACAGCAGGGTTGACAATGAGGTGATGGGTGGACACATTTCCCCCCTGGGAGCCAAGACCTCTAGACCTGCAGAGCCCAGCATCGCGGAGCAGGAAGCACACATCTCCAAAGTGGACCCCTCAGAGCAGTGATAAGTAGGACCTCTTTTATTTTTACCCCATGTTTCCAGATCTAAGTAGTCCACGTGCTGGGGACACTGTACCGTATAATGACTAGTGACGGGGAGGATCAAACACTTCTGGACTTCCACTTTGCAGCGGACGGAATATCCCTTTTCCCTATTCCTCCCATTAAGTACAACTGAAAACTCTGGAAATTACATGAACATTTAAAAAACATAAAACTCTGAAAGGTGGAGAAAAGATAGCTGGCCAGCTAGAGGCCGTGGGACCTATGGAATGACACAGTGGTAGGGTCTCAATTTTCTTTTGTCTCATATCTCCCAGACTTGCAGCTAAAGGAAGAGATCTGGCTACTCCGCTGTTACAGAAGGAAGGAAGGTTCTTGAGGAGCAAGAATGTATGTTTTAAAATCCCACCCGAATGAGAACTGTTTCAGATGCCCCTTTGTGACGGGGCTAGAAAGGGACACATGTCTAAACCAGCAGCCACATACCACGTGCAGATTAGTGTAATTCACTCTAACCAAGGGCACGCATGATGCAACAGCCACGGTTGAGGCTAGGACTTGGTAGACCTTGCCGCAGCCCGCTGGCATCCTTCGGGGCCCATGTCTGGCCAGTGCGATCAATTAAACGGAGACACGCTGGGGACCACCAACATGCTTTATGTCTTTAAGGATGCCTGGCATCACCACTCTTTGCCCCTGCTATCTTGGGTGGGATAAGGGAACGTGTTCGGGGCATCGCATGAGGCCTTTCCCACTATGATACCTCACTGTGCAGGCCAAGATAGGGTTTCTGCCAACCCTCCGTTTGTCTATTTCAAATGATCCATTTGGGGACAGAGAAAATGACCCCTGGGAGAGCCTGTGGACCCCAGGGGAGCAGCTGTGAGCCGGATAGAGGCTGGGATGACTGCTTACCTGGTCCTCACCTGCCCCTACTATAACGAGGGGACGCAGTCATGCTTTAGGTTTCCAGGTATCATATTAACTTGGACCCTGTGTCCTCAAAATATTTGGTACTGCCCTTTTCTCAGTGCACAGTTACCCAACTGAATAGCTCCTACTTCTGGCGGGGGCGGGGATGGGGGGACTCCTGGGGGCATCCTTGCCATTTAGCATGGCAAAGTTCAGGTAGCATGAGCTACTGTCCCTTAGAAAAGGTGTGATCTCCCCATTTTGTCACCCACTTGGCCCACTGGTACAAGACTCACAACACTTGCCTTTTTCCATCTTTTGACCTTAATTTCAATGTTTTTGTACTTTTGACCACCCTGAGCCTTTCATACAACAAGGCGGTATTAGATAAATACATAAGCAAATCAAAAAGGAGGGGGAGAAAGGAGGAAAAAAAAAATGTCCTCTCCTCCACCGAGCCTTCTCCTTGGCACAGAGGCCTCCTGGTGTTGTCCCACCATCCGATATCACAAAATAAAGAAAATTCCTTAAGTCAAGTGGTGGTGGGGGAGTTGGAAAGAGCAAACCTAGTCCCATTTACATTTCCTGGTTTATATACCGAGGAATAACTTGTGAGAACCCATTGCAACTTCTCAAGCCCTTTGAACTTTCTAACATCTGTAATCTTTGACTCCCAGCCTCCCTCCTTGTGATAAATCACAGTGAAACCCCACACTGATACAGAACAAAACAAAATAGAAGTCAGGGTAAGCGTGGGGGGCTGATAAATCAAGTAATGAGGTTGAGTGGGAGACATAATCTTGTCTGGCAAGAAAGGCTCAAAGTGTTACCAAGACTGCCCTGAGGTAGGACCGAGTGTGGGGGCTATGGCAGCAAAGAACTTGACCTTTTTTATCTTCCGTGCTGCTTGGGTTTGTCACAGTCATATGACGGGTAGAGTTCAAAACAGCAAGAATGGAAACAAGCAGAGGGATGTGACCCATCACCTTTACAGTGTGTATCTTAGGAACTGCTTTTGCTCTGAGATGAGAAGGAAGCATGAGTCCCTGTTCTTGAGCTCAGAAAGGCAGGCTTTTTCCTAAAAGAAGTGGTTTTGATGTGGCCCACTAGAAATTGCTTCAACCAATGATTGACCTTGTCACCTAATCTGTGTCTACAAATGACCATGGCAGAGACTGGGAGATGCCCCCCAATACCCATTTCCACCTTCTTCCTCTTGTAATGAACCCCCAAATTTAGCGGGGCACACGATCATCTAAAATAAGAGTACGTTTCCCAGACCTTCAAATCCTCACAGCTAGATACGGCCATGAGACTAATTCCGGGCAGAGAAATGCAAGCAGATACGCTGAGTGCGAACTTGGAAAGTCTCCTTAAAGGGAAGGAGTTTTCACCCATCAGTCTTCACCCTTCTTCTTTCCTGCTCTCTGTAATGTGGAACTATGACCGGAGTTCCAGCAACTACCTTCAGCCGTATGCTGGGGATCAGCGCAGGGGAAGGGGCCTGGGTCCCCACATAGTAGAGCATTCCATGAGCCCAGCCCAGAACTGCCAGCCTCTGAAACTCATTTCTGGGAGACAGAATAAGCTTTCTTTAAGCCACTGTGATTTTTTAAAAAATATGTGTGTGTGTGTGTGTGTGTGTGTGTATACATATGTATACACATATACATGCATATATATATATACATATATATACTCTTTTTTTTTAGATTTTATTTATTTATGACAGAGAGAAATAGGGAGACAGGGAATACAAGCCCAGGGGAGCTGGAGAGGGAGAAGCAGGCTCCCTGCTGAGCAGGGAGCCCAATGGGGGGCTTGATCCCAGGACCTGGGATCATGACCTGAGCCGAAGGCAGATGCTTAATGACTAAGCCATCCAGGCACCCTCACTGTGATTTTTCTGTTGTGCAGACAAACCTGACCCTAAGTGACCTACTGACTTGAGTTTATCTATTCTAAAGTCAAATCAATTTTGACACATCTTCCAACATAAAGTTGCCTTATATTGGTTAGAACATTCAGTTCCTGGGGCTGGGGTACCATTCTAAACTAATTTGTCCCACAGGGTTTACCAGGAAACTATAGTTTAAAATTAACGTCAGTCAAGGAGTTTTATGGAGAGATTTTTGTCCAAGTGAATGATCACTACCATCTGCTTTGAATTCTTATTTTCCCCAACTAGAATTATCATAGCCCCACTTTAAGGCAGAGTCTTGTCCCAATTGTTTCTTGAGTTTAAAATGCACATTCATTGATCCACTCTAGAACAATGAAACCAAAATCTTTGGGGGGTGGGTCCCAGGGCTCCGCATTTCAACCAAGTATCTTAGTAGGTCCTGCACACATGAAAATTCGAGAATTTTTTGGTGCTTCTTTCTTTCTTTTGAAAGCTGGAGTTGACCCCAAACTGGTTTCTGAAAGAGATTTTGGCGCCGGCTTCTAGGTACTTTTATATCCTCCGCTGAGATGGAGTAGGGCACCAGCCAGCGTGTGTCTGGAGGCAATCTTAAATTCTCTTCTCCCTGTTAGTCATTAAAAGCACGACATCTTCTTGTTATCAATAACACAGGTTCTTTTGAGAGATCACAAACTCATATTCTGCCTTGTTCAGTTTTATCAAAATCCCAGTCAGGAGAAATAAGATGGGTCGTGGTAGATTGCTCAAGAAAATGCAGTCCACTCATTCTTGTAGCTATTCTGAAATTTATCCTTGAAATGTATCAGAGTAGCAGAGAATTGCTGGCTCGGATTGGCTTGGATTATATCGTGTCCCCCACTCATCCCAGCCCCCTTACTCCCGTTTGGTTTTGTTTTTTTTACTGAACTATACCGTGGAGTTACACTATCAGCCTTACTTTGAACATTGTTATAAGAAACAACTGGAGGAAATTTGTTAGTGTAACTTCGGCAGGGCGGTTGGTGAGAGTGTCTCCCAGTGCAGCAGAATTTGTCCGGTCTCGATATCAGAAAGCATAGTCCTTCCAAAGAACAATTGTTTGTTTTCACCTAATGAAAATGATAAATGCAATTACTAATTACTTGTTCCTCTTCACCCTGGTTTCTGAGAGACTCCACAAGGAAATATCTTGTGACTTGCTTGGAGCAAATGTAAGGCGTGCATTACTTTGTGCTGCTCTCACCCCTGACCTTTGTATTATTACATGGGCTTTCCTACCTCCTATCTCCCAACTTATACATTGTGTCATTTTTATGGCATGTGTTTTAATAAGCGACTGCTAATCCTCCAGGGAAAGAGCAGAGAGGGATGGGTAGATGGAAGCTAATCCAGATCTTCTCGCTCCAAGTCTGATTTTCTCTGTTATATAAGTGTTTCCCTCGTTGCATACCCTCTCCACCAAAACACACCTTCCAAAAAGAAGAGGCAAATTTTTTGAATAACATATAAGAGAGAAATAAAAATGTTATGTTTTATAGGGAAATATAGCTATTTCTAGGAGTAGTTAGGGAGAGTAGAGGGGGAAGAGGAAAAAAGCAAATGAATGGAAAACAAGAAAAAGAGAAAAGAAATGAAAAATCAAGTATAAAGGACAAAAGGGAGCATGTAAAGAAGCAACGATCATTCTCAGATGGGAACAACAGAAGTTTTGATTTTCAGGGCTAGGGCAGGACATCAAGTTACTCAGCAAGGGAGTATGCCAAGATCACTTCCCTTTGTGCGGTCCTGCTGGTCCTAGCACTTAGTCATTTGCCCCTGGGTCAAGTTCTGCAGGGTTAGCAGTTTGTCATCATTTCTCCCCAGCATGTTTCAAACACATAGAAGGAAAGAAAAAAAAAAGTGAAAATTAAAGGGCTTCATAGTTCAAATGTATGTTGCTTTTCTGACGCACGAGGGCGCTATTTCTACAGTTTACATTCTTGGGGGAACCGAGGTCTGTGGGACTTGGGGCTGGGAGCATCCAGGCAGGAGTTTCGGCTGTGTGTTCTAGGGTCACCAGGTTTTCTGGAATGGGTGGGACATGTTCTAATGTCCGGGGCTGGCCTTCCGCCACAGGGCTGCTGGCTGGAAGCTCCTTAAGATCAGAAACCAGCTGACTGCGTGTCATGTGTCTCTGTAGAGACAGAATTAGTGCATCGCGATGCCACTACCAGAGTCTGACCCAGAATCAAGGATATGTGGAGCAAGTTGCTTAAACTCTTCTCAGCCTAAAAAGGGAAGTCTCATCTCCTAGAGCTGTGGGAGGGGGAGGGGGGATTCAATGGGATGGAGGGTCTATCTAAAGCAGGCAAGACAGCACATGACACGTTAGAGGGACTCAGTAAGTAGAAGCTAACACTAGGTGGTACTTAGCAGTGCTGACAGACAATGGTGCTGAATACATGTTTAAGTGAATGAATGAATGAATGAATGAAGTGGGTAGAGTCGAAAACAGTTTACTGGACTGAGGAAAACTAATACCTTCAAGCTTTCCTCATGTGGAGTCGGCTGGCTGAGTTCACCTCAGAGCGAAGCAACCCGTCTTGTGAGTGGTAAGCACTCCATAGCTCGGCCGGTCTTTGCTGCTCCTCATTTGACTGGCAAGAAAACAGGGGTCAGAGGGGAAAAGTGATGTGCCTGAGGTTTCAGAGCTGATTAGTGAATCCAGATAAGACCCCGGGTCTCCTGAGTCCTAGCACAAAGCTTAACCTTCAGGGAGCCCCCAAACAGGCTGGAGGCTGAAGGATGGGAGGAATGGGGACTGGGGGGGATCTTAATGGACTGATCCTAGAAACCAAATAGGCTCTTGGCTTGGTTTGACAGTGCTTGTGAGAGGCACCCTTACCCAGCAGTGACCCCACCCGGGTGTGGAAAGAGCCAGAACCGCAAAAGAACCTCATGCTCGCCCTGGGGCCACCCATGGTTGGCGTCTAATCCGAAGGATCTGCAGAGAGAGCTCTCACTTCCCCAAATGTGCTTCTTCCTGTGTCACAAGGAGTCCTTGGGTCACCTCCTTCCTTTGTGCAATGAGATCCAAAGAGCCATTTCTGCCTCTGCTTCTTTTCTTTCCTGTTATCACTTTCTGTAGCTTTTCCAGGACCCAGTTCTCGGGATGCAGCCCTGCTCCAGCCCCAGTTGGCTCTCTCTAGGGGAAGCTGCCCCCGGCTTCCTGACCTCACCAGAATAACAGAATGACTCATGAGCCCTGGGATCCGTCCCTTCGCCTGGGTAAAGCAGGCTGTCCTGGGTAGTCCCACCCCTCTACTTTTGATCTACAGCAGGAAGCAATAAAAGGCACCTTCCACGTGCCCGCTGTAACCATATTTTCCAAATTCAAGAGCAGGAATCATTACCCCACCGGGCACGCGCCTTTCTCAGGACTTCTGAACAAAAGACATAAAATTGGGACCATACCAGAAAATCCGGGATGGATGGTCGCCATGCACAAACCTCAGGGGAAGTTCTCTCCTCTGGGGGATGCCTGCCGGAAGCTGCCATCGCCTTTGGCCGCGGATTCGAGACTGAGCATGACCCGGATACCAGACGCAGTGGAGCATTGGTGAACTGCTCAGGGCCCGCCAGGAATCTGGGCATGAACAGCGGTGTCCAGAAAACCCCTTCCCTTGACTTCACTTGTTTGTTGTGTCTGCATAAGGAACCTAGTCCCACGAAGGTTTTACAAGGCCTCTTGGAATGCAGCGAGATTCTTTTAAAAATATCAATCCAACGACTCAAGTATGTCCAGTAAATAGTATAATGGCCTGTTTCACATGTCAGGTACTGTGGTGTGCAATGTCAGAGATGAAATAGTGAAAAATGCCATTTATTGTAACTCTTTTGGGTCCTTGTGGTAGACAGGAGGTCATGCTAGTCGTGCCGAGAAGGATCCAATGACTGACCAGCAGATTTCTACCCTTTCACACTCAACTGTAATAAAAATAATTATGGCATTATAGAAAGAGAGCCAGACTTGGTGTCATAGGTCCTAGGTTCAAATCTTGACTCTGCTACTAATGGCTCTGTAGTCCCGAGCAAGGGAGTCCAACCTCCGTCTCCTCATCTGTCAACAAGGAAGTCATGATACCTTCCGGCTGGGAGGTTGGGTGAGGGCCAAATGCTAGCAAGTTGTTTATGTTCCTGTGACATAGAAGATGCTGAAAAAAGATTTCCTTCCTCCCTTCCTTTCCTTCCTTCCTTCCTCCCGTCCTTCCTTCCTTCAGGAGCTTAGAGACCAACGGATAAGAAGATTCTGCTACCACTAACACACATTGCGGACTGCCGTACAAGCTCAGCGAGGGCTGCAAAGACGCGCCAGGCCTGCCTTCTGTGGTTTGTTGCCCGTGGGCTGGGGGGAGCCGCCCAGACTGGCAAAGCTGGGGGCCGCCCACTGGCTTCCTCCCCTCCAGTCCTGTTCCGGGGCTCTCCACCCAGATCCACTCTGTGAGAAGTAACTTGGGGGCTTTCACCGGCCACACGCGATTAGAGCTCAGAAAGAGCCAGTGGGGCTGGTTGCCAATGACCGCCCCTCAGGAGAAAGACAGGAGCCCAGGAGCCCGGGGAGAGGTGCGTGGCCAGGCTACCCGGGGGAGGTGACTGGGACATACCAAAGTAGCCCCCTGGGAGGGGAAACTCAATTCCAGGAAATTGCACATATGTGGTTTAGGGTGTTATCACCCTAAACCAAGCGGGACAGCCAGCACCAGGTGCTCACAACTTAAAAGCAGCCACACCAAAAAGCCACCTCGGCATGTCCCAGGGCAATAAGTAGCGTTCTGCTTCTCAGGTGACCATGCCCTTACTCTAGGTGCTCAAAGACATTAGTGTGTTTGAGCCTCCCAACATCCCAGGGAGGTGGGCAGACTGATTATCAGATTATACAGAGGGGGAAACAGATTCAGAGACGTTACACAATTTGCCAAGATCACACCTGAGAGGCAGAGCTGTGGCTCTCAGTCCAATAATCCGACTCTGAATGCAGACTTCGTAAAGAAAACATAAATGGCCTCTCAATTCGTGCAAGAGCTTCCCAGAGTTCTTGTGGTAGCGGTTATCTGTTCTTCCCCGTGACTATTCTCTTTTTCTACAGCAAGAGAAGTTCTTACTGCAAACACGCAACTCAGCTAAAGACTACATTTCCCAGTTTCTCATTCAGCTACAGTTGTCCATGTAGTTATGTTTGGGCCAACGTGAAATATAAGTAAAAGTGATATGTGCACTCTACCAGGCCAGTCCCTTAAAACAAAAGCCTGTGCTCTCCTCCTTCCTGATGGCAGGGATACAGAATGTGATGGCCGGAGCTGAGGAAGCCATTTTGGAGTGTAGCACCTCTGAACTACTCACCTGAAATTTGATGTGAGAGAGAAATAACTTAGTGTAAGCTACTGTATTTTTGTCTGTTTGTTACAGTAGCCTCACATTTACTCTACCTCACCTCCCCCACACCTACTGTCTTTTGTCTCACTAGCCCACCTTGGAAAAGCACACCAGGCATCCATCAGCCCACACAAAGAGGTCTGGACTTTGATAAGCAGAGAGAGGGCCCAGAGGAATGCTGACATAATCCAGGGGTCTTTTTACAAGCAGGGCGGATCAGTGAAACCTGGAGAGAAGGGACCCTTGTGGCATTTGGGAAACACAACAATGAGGGCCATTATTGGTTGAGGTGGTGAAATCATGATCAGAGCCTCTGGGTTCTTGGCATGACCTTTGGGATCAGGGGTGCCTGGGCAAGAATGGCTGGTTGGTTTGAGTTCAGGGTGCCCCAATTCCAGTGGCTCCAGTCTCCACCAAGAAACCTGGGAAAACCTCTCTGTTGGACAGCTCGGGCACTGACCCTGACCTGAGCTGCTACCAAGTATCAGGAGAAGCTTTCTGAACAAATCAGGAACAATTAGACATTGTGCACGCAGGTAGATCGCAGTCTGTGTCCGAATCTCACAGCCAGTCTTCTCGGATAGCTGCTTACAGTCCCTGGGGAGAGGAGTTGCTCCCCTGGGGAGGTCATGCCTCAACCCAACTAATTTGAAGCCAAGTTCTTGGCGCTCACCTGTCCCCACTCAGCTCATCTTAAACAGAGCGGCCAGGAGAACCCTGGACGGTGAGCTGCAGTCCCACTTGGCCACTTCTTATCAGGGGCTTGTCCGTCTTCTCCTAATCTAGAATAGTCAAGGGCAGGCTTGAGAGCGCACCGGGACATCTTCCTTCCCGTCTGGACAGTGACTGGGGCTCTGGGCCAGTCGGGTCTGAATCAGACCAGCCCAGCCCCAGGCCAGCTCTCCCCATCTACTGGAATTCCCCAAAGAGTGTATGCAAATTTTCTGTAGCATGGGAATAAAAAAAAAAGTTATTTGATCATCGTGTATTTAATTAGTACAGATAAAAAAAACCTAGCACACTAAACTGAGGATTTCATGGATTACTTAGGACAACACTAATTTAAAACTGAGCAAATTTAACATAGATCTAAAAACATACTGAGTAAATGATGGCACAGTTGGGCCATGCGGCTAAAATAAAGACAGTGCTGGAAACGTGCTCTTCACTGGGCTCATTCTCCAGCTGAAAAGGAACACTCAATGGACCCAAATACTCTTTTTTTGTTGTGGGGTGGTTTTTTAAAATTTTGTTTTGTTTAAAGATTTTATTTATTTATTTGAGAGAGAGAGAGCATGAGCGGGGGGAAGGGAGCAGAGGGAGAGGGAGAAGCAGACTCCCCGCTGAGCAGGGAGCCCTACGGGGGGCTCGATGGGGAGCTCCATGTGGGACCCGATCCCAGGACCCTCAGATCATGACCGGAGCCAAAAGCAGACACTTAACCAAGTGAGCCACGCAGGCGCCCCCCAAACATTCTTTCTAAGTAACAAATGCAGTCTCTTTCCAGGAGGATTATCTACCTGGGAGATGGGATTAAGGTAGCAGTGGTTTAAGCAAATCAGATTTGCATTTTAGGGAAGTGATTCTGAAATCGAGTTACTAGAGAAAATCTAGGACCCCCAGTTCAATTGGAACGTTAGATGAGTTATTGCACAGGACACATTAAGACTAAAAATTATTCATTGATGATCTGAAATTCAAATGTATCTGGACATCTGTCCTGTGTTTTTGTCCAATAAATCTGGCAACCCTCCTCTGAAAGTTTTAGTTCTTCTCAGCAACTCTAGCTTACCCCCGCATGCCAGTCCTAGCTGATCAATAAGATATTTGTGATGTCTTTCAAACCCTCCCCTCCATTCCGGGTTAGGTCTGTACAATGTCTCTGCTGACGTGGCCAGTTTCCCCTGATTTGTTTCCTTGTCTGCAAACATATTGCCTCGGGTTCCATCTGCTGCTAGAATCATCATCCCAGAACGCAATTCTCACCCCTGCAAAACAGCCTCTCCCGGATTGCCCCTTCTCCTACCAACGTCCAAGCTCCTTAGGATGTCCAAAGCCAGCCCCATTCTCCTCCACCTCCCAGCCGCACAGGACTTTGCTTTTCCCTCCCTATAGCGCACGCTTTCATGTAACCTCTGGTTTGCTTCTGCCGACCTCATGGTCTGGAAAAATCTGCTTCGGGTCTCGGTCATTAATCCCAGTGTCACTTCAGCTCTCTCTGCACCTGGCCGAGGGCATCTGGGGGGCACTGGCCACATTGCTATCTCAGCGATGCAGAGGAGCCCCTGAGAGGAGGTGCCGGGGTGCGGTCCTGACCACCACAGGAGGGGTCTGGGGACCCTCAAGGCACTAGGAGGTTAAGAAGAGAGAAAAGGGACAAGTAGAAGATGAAAAGAAGAAACCTGGCCAGATTGCTTCTTCCGGCTCCTCTTCTCTTTTCGTCACCACATCTTGAGCAACAGACCTGCACCAGCCCCTGTGTGCACACGATCTCAGTGAATCCACGTGACAGCCCGCAGGCGCGCCACGCCCAATTCTCAAATGTGGAACTGATGACAAGAGACGGGGTGCATGATTTGCCCCTGGATACCTAACTAGTCAGAGAAATAGCCAGACTTGGACCCCAAGCCTTCTTACCGGATGTCCAGCACTATTTATAGAACTCTTCTCTCAGTCCCCCACGTCCCCCTGCACCCCACCCGTCCCCCAACCCCTCACTGTCCCAGAGGAGGTCCTGGACAACAAATCATTTCTTCTTTGCTGGCCGCTCGCTCCTTATTTCGTACATGACATCTTCATTTGGCTCGGTGTATTGAATTGGGGATGATTAGGAATTTGCCATGAATGTTTTCAGAAAAAAAAAAAAAATAGAAGAAAGAATGGGTTCTTTAATTGCTACTGGGGCGAACAGCTGGGTAAACAGGGCTGAGGTCTTTTGCAAAAGGGAAAAAGCAGGATGGAAGTCGGGGGTAGAACTGGAACCCTTTCCCTGACCCTGGGACTGTAGAACATTCCAGGCAGCATTTTCCTCAGAAGAGACTTGCTGTCAGAGTCAGGAACTTAGGTGTTTTTAGACCTTAAAATTATCTTAAATTACACTGTCTCTTAGGTCTCTCTTGGAAATTCTAAACACTTCAAGGGTTTTTTTTTTTTCTTTCTTTCTTTTCCTATTTTTATTTATTTCTTTTCAAAGAAGTTTATTTTATTTTATTTTATTTTATTTTATTTTATTTTATTTTATTTTGTTTTATTTTATCTATGTTTCGAGAGCGAGAGAGAGCAGGGAGGGGCAGAGGGAGGAGAACAGAGAGAATCTTAAGCAGGCTCCACACTGAGTGCCGAACCAGACAGGGGCTCAATCTCACGACCCAGAGATCATGACCTGAGCAAAATCAAGAGTCAGACACTTAAATAACTGAGCCAGCCAGGCGCCCCTCTTTTCCTATTTTTAAAAATTATTTTTAAAATTGAGTTTTAGGGGCGCCCAGGTGGCTCAGTCAGTTAAGCATTGGCCTTCAGCTCAGGTCATGATCCCAAGGTCCTGGGATCGAGTCCCGTGTCCGGCTCCCTGCTCAATGGGGAGTCTGCTTCTCCCTCTGACCTTCCCTCCCCATGCTGTTTCTCTCTTAAATAAATAAATAAAATCTTTTAAAAAATTTTTAAAGATTAAAAAAAATAAAATTGCCTTTATATACCCTAGAATGCACAAAGCAGGCTGATCTTTTTTTTTTTTTTCCTTTTTTTAATATTTGGTTTATTTGAGAAGCAAGGGGAGCAGCAGACGGACAGGGAGAAGCAGGCAACCCGCTGAGCATGGAGCCTGATTCGGGGCTCGATCCCAGGACCCCAGGATCATGACCCGAGTCAGACGTAGCTTCTCAACCAACTGAGCCCCCCGGGGACCCCCAGATCCTGTTAATCTTCAACATCCAGGTTGATGTGTTCTTACATATGCATACACTAGTCCTCAGATCAAGACGTAAGACATTTCCATTTCCTCAAGAGGGTCCCTGTGCCCCTTCCCAGTCAGGACCATTAACCAGGGACAACTGTTATGCTGGCCTGTGTTACCCTCACTTAGTTGTGCGTATTCTCGAACGTCACAGCATGTCTTCTGAGTCTGGGTCTGCTCAGCGTTACCTGCTCGAGATTCATCTGTGTTGTGTGTGTCAGTCGTCTGTTTCTCTTTACTGCTGAGTTATATTTTTTTTGTATGAATGATACACAATCCGTTGATCTGTTCTTCCATACTTGGGTTGTTTCTAGTTTTGTACTACTATGGATAAATCTGACGTGAACATTCTTGTACCTGCCTTTGCAGATAGAGCTGCTCATTTCTCTTGGGAGTTTGGCTAGGTGTGGGTTGCTTAGTCATGGAACTGACTCTCACATTTCTACGGAAATGAATGAAGTAACTCTCCCCCTAACCACATGAAGGAGACGGCCCTTAAGCAAACCTACAGAGTAGCTAAAGATGTATTTATTGATCTCAAAGTGTTCAGTGTCCCTTCAGCCTTCTATGCCAAGACCTACTGAGGATACCTAGTCAACGTGAGTGGGTTCACTGTCTTCCCATTATTCTGGAAATTTGTAAGGAAAAAAAACCCAGAGAGAATAATGGTATGAATTCCCACATGCCACGCTGTTTCAACAGTGGTTAGTGCATTCCCAATCCTGCCTTGTCTATCCCCCTAACCATTTTTTTTCTGGACAATTTTTTTTAAAGATTTCATTTATTTATTTGACAGAGAGAGAGAGATCACAAGTAGGAAGAGAGGCAGGCAGAGGGAGAGGGAGAAGCAGGCTCCCTGCTGAGCAGAGAGCCCGATGCGGGGCTCAGTCCCAGGACCCTGAGATCATGACCCGAGCCGAAGGCAGAGGCTTTAACCCACTGAGCCACCCAGGCGCCCCTGGACTTTTTTTTTTTAAGATTTTATTTATTCGAGAGAGAATGAGAGATAGTGCAAGCACAAGCCCGGGGGAAGGAGAAGCAGACTCCCCACTCAGTGGGAAATCCGACATGGGTCTCGATCCCAGGACCCCGAGATCACAACCTGAGCCGAAGGCAGACGCTTAACTGACTGAGCCACCCAGGCGCTCCTGGAATATTTTAAAGCAAATCTTGGACCTCTGAAGTTTAGCTGTGAGTACTTTGGTATATACCTCTGACACATAATAACCTTTGTATTTAACATCACTATCACACCTAAGAAAAGTTACATAGATTTCTGCATATCATCTGTATTCAAATTTTCCCAACTGTCTCAAAACCATTGGTGTGTTTGAATCCGGATCCAACGAAGTTCTGCACATTGTTTTCATACTTTTCTTAAGTCTCTTTCAATTTAGAACAATTCATTCTTTCCCTTTCTTTACTTTTTTAAAAATGTTACTTATTTGTAGAAGAAACAAGTTCATTTGATCTATAGAAAATCCTAGTCCAGATTTTTCTGATTAAGTCCTCGTGGGTCCTACATGACCCATATGCTATATTTCCTCTAAAGTGGGAGTTGGAACTAGAAGCACGATTAGACTCTGGTTGAGTTTTTAATGGCTTTTGCAAATGTCACATCATAGGTTGCTCTGTGTCCTCCCTATTGCATCATATCAGGAGGCACGGGGCATCTTGTCTCCTACTTTGAAAGATGCTAAGATTTATTTATTTTTTTTAAGATTTTATTTATTTATTTGACAGAGAGAGAGAGAGATCACAAGTAGGCAGAGAGGCAGGCAGAGAGAGAGGGGGAAGCAGGCTCCCTGCCGAGCAGAAAGCCCGATGCGGGGCTTGATCCCAGGACCCTGAGATCATGACCTGAGCCGAAGGCAGAGGCTTTAACCCACTGAGACACCCAGGCGCCCCAAAAGATGCTAAGACTTAAAGCGTGCATCCCTTCCCCTTCCACTCCTCCCAAGGCTTTGCTCGCTTCTTGCTCTACCGTGGCCCCTCCTTCAATGCCCATATATGGCCCCCCACCAACCCGCAGACACACACAGTCCTCCTCTTTTTCCACTCCACGGAGGCTCCAGTCAGTGGCTTCAGCAGTTCATCTCATGGCACAGAGAGACTGAGGCAATGTACACCTCTATCACCACTTCTCAGTCCAAATCGTGGTTGAGAATCCTAGAATCTCCACGTGAGGAACTACCTTGAAAAGCAAGCAGCTGCTCACCTCTATGTGGATGCTCTATGCATGTCCATAGGAGATCGCCTGAGATTGGCTTCTCAGTTCACGAGTTTTCACTAGTGGAGGACACACCCCTACTCACAAGACACCACAGTTGGAAGCTGAGTGGTTATCAAGGTGTTTTCCTGGTTGGTGCTAAATATGCTTTTTTAGATATTTTTACTCAGTTAGTCCATAAATCCGCAGGTAGGGCACCAATGAAGTTAATTTATGATTAAGCATATTCAGGCCTCTATGTTTCTGCTCCCCCTCCCCACCACCTTTTTTTAGTTTTAATTGTGGTTAAAATAAAAAATGAAATAAAATCCACCCTCTTAGCCGTGTTTAAGCATACAGTTCAGTGGTGGTAACTATATTCACAGTGTTGTATAGCAGACCTCCAGAACTTTTTCATCTTGCAAAATGGAAACTCTATACCAATTGAATAATAACTCCACTCTCCCTTTCCCCTCCCCCAGCCCCTGGCAAACACCATTCTACTTCCTGTTTCTGTGAATTGGACTACTCTAGATAGCTTATATAAGTGGAACTATACAGTATTTGTCTTTTTGTGACTGGATTGTTTCACTCAGCATGATGTCCTCAAGGTTCATACATGTTGTAGCAGGTGACAGATTTTCCTTCTTTTTTACGACCGACTAATATTCCATTGAATGAATATATACATATATATATCCCACCTTTTCTTTCTCCATTCATTTGGCAATGAACACGTGGGCTTCTTCCACCTCTTGGCTAATCGTGAATAATGCTTCAATAAACATAGGTGTACAAATACCTATTTGAGATCCTGTTTCAAATTCTTTTGGATATATACCTAGAAGTGGGCTTGCTGAATCCTATAGTAACTTTATTTTTAGTTTTTGGAGGAAACTCCATACCATTTTGCACAACGGCTGTACCATTTTCCATTCCCACCAGCAGGGCACAACAATTCCAATTTCCCCACATCCTTGCCAGCATTCGTGTTTTGTATTTTGTGATTTTTATAATTGCTATCCTAATGAGTGTGAGGTGATATCTCATTGTGATTCTAACTTGCATTCCTCTGATGGTTAGTGATGTTAAGCATCTTTTTCTTTTTTTTTAAGATTTTATTTACTTATTTGACAAGAGAAAGAGAGAGATCACAAGCAGGCAGAGAACAGGCAGAGAGAGGGGGGAAGCAGGCTCCCCACTGAGCAGAGAGCCCGATGCGGGGCTCGATCCCAGGACCCTGAGATCATGACCTAAGCCGAAGGCAGAGGCTTTAACCCACTGAGCCACCCAAGCCCCCCAATGTTAAGCATCTTTTCATATGCTTGTTGGCCATTTGTGTATCTTCTTTGAGAAATGTCTATTCAAGCCTTTTGCCCATTTTTTAATTGAGTTATTTCATTTTTTGTTGTTGAGTCGTAGGAGTTCTTTGCACATTCTGGATATTAATCCCCTTATCAGATATGTAATTTGCTATTATTCCCCCCCATTCCATAGATTGCCTTTCACTCTGTTGGTTGTTGCCTTCAAGGTGTAGAAGTTTTAAAGTTTGATGTAGTCCTATTTGTCTATTTTTGCTTTTGTTGCCTGTTTTTTTGGTGTCCTATCTGATAAATCATTGCCAAATCCAATGTCATGAAGATTTTCCCCTGTGTTTTCTTCCGGAAGTCTTGTGGTTTTAAGTCTTATGTTTAGGTCTTTAATCCATTTTGATGTAATTTTTAAATATAGTGTAAGGTAAGGACCTAATGTCAATTTTTCACATGTAAATACCATGTTGTCCAAATATGGCGTTTGGACATATGCTGTCCAAATAGGACACTATGCTGTCCTTTCCCTGTTGTGTGGTCTTGGCGCCCTACTGAAGATCACTTGACCATACACACAAAAGTTGATTTCGAGGCTCTCTGTTCTCTCCCATCGGTCTAAGTGTCTGTCTTTATGCCAGTACCTGTTTAGATTACTGTAACGTTGTTACATGGTTTGAATGCAGCAAGTGTGAGGCCTCCAAATTTGTTCTTGTCTTTCAAGGTGTTTTTTTGTTTGTTTGTTTGTTTGTTTGTTTTCGGCAGTTCAGGCAATTTGAGATTCTCTATGAATTTTAGGATTTTTTTTTTTCCATTTCTGAAAAAAAAATGCCATTGGGATTTTAAAAGGAAGTGTATTGAATCAGTAGATAGCTTTGGGTAGTATGGACATTTTAGCAATATTAAATCTTCCAACGGACGAACACATAATGTCTTTCCAATTCTTTGTGTCTTCCTTAGTTTCTTTTAGCAAAGTTTTGTAGTGTTCGGCGTACAGGTCTATCACTACCTCGGCTAAGTTTACTCCTAAGTATTTTTTTTTATGCCATCGTAAATGGGATTGTGTCTTAATTTCCTTCTTGGATTGTTCAGTGTTAGTGCATAGAAATGCAGGACTGACAACAGATCTGTGTATGGATTCTCTAGATGTGGGTTTCAGAGACAGAAGGGACCATAATTGTATTATGAGCTACGTTAAGTTTCAAGTGATTGACAAAATATTCCCAGTCTGTGTGACTGTAAGTCACTTGCCTCAGGTACACCTTTAAAACCAACCCTGGCAGGGACGCCTGGGTGGCTCAGTCAGTGAAGCAACTGCCTTCGGCTCAGGTCGTGATCCCAGAATCCTGGGATCCAGCCCCACATCCGGGCTCCCTGCTCCGTGGGGAGCCTGCTTCTCCCTCTCCCTCCTCTCCCTCTGCTCCTCCCCTAACTCATGCTCTCTCTCTCTCTCTCTTTGTCAAATAAGCACATAAATCTTTATAAATAAATAAATAAATAAATAAATAAATAAAACAAACCCCAGCAGTTTACATATGTGTTTAATGGGCCAGCTACTATCACGGATGGGGGACACTCTTCTTGGGTCTGTGGTGACAGAAGAACTTGGAGAAAGAATAATCACCAGTTTCCTTGTAGCCATGAGGGTGCTTTAGAAACCCCAGCCTCTGAGTTTAGAGGTCTTTTCCCTCTAGACTTGAATGAGAGGCAGTAGGAGAGAAACAAACCAAGACAGGAACAAAAAAAAAAAAAGAATGCCCTGATGAGTCTTAGAACCATGTTCTGTGAACAAAATTTAGACATTCAGCATGGAAGGACCGGTGTTTTGCAGCTACCAGAAATTAAGAGGACGAAGTGGGATTAAGGTGCATGTGTGAGCTGCGTTGGGGTTTCTTAAGTGTTAAGCTGACTAGGGATAAAAGACGGGAGAGAAGTTTCCCGAGTGAGAATCAGTGTGAGTAAGGCATCCGCCGGGTAGACACTCTAGAATGTTGAGGAAAGAAGACACAGGCACGCTGTGATCTGAGGTGGACACGGGCACCATGAAGGGGTGAGGAAGGATGCTATGGGCAGGGCACGTTGTTAACGATTTAGGAATTCCTCCTCAGCATTTATAGTTTCTCCTGAGTAACGATCCCTGAGCAAAAGTCACCTTCCTTAGCTCATCAACTGCTACTATGACAGTCCCTCAAGTGCTTTCTTCCCACCCCACTTCCTTCTTATCAGTCCTAGTTCCCATTCCGGTCCACTAGCCTCATGGTAACCATGACTCGATGCATGCGTGTGAGAGAAAAAGCACCACGCAGAGAAACAGACCCAGGAGACAGAACCGGAGAGAGAATTCATGAAGCCTTAAACACAGCTGCAGAATTAAAACAAAAATGTCAAGGGAACAGAGTGTTCCAGCTGACTTAACTTCCTGTTGATAAGTCTCAGAAGAGGAGGGGTGAGGTCTGGAGCTCTAGAACTGTGGTAGAGGGAGGGCAGGGGGCGTGGTCGGGGAGCAGGGAGACCCCTTTGCAGGCCTGGTCACTCAGGAGGTGGGTTCCCATCCACAAGGCTGTTGACACTCACTTCCTGAGGCCGGCCATGGTCAGAGGAGGCTTTCAGCTACTGATGTGCCCAACCTACAGAAAACAGGATGTCAGGTTTCGGATCTGATTAAGCCACAAGATGCAAATTCCTTCTCCACCCCACCCCCACCCGGCTCCCAATCGCTGCCACCCACACCGGTCCCCTTTGGGCAGCAGAAATGCATTCCTCTCCCTGTGTGACTCCCATCGGGGGGCTGTCGGCCTCCTTGGTTCATTGCCAGCTGGGCTGTGTGAGATCAGATTTAGTGCCTAACCCATTTTCATTTGAGATTTATGGTCATTTTCATTAGGAATTCCTTGCTACCTCCTCGGGTGACTGATGAGACTCAATCTCAAATGAAGAAAGAGAATAGTGAAGTAGCTTCGCTCCTCAGGAAGCACACATGTGCTAGGGGCCTGGGGTCCCCAGGCCTTGGCGTGGCTCCTCTGCCCTCAGTCGCTACAGGTGCGTGGTCGTCCTGTCTCTCTCTCTCCCCCTGCTCACCCCATGTCTTTCTCTTTGTCGCTGCCTGAAGTTCCCATCACGTGCAAAAAGAAACAAAAAAGACAAAACAGAAGCAACTCTGCTCGAGGTCAATAATCACCTATTTTTCAGAAGCAAGTACCGAGTGTAAAGCACTCCCACAACAAATCTCTGGGAGCAGCCGGCCCCCTATTAGGAGCCCAGAGTGGATTTAACGGAAATGCTACTGAAAGGGCTGGCGTGTGCCCAGGTGCGGCCGACACTTCGCAGACCCGAGGACTGTCCGAGCTGGCCTCTGACGAGCCCTCACGTCCCTCTGCGCTGCCCCTCAGGCTCCCGGAGCCCTTCGCTCACGTGATTCTTTCACCCAGAGCCCCAACTTCACCCCCCAACTTCACCAAGCGCCCCTGGCCGACTTCCTCTTCCTCTTGCCCCCAGGCCTTCCTCAGGACCCAGCGGCAGCCAGTGTTCACACTGATTCAGGGTATTTAGTATCCCGATATTTAGTTCAAATTATGAGTCAGATGTTCAAGGGTCTACTGTTTACTGCCTTCTGAGATAAATGACAATCTTATAAGATCGGGACCCCGTGTGAGCCTCACAGGGCCCAAGGACATTGGGTCCACCAAGAAGAAAAAAAATCTTTTTTTTTTTTTTTTTTTTTGAGAAAAAAAAAGTCTTTAAAAGTCTCAAATACGGGGCACCGGGCTGGCTCCGTTGGAGCGCACAAACTTGACCTCAGGGTTATGAGTTTGAGCCCCACGTTGGGGGTAGAGATTACTTAAAAATAAGATCTTTTAAAAGAAAGTCTCAAGTACTATCCCTGGTGGGGAAGCAGAAAAAGTGAATGAAGAGACGCGAGTGCCGGAAATGTAATAATGACATACTCCAAAACTGCGAAATCACAGGAAAGCCTTTGGCTCTCAGAGTTGTGAGGTTATCCGGTGGGATGAGGCAAGTACACAAGTTGATAAGTGGTAACATCCAGAAAAGAAGGTCAAATGCTTAACTATTCCAAAAAAACAAAAAAACAAAAAACCGTAGTTCCTATGCATGAGATGTATGCACTATTTAAACGAAGGTAACTTAAAACTAGTCTCCAGGATGAAGAAACACTGCTCAAGATAGTGAAATTTATTCAGAATTGAGATACGAAACCCCTTCCACCCCTCCCCCTCCCTTTTTTGGCATGTGCCAGCAAAAAAATGCAGAATCGAATCTGAACTTAGAATATTCAAGAACTGTCTAATAAAGTACAAATGAGGAGAAATTTGAGAAAGATGCATCTGTCCCCCAAGGTGAGGCTGCCACCAAGCAGAGAACTTTATAAGAAGTAGGTGGAAATCATAAGCAGATGGCTTAGAATTGAGAGACGTACAGGGATGGACTCATGTTGGGAAGGAACCTGTCTATGGCGATAGTCATTTCTTCATGACACGGGACGGCTGCTGCTCCCAATACTGCTGTGTCAACCATCCTGCACTCATCACACTTACTATTCACTGGCAACTGTACTAAGCATTTCACATGTATTAACTCACTTAACCCTTACAGCCCTATGGAATAAATTCTATTATTTTACAGGTGGAGAAACAGAGGAAGGAATGGTTAAGTAACTTGATCAAGGTCACACAGTAGGACCCAGGAAGTCTGGTTTCAATGCTGACCTTTATAAACCTCTGTGCTTCCCTCGATGTTACTCCTCTTTAAGTTCTTCCTACATTTTTAGGCGGCTGCTCAAGAAGTGGATCACTATATGGGTTATCTACTTCTTTTGCATAGAAGCCAGTGTCCATTCATTCTTCCAACACCTGTTTACTCACCAAAGTTGAACGCGATATTGATCATAGAACTTTGACCAAGGCAGAATGGGATGTGTCTTCATTAAGCTTCAAATTCTGGGAGAGGATAAAGAAAGTAAACAGGCAATTAGAAAGCAACCCTTGCAAAGCCAGGAAGCGTACAGACAGGAGGTGTGAGTGGGAAGCGTGTCTCTGGGAGCAGGGGGAGGTCTGGGGATGGGGGAGGGGAGCATGGTCAGGACCCGCTCCCTAGGGGAGCCTAATCCAGAACTGAAGGATGGATGAGAGTTCGCTTTGGGCAAAGGACGAAACTGTGTTTCAGGCAAAGAACAGAGCTCTTTCAGAGACCTGAAAGCAGTTCAGGATGCCTGGAGGGTGGAGGACTGGGTGTTTTCTGTTGAAGAAGAGACCAGAGAGGTAAGCGGGGGCCTTGTCAGGAAAGGGTGTGAGTTCCACGTTTGAGAAAGATTGCTACAGTGGAAACTGTGGGGGGAGATGGTGGGTCAAGCTGAAGGCAAGCACAACATAAATTGGGAGATACTCGGAGATGAACTAGGACCTCTTATTCAGACACCAGTGGTTGGCTGGTGGGCGGCCAGGGGACCGATGGCCGGGTGTCTGAGTTGGAATGGTAGCACTTTGTTGGTAAAGATGAAGGAAGAAGAATCGAGAATGACTCCCAGGTTTCTGTCCTAACAAATGGATGAATAGCGAGACCACCCCAAGAGGAAAAGAGAAACTAACAGGTGGGGACACAGAGTTTTAGTAAATTTTTGCAAATGTGCACTTTGCTAGGGTCAAAAAATGAGCATGTAGTGTGCCGGAAACTTCCCACTTAGGGACTGCTGGGTGACTCAGTTGGCTAAGCATCTGCCTTTGGCTCGGGTCGTGATCCCAGGGTCCTGGGATCGAGTCCTGCATCGGGCTCCTTCCTCAGCCTGGAGTCTGCTCCTCCCCCTGCTTGTACTTTCTCTCTCTGACAAATAAATAAATGAAATCTTTTTTTAAAGAAGGAAAGAAAGAAGAGAAAGGAAGAAAACTTCCCACTTCATTCTTCTCCTGTTGCCCATGTAAAGAAAGCGAAGGGATGAGTGGTAGGCGGGACTTGGGGACTGTTCTTTTTCATAACCTGTTTCACTTTATTGTGTAGAACCATCGCAGGTATTTATTTTAAGGCCATGTGGGTGACCTCCAGCTTTGGACAAGCTCCGGCCCTATCCAAGATACTGATTCACATTAGTAAATGCCTTTACTGGCAAAACTGCAACAGCACTTAACATCACTAAAAATATCCTAAAAGAAATTGTGATATGAAATTACTCTATGAAAATACACTTAAAGGGGTGCCTGGTTGGCTCAGTGGGTTAAAGCCTCTGCGGTCATGATCCCAGGGTCCTGGGATCGAGCCCCGCATTGGGCTCTCAGCTCAGCGGGGAGCCTGCTTTCCCCTCTCTCTCTGCCTGCCTCTCTGCCTACTTGTGATCTCTCTGTGTGTGTCAAATAAATAAATAAAATCTTAAAAAAAAAAGAAAATACACTTAAAAAAAAGAAAACGTACTTTTAATTCTGTAAATATGTTCCCTTTTTTTCTAGAAGAAATGAGTTCTTTTTCTTTTTAAGAATCAGGAAAGAGGACAGCCTGGGTGGCTCAGTCGATTAAATATCCAGCTCTTGGTTTTGGCTCAGGTCATGATCTCAGGGTCGTGAGATCGAGCCCCACATCGGGGCTCCACCCTCAGCGTGGAGTCTGCCTGTCCCTTTCCCTTTGTTCTTCTCCTCTGCTTGCATGCTTTCTCTCTCCCAAATAAATAAATTAGATCTTAAAAAAAAAAAAAAGAATAAGGAAAGTTAGGGGTGCCTGGGTGGCCCAGTCGGTTGAGGGTCCGTCTCTTGGGTTTTGGGTCAGGTCATCATCTCATGGGTTGTGGGATGGAGCCCCACGTCAGGCTCCATGCCCAGCACGAGTCTGGTTGAGATTCTTTCCTCCTCCCTCTTGCTCTGCTCTTCCCCCGGCTTGTGCTCACTCTCTCTTTAAAATGAGTAAATAAATAAAATCTTTGGGGAAAAAGAAAAGAATAAGGAACAATAGAGGATTAGCCACATCTGCTGCCCAAAATTCAGATAGGAATTAAGACACTTCAAATTCTGACAGTGATTACTCTAATTTTTTCAAACTAAATTTTTTTCCTTCCCAATAGGTATTGTTCAGGTCTCCCACTCTCTTTTTCTGCCTCATATCCTCCCATCTCTGTTTATCTGTTCGTTTGTGTGTGCGTGTGGGTGCGTGTGTTTCTTTCTCTGTCCTTCCATGCCAGTCCCTTTCTCCACATCTCCGCTGAACAGTTTTTTTGAGGAATGCTGCTTTGCCTTTGCTGGTATATAAGTCTGATTTTGTCTTCTTGTAAGTTTGTATCTATCTTAATCATTTGAATGCTTTCAGTTATAACAAAATACTGTGCTCAAATGCTTAAACCACAAAGAAATGTATTTCCTCACGTAAGAAGAAATCCAGGGAATAGTCCCTCTACAATTGGCCAATTCCATGCCTCAGCAGTCATCAGGTTCCTTATTTAATGAATATTTACTGAAGACCTATTTGTGCCTGGCCTTGATTTAGGGATATACACTGACCAGAAAAGAAACAAAAATCTCCGTCTTCATGGAGCTTTTATTCTAGTTCTTCCCAGCTTTTCTCATGGTAGCAAAATGGTTGCTACTGTTCCGGGCATAACACTAGGTAAGAAAATATCGTATTTACAGGGTATCTCCTCCTCTCTGTGTCCTTATCAGAAAGCACAAAGATTTCCCCTTTTATCTCATCGACCAAAATCTCACTTATTTCTCTCTAAACCAATTTCTGGCAGGAGGAATGTTATTTCCTCAATTGGCTTAGAGCATTCAGGGTTTACCTCTTTACTGAAGCTTAAAACAAGGGGGGCGCCTGGGTGGCTCAGCCGGTTAAGGTCTGCCTTCAGCTCAGGTCATGATCCCGGGCTCCTGGGATCAACCCCACATCAGGTTCCCTGTTCAGTGGGGAGTCCGCTTCTCCCTCTCCCCCTGACTCCCACCCCCAACCCCACCTCTGTGCGGGCTTCAGTCTCTCTCTCTCTCAAATAAATAAAATCTTCAAAAAACACATTGAGAAGGTTTGAATTTCCTTGTAGGGCTACATAATTTCCCTCCTAAACATGGGATCTGCCTCAGAAGAAGGCCACAATCTGTTGGGGCCTGCAGACTACCCTCTTCGGGTTTTCGTCAACACTGTTCCTTGGCATGGGTAATCAGACCAGTGTGCTCGCTGGGCTTCCCCCTGCCCCACCCTGGGAAACCCCTGATGGGCCCTTCTCTCAGCTTCGGACACCCAGTCCCTTCTCCAGTACCCTGGAGGTGAGCCTAGTCTCTGTCGGTTTGTACAGCCTTCCCTCAGTCCAGTTTGGTTCTTTGTTTTCTTCTTCTTTTTTTTTTAATTAAATCTCTCCTCCAAAATCATAAAGATACATGAGTTTGCTACAACCACACAAAGCTATCTGTACAAAGAAAGACTTGAATACTCTTCCCCTTCCGGTCTCCTTCTCCTGTCATGCCAGGAGACTAGGTGCTCTCTGACTGTTTTCTCTCTCCAACACCAGGGACACTGGGGACACTGGGGACACTGGGGACACCGGGGCCCTGGCCACCCTGCGAGTGTCTGGGGTGAGGGTGGAGTGGGGAGGAACAGACAGCGGAGGGACTGGGCAGGGAGTCTGTTGAAATCAAACAAATGGGACAGTTCAATTTCTGCCCCCCCACCTTTTTCCTTCATGTTTCAGTTTAAAATAATTTTAAATATCGAGAAAAGCTATAAGGTTAATACAAAGTACTCCCACATATCCTTCACCCAGGATTCCTTACAGTTTTGCCAATTATCCTAATAATTTCTCTTTTTCTCAGCTCTATTGAGGTATAATTGACTAATAACACAGTAAGATACTTAGAGTGTACATTGCCATGATTTGTATATATGTATGTATATATAATATATATACAATAACCCTTTATTTTTTTTAAAGATTTTATTTATTTATTTGACAGAGAAAGAGAGATCACAAGTAGGCAGAGAGGCGGGGGAGGGGGGGCGGGGGAAGCAGGCTCCCTGCCGAGCAGAAAGCCTGATGCAGGGCTCGATCCCAGGACCCTGAGATCGTGACCTGAGCCGAAGGCAGAGGCTTTAACCCACTGAGCCACCCAGGCGCCCCTATCATAACACTTTAATAGACTTTATAGTTAAAGGAGCCAACCCAGAACGACACATTGAACAGTGGTCCTGTCACTGTCATCTCCTTCAGCCTAGGACCCTTTCTCACCCTTCCTTTGACCACGCCTGGAGATGATAGACCAGTCACTTTGAGGAATGTCTTCCTATCTAGCTTCTCCAATGTTTCCTCATGTTTAGACTGAGTTTATGGACTTTGGGCAAGAATATTCCAGAAGTGATGTTATGTTCCCGTCGGGTAGCATGTGATGTCAATTTGTCCCCCCACTGGTCATGTTTACTTTGATCACCTGATTAATATGAAGCCTGTTAGGTTCGTTCTCTGTAAAGGTACTTTTTCCCCTTTGGAATTAGTAAGTACCTTGTAAGGGAGATGTTTTTGCATTATGTGAAATTCTATTCCTCATCTCATTTTTACTCACTAAATTTAACTATTACCCGATAGTATTTTTTTAAAGACTTTATGTATTTATTTGAGAGAGAGAGAGAGTGTGTGTGTGCGCATGCAGGAGAGGGAGCACGAGCAGGGGGAGGGGCAGAGGGAGAGGGAGAAGCAGACTCTCCGCTGAGCAGGGAGCCTGATGCGGGGCTCGATCCAGGACTCTGAGATTATGACTTGAGCGAAGGCAGACCTTAACCGGTTGAGCCACCCAGACGTCCCTCCAATAGTATTTCTTACCTGAAATTATAATTGTGATGATTGTCCTATGGCAATTTTCTTCTAAACTTTGTTTTACATTTGTTCATTGGTATTGTGCTCTAAGAGATTTCTCTTCTATTTACTCACCTGTTTGTTTTTATCAGTTTGGACTCATGAACTTCTATTTTATGTCATGGGTTATACCTCGTTGCTATCACTATTTCTTTTGATTCTTATATTATCCCAAAATTATCCCAACATTGCCAGTGGGAACTCCTGCGGAGTTCTGGGTCCTTCTAATACCTCTGTCATTCATTGAGAACGTCCATATTTTCTGTGAAAACAAGATATTCCAGGCTTATCTTGTTTTTTATCTGCCCCAGCCCTGTAACCGGTTTTCTCCCAGCAGCCCTGGTTCCTTTAGTGGAGAATGGTATTTAGAAACCAAGATCTGGGCTCTGTGTGCACTGATTGCTGCTGGGGCATCACTGCTCCTTGGCTCCCTCGGTGGCTCCAACTAAGAAATATATGCATGTATGTATACACATTGATATCTACAGCTATCTATAGACTGCAAACCACGACTGCACCACTACCTCCCATCCAGTCCAGTGCCAGAGTTCATTCTAGTTCCCCCCATATCCCACGTTTGTACCTCCCTTGCCCAGAAATGTGGCTCCCATAGGTCTCACTATATCAACTTATTTGCTCAATTTCCCTATGTAGCCAATCTCCTGATCCCCACAGGGCCAGTCAGAGCCTTCCACGTGAGGTCTCCAACCCCTCCTGACGGTCTTCTGCACACTTGAACATCTTCCCTGTATCTCCATTGCTATCCTGCTGCCTTCCTCCTCCATTTACCTTCCACGCATTAAAAACAGCTACCATCTTCCATCTTCTGCCGTCTGGGAAACCCTCCACCGCCATTCCTTAAACACACAAAACCCCTAAGCCTTTATGCTTTCATTTCAGCGTTTTCAACTCTGTTCCTCAATGATCGTCACTTGGGGCAGAATTAGTTGTTTTGTTTTTGCCACATTCCCAGAATTTAGGGCAGAAGTGTGTGTGTGTGTGTGTTTGTGTGTATATATACATATATATGTCTATATATTCTTTTTTTTAAGTTAATATTTGCAGTCATGAGAGAATATTTGTTTCTTGCTCTTAATTTTAGAAACGGACGATCAGCAGCATGGTGTGGCCACGAAGAGCCGATTGATTGAGCTCTTGACAATTCTGCTCAAAAACTAATTAAGTTACTGCTTAACTTATCATGGCCTTCAGTGATCTTTTCTCCCAGTGGGTCTTTTCTTCCATTGGAGACCCATCTATGGAAAGGGATTTGCCTTTGATTTAATGGCAAAGATTCTACTAATTTGCTCCCCTTATTTATGCACTCATTCATTCACCAAATATCCATCAAGGATCTGCTATGTGCGTATGGCTGCCCGTGGTAGCAAGGGCTCCACGACACACACACTCCCCTGCCCCGGCTACGTCTCTAGTGTTCTTTGTTCCTCCTTCCGCACTGGCCTCTATTTACTGCTTGGCTGGTCAGACCGCAGGGGTGTGTGAAGGGGGCGTGGGAGAAAGTAAAGGAAGTGGGTCCTGGTGAGAGACAACCAGCCCCCCGGAGAGGGAGGGGAACAAGCCCCTCAGAGCCACTTTCCCTTCCCCTTAGGCTGTCACAAGAGCAGCAAGTCACAATCCCAGGTGACCCAGCAAAAATAAAGTATTTACCAGCTGCGTTATCTTCATTCCAGCTTCTGTGCATCTTCTGGAGGGCAGGAGGGGGAAAGGAGGGGAGCACACCCCCACACCTGCTCATGGCTGCTGTGAGCTCTGGGCTGTCCCGCCCCTTCACCCCTCTCTCCCTATTTTCCATTCCTTCCTCCAGCGAAGGCCTCTTACGGGGGCCCAGAGAGCCCCGGAGCAGCTTTCCACTCCGCAGGTCTTGGGACCCCAGAACATGACAGAGGTGGAGCTTGATTGAGCTGCAGGTCACGGGTTCTTGCTGGGCAAGGGAAGGCGTGAGCGGGGCGTGGGCTGCGGCTGCAAGGTACTTCGGGTGGCTGCGATGCTATCTGGGCCTAACAGTTTCCTTTGGGTAGGCACTTCCGCTCTCCTGTTTGTGAAGCCAGAAACCTGGGGCAGCCCCATTCTGAGCCAAAAAGAAGACAAGATGGAGGCAGAAAGAAAAAGACCCCACGAGTCAGGGTAAGGAGACATAGTGAGAGACTATGTCCCTATCACCTGCTCAGTCCTGCACCTTTAAAAGGAAGAAAGGAAAACAGTCACAAGCACAAGTATGCATTGTAACATACCAGGAAATTTCCTTTCCTGCTGCCAAGGGGACACCCCCTTAATTCCTGGGGGCAGGGGGCTCTTTCATGGGTCCCCAGAATGCCCTGCCCTAAATAAAAGAACTATCTGGTCCCTATTCATTTGAGCTTGTACACAAAGCCAAGCATTATAAAAATAGCTACTCTTCACAGAGTGCCGACTAAACTGTATCAGTGAGGAAGCTGAGGATCAGAGAGGTTAAGTGATTTGTCAGAGGAAACCCAGCTAGAAAGTAGCAGAGCTGGAATTCAACCCACTATCTGTTTCTGAAATTCAGGTTTTTCCCCTATGTTCGGAACTGGAAAATACTTTGGCATTTGAGCTGTTAGTGTTTTAGAAAGTCAGGCTTTCAGAAGGTTCTATGATAGGAAGAAGGTCATGTTTCTAAGACTGGTACCCAAACCAGCGATCTAAGTGCCTGAAAGACCACCCGTGGTGGTGGGAAGAAGAGCTGAATCAGAGCAGTTTTTCCCAGTGTGAGCAAACTCTCCACTTGTTTGCATTTCGGGATTCTCCCCTAGATTTCCCTTGACAGGGCTCACTGTCGCCCACCCTGCTGTTGCTCTCTGATACTGCTGGCCCTCCCTGTTCGGGGTGACCTTGGGTGAGGTCTTGGGGATGGGGGCAGGGCGGGTGAATGCTGCTGGACACCAAGGCACCCCTCCCTGCCAGCCAGTCCCCTTCCATTCACAGTCCTTGCATGCATCTCCCCTCTTATCTCTGTCCTGGGGGGAGGGATCCAGAAGGGGCACCTAGGGCTGCTGGCCAGTACATACGGTGGGAGCCCAGAAAGAGCCCACTGCAGATTCCAGGTCCCACATCCCTCCCACACAGCCTCCTCTTCTTCAGCCTCTTCGCTGTGCTGCCCGCTGCCCGGAGGGCTGGGACAGCCCTGGGGGAGGGCTGCTCTGCTGGGTCTTACGGGAATCGGATGTTCAGGATCCTGCCCTTTACTCTATTTAATAGGAACGGCGAAAAGGCCCTTCAGCAAGCAGCTTGTGGGAGCTGAAATTCCCACAGAATCCAATGCATCAATCAAATCGGGGGAGAGAAAAAGAGTTAATGCTACAGGGAACTTGAAAATCCTTCTTGGATTCCTTGTGTCCCCCCGCCCCGCGCCCCATACACAGATGAGAGACAGATACATTGATAGGGGTTTCCTCAAAACGTGACAGTGCACGTGGAAAGGATAAGAGATGAAAAATAGGAAAGGTGGTCCTGTCGGTTCCACACTGAGCGCTGAAGGCTCCGCTGGAATAGCTCCGGTCCTGGGGCCACGAGAGAACACAGCCGCCTCGAGGGTCCTCCCACTCCCACGCGAGACTGCCAGGAAACCCAGGTATGACATGAACGCCCTAATTTCTTTTTTTTTCTAAGGAGGAAAGAAAGCAAGAAGGATGTACGTCAAAGAAGGAAAGAGAAAAGAGAGGAGACTAAAAGAATAAAAGAGCAGCTTTAACGTTGAGGGCAAGAAAAAGACATTTTAAAAGGAGGGCGAGGTTGAGACGGGCTGGGACCGAGGCAAAGACCAGGGTCCCGCAGAAACTTCGCGAGGAAGAGGGGCAGACGGCTGTCCCATCCCCATGTTTGGGCAGATTAATGGAGTCGTGACTCCCTCGCTCGAGTCCTGCCCTGGGAGGGGACAGTATCTGTTTAGATTTGTGTCTAAATTTAAACCCCGATCGCCGGCCTCCCTCCCCCGCTCCCCACCCCTTCCCCCTCGCGCCGCCTCCCCCTTCCTCGTGCTCTCGCGCAGCGCCGGGCCGCCCGCAGTCCCGAGCGAGGCAGCCGGCGCGCCGCCGCCCCCTCCCCCAGCGCGCCGCAGCCCCGGCCGGGCGGGCGCGGGAGCCGAGCGCACAGCCAGCGCGGCCGCCGCGGAGCCGGCACCTGGACGCCATGGAGGTAAAGCCTCGCGCGGGCAGCGCGGGCGGCGGGCGGGCGGGCGCACGCAGCTGCGGGGCTCGGGGCAGGGAGCGCGGGGCTCCGGCCGCCCGGGACCCCCCCCCCACCGCCACCCCCCCCCACCGCACCGCACCCCGCCGGCCGGGCGGCGGGAGGACCTCCGAGCGAGGGCGCGCGGGGGAGGGGGCCGCCGGGGGTCCAGGTGTGGGGTTCAGGACCGCTGTGCTTCCGAATTAAAAAGTTAGGTGCAGACGACTTCGTAAATGGGCAAACATGCGGGGGGGAAAAATCGCAGTAAAGCAGAAACCCCTGAACCTGAAGACGTGGGTATTGAAAGAGAAACAGAACCGGCGACGTGAGGCGCTTCTGTGCCAGGCTCTGGGCTTCCCTTTTCCACTGAAGATTGACCTTTAGGAGAGTCCTCTTGCTTCTCAAGTCTCTCTCTGTCCGTCACATCTTCTTTCAGAACTTTCTGAAAAGCTCCGCTCGTGGGCAGGCAAATGGCAGAGCTTCTGATCAAACTTGAGACTCCCATGTGTGCCCCCTGCCTCCTGAGACTGGCTGTGTCAGGGGGTGCTGGCCGCCTCTGTGGGGTGCACCAGGGAGAGGCCCCCCGCTTCCCTCCGCGGCTCTTTCCTGGAACCTTTCCTCCCTCCGTGGGGTGCCGGCGCCACCCGCCAGTGGAGGAACGCGCGCTGTATTCCCCTGTCCCGCCCTTCTCCACATTTTGAGGCTTCCATCCATTTCCCCTTTGAAACGGAGACCTGATGTCTAGCCCTGAGCCCATCTTAACAGGACGAGACTTTTGAAAAAGATGAAAGGAGAAGGTGCAAATGTTAGGTAGCTTCTAAGGTGATTCCCACCCACAATCAAAAGGAAGACTGTTGCTCTTGGGGCTGTAGCCGGCAGCAGTCGCGACTCACAGTGGCCTTCCGGTCCCTCTCCAGGCTCTGCGCCCTGGCTGGCTCTCCTGAGCTAAGACCCCTGCTGGGCCTGTGAAGCCCTGTGACTTCTCTGTGGGGCTCTGGGTCTGTCCAGAGCAGGCATCCTGCATTCAGGCATCCCGCTCGACTGGTTGTCTTCAAGGAGCAGGGATCATCTTCAGGGAGCCTCTAGAGTGTGGGATCCACCTTCCATAGAAACGCTGGCAAGTCAGGGAAACTCATGCAGATAAGGCTTGGGGAAGGGCCGAGGGGCCCACACAGCGAAGTTCAGCAGGTGGCTTCCAGGTCTGCTCAAAGACCCTCCAAGCACTCCAAGCACAAAGCATCAGGATTCTCTGGGCTGGCTACAGCTTTGGGACAGAGAAGGGAGATGGCCCCGAGGGCCGGGCGGGGCCGGGGGGGGGGGGCGCCCAGCTTGTCAGGCCGGGTGAATGAAGGCTCCTAAAGCAGTGTCTTGAGAAGTGGGTTCCCGCCTCTGGGAGAGTAGAGGGGGCCTCAGGATCTAGGCTAGAGGACCCGTCTAATCTCTTGATATATGATATATGATATAGGACCTGTCTCGATATAGGATATAGGACCCGTCTAATCTCTTGCAGAAATGGACTGGGGATAAGAGCAAAGCAAGCCTTAGGCTTAAAAGCATGTTGCTGCTTGGGGGCCAAATGCATGTGTGAACTTTGTTCTGGGAAGACACAGAGGGACTCATGCCTCAGAGACACTGTCGTTCTCCCTCAGCTGAGGAAGGAATGGTGTATGGCAGAGGCCCTGAAATTGTCACCTGAGGGACTTCCTGTGTGGCTTGGGGCCCGGAAAAGGCAAGGCCCTCCGGTCTACAAAGGGAGACGGGCAGTAGCTGCTGGGGGATTTTCACAAGCTGGGGGGTGGGAGGGAGCTGCTCAGTCAGCCAGGAAGCCTGTTGGTTTGCGCTGGGTCTGCCGCTGGGCACGGATTGCTGATTGGCAGTGACTGCTTTTGAAGTTTCTTTGTCAAAACGACTGAAAAAAGAACTGCAGCCACTAGCTCTGGAAAAGGAAGTAAGAGGAAACCGAGAGGCTGGGGAAGTGACAGTTCGTAGCCAGGAAGTAGACTTTTTCTGGTGGGACATGATATGCAGGAGTGGGATTGGGGAACTCCTGACAAATCTCAGAGCAAACCCCTCTTTTTTAGAGATTAAACCTACTTTTGAGGCGAGAAGGCACCACTCTATTTGGGGAGAAACTGACTTATATGACTTCTCAGTATTGGGAATTCAAGCCAGACCAACAAGGCTTCCTTACTCAACATTCATTCTCAAGAACCCACTTACCTATTGCAAGTCTTTGGGAAATCTATTCTTTTTTTTTAAGTCACTGTTACCAATATGAATCATTACCTCGGCCCTCATTAAGCCCTCTGGAATAAACAAGATAAAGCTGTCTTTTAAAAGCTCACAATGCGGTGGGGCAAATGAGACTTACTAGATCCTGTCATGTATGTGTTTTCAAATGTGTAAATGCCGAACGAATGACTACTGCCGATCATAAGCATTCTGCTGTTTTGAGGTGAGACTTGGCAGAAGCCTTAAAGGAAAGGTGGGTGGTGAGGAGGAGAAAGCACAGGAATGGGTACAGGGAGAACATGCCAGCTTTGTTCAGGAAAGTAGGCCAGTTGGCTGGAGAGGAAGGTGGGGAAGCATCGAGAGAAAAAAAAAATGAAAGTAATAAGATAAAAACCACAGGGCCTCCAAGTATAGTGGATGCTGGCCAAGTGGGTGAGTGGGAGCTGGAATCCAAGCCATCTGGAGGAAAGGGTTACTTTTTCTTCATACAAAGTCTCCTTGTCTGGCTGCGCCCCCAAAGGGGTGCCTTTTTCTAATTCAGACAGAGGCCAGCTGCAGGCCTCCAAGGCCGGAGAGTAGATGGCCCAGGGTTCTACTCCGCAGAGAGCAGGAAACTCTGCAGGGCCTTTAGTAAGATGGCGGTCATGAGGAAGGACAGATGAACTGGCAGAAATGCCAGTTCACAGAGTGAGCGAGGGAACCAGGCTGAGAAGCTTCTCTGAGTGTCCACGCAGATTCCGCCTTCAAGAGAGAGTAAGGCTAGAAAAGATGGAAGAGTAAAGACCATGGGTCAAAGGAGAAACCAGAAATGACAGCCGTGTTTGAGCTCCCCAGGGTACCCAGAAGGGTGGAGCTCCCCGAGACGCCAAGGAGAAGAGTGCAGCTTTGACATAAGCCCATAAGCCTTTCGTAAGCAGGATCTGTCCTGTTGGTCTTCCGGTCTCCAGAGATTAGCACGGTGCCTAGAATTATAATCATCTCACTTCTCAAGGAAAATTTGCTCGGTAAATGAATTACCTGAAACAGGGAACTCCTTGACATCTCAGTCCACATCTCCAGTGCCGCCACCTTGGGAAGCCTTCCCAGATGCCCTTAGACTCTAGCTATCTCCCCGACCACTTTGTGCAAGCGGGATCCCAGTACTAGGCCAACTTGTAATTGTCTGCCCAGCTGGCTCTCTCCCCGGAAGGCCCAACAGACACTCAGTAAATGCTTTTTGAATGAACAAATACATGATTAAGGATGGAGGAAAAATCAGATTTTTTTTTGAAAGCAAGGTTTAGGTATATTGGTTTTGAAATGCCCAGCGCTCCACGAGAAATACAGACCTCTTAGGATGCAAATAGGATTCTTCTTTAGAAGAGCTAATGGGGGACATTACTGTGGATAGGAGCCCAGAAGAGTAGAGTAAAGAAAGATCTGGAGACTTAGGACATCCAAAGTAAATTAATATTCTTAGTTGTTTAACATAAACTGTAGGCCCTACCAAATAGCCTGAGACTGCTGGCAAAAAGTTTAATCTTCACAGATGAAGTCCTTCATTTGTTCAGTGAATAGTAGACACATGAAAATTAAACTTATCTCCCACAACCACGTGTCTACTGTTTAGTTGAGTGTCTGTGAAGACTAAACTTTCTTGCCACTGAACAGATCATTAATTTCTAATTTAGATGGGGACAATTAATGAGCCCTTTTCTCTGAGGCTATGCCGAGTCGTTTCCAGATATCTTTTGTTCTTCATCCATTTATTGAGCATTTATTACATACTGAACCTTGTGTTTGCAATGTTACTCAGAAATTACTGGGCTGTCATGTCTTTCCCTTCTCTCAGACTATCTGTATTACTGACGATGAGCGAGAAAGAGAGGAAGGGACAGAGAGTGTGTGTGTACCCGTGTGTGTCCCTGTGTATAGAATGTGTTCCATTTGTAACCTACTTTTTCACTGATTTTCTTTTTTTAATTTCATTAATTTTTTTTTTTACCACAATTTTACCAACAGCCTTTGCTGTTTTTGGACCCACCCTCTCGCGGAGCCATACGTTGGCTGCTGGCTGGAGCTTATGGGTCAGAATTAGGGATTGCACGGCCTCTGGAAGGCTGGGGTTTAGCTCGGAGGACTTGTGGGCGTCCCCAAGCACCGTGGCATTCCTGTGTGGCTCCTGGGTGCTCAGCGGGACCCTCGAAGTACCGGCTTCCACTTAACTGCCACCTTTCATTCACTGGCCTGCAGTGACGGGGGAATTTGGGGCAGACCAACGGCAAGGGCCCAGGCCCGATCCCAGGAGGGGTGAGTGTGCATTCCTGGGATGGAGTCAGGTTTCAGAGCCTGATCCGCAGCGTGCCTCCTCACGGCAAGGCGAGCCAGAGCAGGGGTTCCGTGGGAAATCGGAACGCTGGCGGCTCGGCGGCCCCGTAATCTTATCAGGGCCACGGGGAAAGCATTTTGGTTCCAGAGAAATCTGAAGGCAGCCCTGCCTTCCTCTAGTAATAGCTGTAGGTTTGCAGGCAGTTTGGCCGCCCCTACTCCGCTCCTTTCAGAGCTGTGGGTGGAAGGAAACCTTCTCTGGCTGCCCCGCCACGTTGTGAGGGAGACAACAGAGGCTGCTGGTGGCCCTTTGGAAAGCCGACAGCTTGCAGTGTTGCTCTCCTCCGGGGAGCAGCGCCGCCCAAGCCTTAAGGAGGAAGGTCAGCGGTGTCATCCCAAAAGTGGGATCCACCTCACGTTTGGCCTTCGGGGTGTTATGTAGACATGTTCATCTCTCTGCGCGAAAGAGGATACAAGGATCCTGCTGACACAGGGCTCAGGCTTGGTGGCCACTGTCAACCTCACTGCTCTGGGGCTTTCCAGGACTCCTCTCCTGAACGGATCTGCACTTGTACCCTGGTATTTGGGCAGCGAGCACCCCATCTTCTTCCTTTCGGGCTTCCTGAATACCTGCATTCTGGGAATTGTGGAAAATGACTGCTGAGCCCATGAGGCCCCCCAGATCCTTTCCTGAGAGGAGGGGTTCCAGCCACGGCAATCACAAGCCCCAGTAGCTCCCTGGGAGGGGAAGAGACACTTCTGAGATGCCATCAGAGCCCATCCTTAATGGATACTGTTGGCGCCCCCAGGCTGGAAGCATGGAGAAATTCCAAATGTTGGAACTCGACATTCTCTCTGACCAAGAAGCTAAGCGTCTGCATTGTCAGATGTCCCCAGTCCTTTGTTTCAAAACTGCTTGTGCCATATCTGGGCCACCCTCCTGGCCTCAGGGTAGCAATCACAGGTCTTTCCCAGACTGGCTCTTCTATGGTCGATCGCTAAGAATTCACAGGGCACTGCCCCTCAGCTCTTTAATGAGGTCCAACGGACAGGCCGTTGAGGCCAGGCACTGGGGACACAGAGCTAAATGCCTCACTCTGCCTAGCCTTGAAGAACTCAGGTCTAGGAGCACGGGAAGCACCTAACAGGTGAGTGCAGAACAGAGGTTTGAGCTTGCAAGGACAGAGGAGAAGCGGTGTACCCAGCCCAAGATTCAGGGGGACTTCCTGTTAGAGGCAATTTCTCAGTTAGGTCTTGAGGGATGAGTAGGAGTTCTAGTGCAGAAAATTGGGACGAGCATTCCAGACAGAGGGCGTGACAAGAGCAAAGCCTGTGGTGCTAGAAACAACACGGTGTGCCTGGGGGACTCCCCGCAGTTCATTCCTGGAGGACAAAGCAAGTAAAGGCATTTGAAGTTGGGGGACTGGATGGGGGATACAGAGAAATATAAGTTGCAGTTCCTGCCTTAAAGGAGCTCTCTTCTATTTGGGGAAACAAGATGTACACACAGGACGTGACGTGCAAAAATATAAAATACTATCTTGATACGCTCTCTGGTATGTAGGAGTTCAAAGACAGCTTCTCTCGTGGCAGCTGGAGAAAACTTGCTTCCTCTGCTGGGGATTCCCCGCCCCCCCAAATATGGCAGCCTCCTGGCAGCCCTGGGGGCGCACGACCACGGGGATTTCAGCCCAGTGATGGGGTGCACTGCCTTGGGCCTGCACCTGCACACTCGTGCTGAGGAAATCCATTAGAAATAGGCTTCAGGCCCCGAGGGAATGCCTTTGGTCAGGCTCATCAGAAGCCACCCATGGAGCTCGCCTCCGTCAGAAAGAGGCCTCTGGGAACAACCATGCTCACGAAAAACCTCCTGGTCCCGTTCACACCTCCACCTGCAGCCCCACTCATTCCTCCCACCGCAATCGCACACCCCGTGCACGTCTGAAAAGCCAGCATGTCTCCTCCTTGGCCCAAGGCAGCACCAGCACAAGCTGAGGTGGGCCGCGTAGCAGCAGCCAACCCGGGCTGGGCCCAGCAAACACAGCAACAGAAACAGGAAGCTGGGCCTTGTGGCTGCTGTTACACAAGCCCAGCTCCCACACCAGAGGTCACCGAGAATTTATATGTCACAACATGCCACAGAGGGCTGCAGGCCTCCTCGGGGCCTCCCCGCCAGACCCCCACCGGCCATAGTTCACTCCAAGCACATGAGCGAAAGGGACAGCTCTCCCAGTCCCATCTTGCCCCACCTCTGAAATACTTTCCCAGGCTTCAGGTCCCTGCCTCGTCTTGCTTTCGAGGCACGTTTCCACGGATAATGGGGAAATCATTGCTGAGCAGCCACATCGATGTCAGTGTGGGGAGAAACCTAAAGCTTCTCATCCGGGTAATTACTACCCCATTTTGAAGGCCTACTAAATACAGATATTTTGCAGAATTTTTTTTTTTTTTTGGGGTCGTCCTAAAGTCCTGTTACCTGTTTTCTAGATAAGGATGCTGGGGCTTCATATGATTATGTGCCCAGCGCCTAGAAGGTGACTCTCAGAAGAGCCACCATTTGGAACCCACCCTGTTGGGTGGGATCCTATGGCCCCTCTTCTTTGTCCTGCCCTGGGGAAGCTCTGGCCACTCATGTAGTGTCTGTGTGCTCCCAGGGAGACCACAGGCCCCTGGGCCTGACCCGTCCTCCTCCAGCCCAGGGCTAGCCCACAGTGGAGGCCAGGTGGCTCAAGGCACGGGGCCCTTAAGAGATTCACTCTGAGCCCTCTCCACGTATCTGAAAGGCTTCTGGAAGGTTCCAGCTGTATCTCTGGGGGAAATGAGTACGAACGTCTATGGCAAAAAAGGAAGTTTAAATAAAAATGCAATTTTAAGGCTTCGAGTTTTGAGAGCAAGAGGAGTGTTGGCGATTTCTCCAGTTCCCTTCATTTTAAAGATGACAGACTACACATAAACGCTTTACCGATGGTCACACTTTAAACCAGTCAGTGGTAAAGTCAGACCTCAGACTCAGGCCTCCCGGCCCTCAGCACCGGACATTCCCCTGCGCAGGTCGCTGTTGATCTGTGTGTGGAAATCAGCTCGTCATTACTGTCTCACGGCCCCGTTTCTGTGTATCGTCTCCTTGAGGCTCTCCCAAGTCCACAGTGGTGGGGCTCAGTTTTCTAGGCTTTACCTAGAGGGCAGGAGGTCCGGGGCTAAGGCTGGGAGGCCCCACCTCGCAGGTGCAGCACGGTGGCTTGTTCCTACTAGCCTTCCTGGAGGGGTTTTCCCGGGAGAGGCACTGACCCGTTTCCCAGTCCTGCCTGAGTCCCCTCCCGAGGGTCTAAACTGGAGTCCTCGGGAGGAGAAAACCAAGGTTGGTTCCAAGCCCTTGTGTTTTCTAGGGGACGTGAATGGGAGCCCAGCCTGCAGCAGAATGCCAGAGTGCTGCCCTGAGGGATACTCGAGAGCCCGTGGAGTGGGTAGGCAGAGGAGTTTGCTAGGACTGCCATCACGCGGCTACAAACCAGGTGGCTTAGAACAATAGGAATTTATCCTCCCGGTGCTGGAGGCCAGATATCTGAAATCACGGTGTCCCAGGGCCACATTCCCTACCGAGGCTCTAGGGGAGAAGTTGTTCTGCGCCTCTTCTAGCTCCTGGCAGCTGCTGGCTTCCTGGGCTTGTGGCCACAGTAAATCTCTGCCTCACGCTCACTTCACCTTCTCCGTGGGCCTCTCATAAGGACGTGTGTCATTGGATGTAGGACCCACACTGATAATCCAGGGTGATTTCCACATCTCGAATCTATAACCCTTTACTAAATAAGGTACATTCACAGGTTCCAGAGATTCGGGTGTGATCGTATCTTCTTGGGGGGCCACCATTTAGCCCACGACAGCAGGCGACTTGCCGTCCACCATAGGGGCAGGGGACTTGGGGGTTTGGCAGAGGGAATCCTTGGTTATTGCCGACCCTATTGTGATACCACCATCTCTCTCACTGCCCTCCAGTGAATTACCAGTGAATATGCATTGATATCTGTCGTGTGACTAATTTCCTGCCTTTTGGGTAGCCTGCAACACCTGTATTGGGGTGTGTCACAAAGTTCTCTCTGGTCCAAGCCACAGTTGGGAGATGGGTGCTAGGGAGCATCTCCATGGGGCTCTAAGGATTCTCTCCTCCTGGTCTGGTCTCGTCCCAGTGAGTTTAAGTACGGTGTTGGCAGGCTGGGAAGAGCTACTTAAGATAATCCAGGATCATCCCCACCTTCAGAAAGGATTGTGCCTAACAAGATTATAAAATTGCCTTTTGTGCGATCTCATTTGATATTCTGCTATCAAATACCTTATTCTTGATTCATCCCTTTATTTGTGTATTTAAGGACACGTTTTCAACAGCTGCCAAGTAGGAGCTAAGGAGACACAATACAGTCTGGAGGTGGAGAGGGGGCAGAGATGGAAGAAATGACACCAAACGATGTGATTGGCTCTGTACGCGCAGTGAGCAAAGAGTTTGGGGGCACACGCGATGACAGGTAACTCTAAGGGTTAGGACAGGCTAGCGTGTGGCTGGAAACAACCCAGGTTGATTTCTCTCATGCTGCGTGTCTGTCAAGAGTGGGGCTTGGGGCTCTGCTCCATGTCATTGCTGTCCTCCCCGTGGGACCTAGGTTGACAGAGTAGCTTCCATATGCAACATTGTCAGTTGTCACGGCAGAGGGAAGGAAAGTTCCAGACGCCTTGCACTGGCCGTGGCTCTGACCTGGAAGGATCAGAAGTAGCTACACTCAACCACAGGAAAAAGGAAGGGCGATCCTCCCGTGTGCCCTAAATGATGAGAGTGGGAGTGTTTCATGAGCATCATCGGTGTCCCGGTGGAGTCTTACAAGACTTCCAGAGGAGACGATCATTGCTCCGGGTCTGGAGGGAAGACTGTGTCTTTCAGGCTGACAAAAGTGTGAAGGCTGCAGAAGAGAGCTTTGTATCTGTGCCCTTCACGCTCATTCGCTGGAGACTTACACAACTCTCGTGGTTGGAGGTGTGCGTCCTGATGAAAATGAAAGCTCCTTCGCAAGCACAGAGAATGTTCTCAGTGATTCTAATTCTTCTGTGTGCTTTGGGGCATGTTTGGAGGGGCAGGTAGGTGGGCAGGGAATGTCATGGGGTGAACATGCACCCCGTTTCTATAGGAAGATGATACCAGTGAGATACAAACATCAACCGTTAGGTGCGACTGTTTGCAGTGTTTCTCAAAGAAGAAGTAAGTAAAATTAAAAAAAAAAAAAAAAATGTTCCTCAAACATCTTAGCCCTGGAAGAGCCAATTCCACAAACCATGCCATCCAGAGCTTATAGTCACCATTTTTGATTTGGAGGTGTTCCCCTCCCCCCCCAATAGTGAACAGGGAATCTATGCTTTTTTTTCCTGCATGTAGTTACAATACAGTCAGAATTAGAATTTTTGCATAAGCCTTATACACAAGCCCTGCCCTCTGTGCTTAAGGAAAGGATCAGTGAAGACCCGCAAAGAACATTGGAATTAGGCGGTGAATTTTGAAGGGAATGGTGACAATAGGCTGCCCTCTGCCCTCTGTCCCCTCAGGTTTTCCTTTTCTGATTATTGCATCTGGAACGGGCCAACAGGGTTGCTGTGTCGACAGAGAAACCATGAGACCTGAGTTCAGGTCCAGAGTCAGTAACCGCTTTAGGGCCCTGGTTCGCGTCTCCATTTGTAAAATGGGTACCCGCTTTATTTATCGTCTAGGGTTAATTTGAGAAGGAAGTAAGATCATGTGTGATTTTTTTTTTTAAAGATTTTATTTATTTGACAAAGAGAGATCACAAGTAGGCAGAGAGGCAGGCAGAGGGAGAGGAGGAAGCAGGCTCCCTGCTGAGCAGAGAGCCTGATGCGGGGCTCGATCCCAGGACCCCAAGACCATGACCTGAGTCGAAGGCAGAGGCTTTAACCCACTGAGCCACCTAGGTGCCCCTCATGTGTGATTTTTAAAAAATTATGAAACTGCCTTGGAACATTAAACTATCCCATGGATACAAAATCATGGCCGTATGGTTATTAATATTTATTAAGTGGATATTGTGGAAAATCATAACATCTCTGAGTGTGTCTTCTGGAAGAAAGTTCTGGGTGTTCTCTTTGCCTAATGGGAGGTGGCAGAGGGAGTACAAAGAAGGTGACATATTAGGTGTGACGTGATTGTTTGCTGGAATGAATACGTCGATTTTTATAGTCATTTAAAAGAGGACAGCCTCCCTTGCTTTTCGTGCAGCTTTGACTGGGACCCAGGATGGACAGGAGGACATCTGAAGTTCTCCAGGAGAGTGTGCGAGCACGGGGTGGTGAATGCACTCGCGTGCAGACGTCTGCCGTTACAGCCCTCCGGGATTCTGGAGGAGGGTGGTCCTTCGGGCAGTGCTGGAACTGTAAGTCCAGACCAGGAACTGGGAAACGGGGGCGGCCAGGCACGGAACAGCAAATCTAGGCTGCAGGCTTCCAGGGCGGCCAAAGTGTGCAAGAGGAAAGGAGTGTCATTGGCTCAATAAATGCATTTCAGAGAAAGGGAGGGGAAGAGAGGAGGCAGCAAGTGTATTTTGTGGGTTCTTCCTGATAGAGCAGTGAGTGACATGAGGAGGGAGGAAATGGGAAGGAGAGGGTCGGACCGCACTACCGCTTCCCTCCTACCTCTCACCGACCTTGCTTACCTCTTCCCTGACCTGTCCTCGCCTTTCACACCTGCATGGGAGGCCCCTGCTGGGGGGCCGACCAGCGTGGGATGTGGGATCCTGAGACTGCTAGGACAGCCGCAGGGAGTGGAGAGTTTGAAGCTGACATTCATCTCAGCTGACATCAGTCCTGAGCTGCTGGCCGGGAATTGAGGGCTTTCTCATGCCAACCAGGGTCTTTTGATTTTTCAAACAGTTACATTTCTTGCATTACGAAGGATTTTTTGTCTAGAAGAATTCAGAGCAGCATGAGCTCCCTTGCCCAAAGTGTAGTGAGCTCCACTTTGCATCTCAGGTTTTTCCTGAGGGATGTCTCCGGGGACAGGCCACAGGGCTCTGTCCTTAGCCCTGGCTTGTTAAACATTTTTGTTAATGACTGGGATGAAAAATAGAAAGAATCCAGATGACCCACAGCCAGGATAGTTAATACGCTACATGACATATTCAAGTTCAAAATGATTTACATGGGGTGGCGTGCTGGGCCAAAACCAACCTAATGAAATTAAACAGGGACGAATGTGAAGTCCTCTGCTTAGCTTTAGGAAAATGTCATGCAGCGCTAAGGGAGAGACGGGGCTTAGACATCCACGTTCATTTGGTCAGTCGTTCCGCCTGTATTTATTGGGTCTACTGTAAGAAGATGCTGTCGGGATTCTCGGAGGGAGTCCAGATATAAAGACGGTACCCAGTAAGCTGAAGGTTGAGTGGTGGTCGTGGGAAGCCACATGATGCATCTTCAGAGAAGTTCAGGGCACAGGCTGTTATGTAAGCAACAGGACCCCGGGGCGGGAGGACCCTCTCAGAGGAAGAACATCCTCAGATTGTGCAGCTGGACGAGGCTTCACGGGAGAGGAGACTTCAGAGTGGACACTGGACACTAGGAAGGTTTTTTTAAACAGGCGGCAGGGGTGCAGAGGCAAAGAAGACACGGTGGGGAGAAGCGAAATGACCAGGAGAAGGGATGAAGGACATGTATGGGCAATGATGAGTGCCCGAAGTGACCAAAATGGAGGGTCTCTTAAGGAGTGGGTGTGCATGCAAAGGTGCATATATGTGTATGTGCACACGGGGGCGTGCAAGCATACATGTGTACACGTGTACGTGCACACGGGGCGTGTGTGCAAATGTGCGCACACATGTACATGCAGAGAGGGGGCGTGTGTGCACGCACACATGCACACGGGGATATGTGTACAAACGTGTACGTGTGTACGTGCACACGGGGGTGTGCGTGCACGTGTACATGCACAGGGGGTGTGCGTGCAAGCATGTGTGCAAGCTCGTGTGCATGTACACGGGAATGGGGAGAGGTAGGGTGGATGCCGGCGCAAAGACAGGATGAAACCAGACGGTGCTCTGACTAGAAAGACGATGTTGGTGATGTGGGCATTCTTCTGTGGGAAATGAAGGCCCTGGAGGACAGGGGCTCCCGGGGTCAGGCGGCACCGAAGGCCGTTCATCTGGTCCCAGCGCACGGGGGAGGGGGTCGAATGGGGAGACTCTAGAGGCTGAGGTACCAGTTGAAGGGCTAAAGCACCCATGAGAGATGGCCTGGAGATTGGAGAAGCAAAGAAGCTGTGGAATTAACTGAGGGAGGGATCCCAGTGTTTGATATTTGGTTGGAGGCTGCCGTGGGGGCAGCGGTGAGAGAGAAAGGCATGCAGGGTGCACAGCGAGCGCACTTTCCGTCGGGGAGCGGGGATGACAATGTGGCTGGTATGGGCGAGGAGACGCCGCCCTGGGATATTTCGGGCAGGGAATTCAGCCCCGGAGCTTGGAGGGGCTTTGGGCTGAGTGGTTCAGCGGCCACCTGCACAGCAGTGGTCCCTGCAGCAGAGGAGGTGAGAGCCACTGCACGGAGAGAATCAGGCCAAGGACGAGGCCGTGAACGCCCCTCACCTGTGACGGACACCAGGAGACTTAGGGACAGTGAAGGAGCACTTGAATGTATATGCCCAGGGTGGGGAGTCTGAAGCCACCGTAAACTTCACACAAACTAACACTCGAGAAAAGAAAGGCTCCGTCTCAGGCTCTCCCTCCTTACCCCACCAAAGCAGGACCTGGAGTCTTCACCCTGCACAGGCGGCCTCCCTAGGTCTTTCCTGGTGGAATCCCATCTCCCTTCCCCTGGCTGTCTCTCACACTTCAGGAAGGGAGGCCCCGGGGACTGGGATTGTGGTAGTCCGGATGGAGAGAGTGGAGCGAGAGGGGTCGGAATTCTTTATCCACTGGGCAAAGGTCTTTGAATTGCTTTTAGTGGCAGTCAGGCTTACCGGTCCCACACCAGATCATTTATAGACCTCCAGCCACACATAGGGAAGGTCTGAATTAGGGATGTTCTTGTTATCATTTGTAAAACGAAGCTAAAACCGCAATTAACAAAAAATTCTCTTAGAAAACCCTAGGACTTTGTGTTCAGGGTATTTGCCTTAGCTTTAAAATGTTATTTTATTATTAAACTAATATTATGCATTGTAAGGTAAAATCATAAAAATTCATCCTCCTAACGCAACTATTTTTTTATTTTTCTTGCACCTTTTTTTTTTAAAGGTTTTATTTATTTATTTGACACAGAGAGAGAGAGATCACAAGTAGGCAGAGAGGCAGGCAGAGAGAGAGGGAAGCAGGCTCCCCGCTGAGCAGAGAGCCCAATGCGGGGCTCCATCCCAGGACCCTGAGATCATGACCTGAGCTGAAGGCAGAGGCTTTAACCCACTGAGCCACCCAGGTGCCCCTTTCTCGCACCTTTCTGATCCTCGATTTGAGTCCCCTTTATCATTAAAAAAAAAAAAACAAACTGGGAAAGACAGTTCCATTTAATGCAACTACTTCCAACTTTGTGTGTCTTTATTACTTTCTGCCACATATATAATTTTTACAAAATTGTAATCAGTATATATGCAAGTCTATATCTTCTCTCTTAATATTATTTCCAAGACAATATGCTTATTTGACATAGTCCTATTTTCATTTTAAATATTTGAATGGTGTTCTGTTATACAAATATACCATAATTTAATTCTTTTTCTATTTTGGGGACATGGCAATTACTTCCACTTTCTCCTTATTGTAAATAACAGAGCTATAAATAGTGCATGTATCTTTTTTGTTGTTCTTTTGAATTATTTCTTTGGAAGCAATTCCCAGGAGTGGAATTAGTAGGTCAAAAACTATGAATGTTTTTATGGTTCTCGGTAAGTGTGGCCAAATCAGCCCCCTCCGTCCTTCCTTCCTTCCTTAAAGCCTCACTGTGCCTGGTGGGCACAAATTGTAGGCTCAGTGAGATGTGCCAGGAAGGGAACGTGAGCTGAGAGCGACCCGTGGCGCCAAGGGTCAGTGCAGAGCTCTGTCCTCCCAGGTATTCCTGTGGGTGCTCCTCCACCAGCAGGGAGGGGCAGGAGAGGGCAGGAAGGGTTGCGGGCACCATGGGAAGTGAAGCAACAATCTGGTACTTCCTGCTGGAGCAGCTGCAGATGGGGGGAAATTACATGCCGGCAAAGGGAGGCAGAGCAGAGTGAGCAAGAACCTTACCCCCCCCCGCCCCCGCCACCCCCCCCCCCCCATCAAGGATGCGGGCAGAACACCCTCAGTGTTTGGAATGGCCTCTAGGGAGCTGTGGACTTGCTCCTAGGAAATCCCTTAGGGTCAACAAGAGTGGTCTGGATTAGGGAGGAGAGACAATTGTTTGCTCCATAAATATTTAATGAGTGCCCACCCTGTCAGGTTCTGGGCCAGAAATTCTGCACACAAAAGGGAATCAAAGTCGGGCCCTGCCCTCAAGGAGCTTGCAGTCTAGTGAGAAAGTCAGAAGGGTAACAGGGATTGCAAGCACAGGGTCACCTCTCCTTCCAGATCTGTGCTCAGGACACCGATGTCGGTGTGACCTGCGGGGAGGAGAGGTTTCCCAAAGGAGGTTACCCCTGAACTCACTGTGGTGGCCGTCTGAGGAGATGGGGAGCCTCTGCGAGAAGGATGTCCCGGCTGGGAACGCTGCGGCGGGAGAGAGGGGAGTGCGTGAAGCGGCAGACCCTGCGAGACCCTGGGAGCCTCTTTCAGCCTCCGTCCTGGAGGCCTGAGGATTTCTCTGCAGAGGCACTTAACTCACAGTCCCAAGAGCAAGGGGGAGCCTGAGGGTCCTTGAAGCTGCATTTGGAGCTCACATTTTTTACGTAAACTGGGTGTTTTCTTCGGCATCGTTGATGAGATTATGGGGAACGTTAAAGCTCTCCAAAGCCACCTCTTTGTGTCACCACCCGGTTGATGCTCAGAGCCCTGGGGGGGGGGGGGTGGCAGGGAGTCATGTGATTCGATTTACATTTTAGAAAGTTTGCCGTGGCTAGGGTTCGCAGAATGGACTGGAGAGAGCATGGCATGGGGCCCTTCAGGGGGCTGGTCAGCCGTCTGACAGAGATCAGGCGAGCCCTGCAGATTGAGGGAGGAGGAGGGGGACCCTCCCTCCCAGGGCCAAGAGCTTTCTCCCTACAGGCCTCGCTGAGGACTAAGAGAGGGAGCCGCTGGTTCCAGGGGCCTGTGCTTTAGTGGGGACGCCCAGATGCGACCAGAGCATTTAGAGGGAGGGCAGCCCTGGGGCTGGGTGTCTAGTGTCCACAATGAAAGGCAGCTCACCTGGGCCACCCGGTGCCCTGTGTGGGCTGGAGGAGAGCCGAGTGAGTGTTACAATCTAGCTGGAAGAGGCCAGGCACAGTGGTGCCAGAGTTCAGGGCTCTGGACTAAATTCCATCACCGAATCGCTGTAGGATCTCGGATCAACCGCACAAAATTTGGGGTCCTCACCGGGATAATAATTCTGTCCCTGCCTGGATTATTGGGAGGATTAAATGAGGCAATGTGTTCATAGTCAAGGCCTTGGAGCAGGTACAAAGGACGCCACAGATCCAGAGTGTTGTCACCTCTGCGCTTTGGAAAACACAGGGAAAGATCTGGAAATAACTTGGTGCCTCAAAGAGAGGCAGGCGCCCTGGAGCCTGAGAGAGGGAGAGAGAGAGGGAGGCGGTGCAGGGGGAGGGTGGGGGAGCTGGATCCCTGCTTCCTCCTCTTCTTGTGGTTTGCCTTTGAAGCTCAGAGCAGCTGTTAGATGAAAGACCAGGTCCTGCCCAGCCCAGGTCACTCTGCTCGGAGGCAGAAGCCATGTTTGAAACCACAGCGAGGAGGCCAGCAGGGGCCTGGCAGGACTTATGGACTCTCTAGTGTTTGGACGTCTCTGACCTGATGCCCCCAGGACCCCGCCAGGAACCACCGGGTTGTGGGCCCTGCCGTCCATACCAGGGGGACCGCTGTCCCATCACTCCGGCCGGGAGCTCCGTTCTAGCCGCAGTCAAGGGCGAAGTTCGGGAGCTCTCGGGACCCCCCTTCTGTCCAGCAGAGTGTTTCTTGAGTTTTGGAAACAAAAGTCCTAATTAAGAAAGAGCAGGGAGCGGCGAAGGTCACAATGCCAGCCCAGCCAGTCTCTCTGTTTGCGTGAAGTTGGGCAGTGTTGACAGAGTGGGGGAGAAGGACGCGAGGCACTTGGGTCCTGACCCCGTGCGTGAGCAAAAGGATGCGCAGTCTGCTGCCATGAGAGGGACGTCGGGGCACAGCCCTGAAGTGGCTTCCGCAGGCCGGGGCAACGCCTGTGTTAGCAGCGGGCTCACTCAACAGAAGCGTCTCCTCACGGCTCTGGAGGCCTTCTAGAAGTCCAGGGTTCACGGGTCAGCCGTGCTGCTTTCTTCTGAGGCCTCTCCTCTTGGCTTTAGGTTGGGCGTCTTCTCCTGTATCCTCATGAGGTTTTCCCTCTCCAAGGCTGTGTCCTAATCTTTCCTTACAAGGACACCAGTCCAGTCACGTTGGATGAGGACCTACCCAGAGGACCTCTTTCTAACGGAATTGTCTCTCTGAAGACCGGTCTCCCAAGAGTCTCGTTCTGAGGTACCGAGGGTTAGGACATCAACATAGGAATCTGGGGGACACCATTCGGCCCATAAAGACACCCCCGGACCCGGAGCTTCACTTCCAGCCACGGGTGAGAAAGGACAGGTTGCGGGGGAGGTCATGGCTCCCAATCACAGCCACCAGGCGGAAATGGAGCTGCAAGGGCTCCGAACGCCAGAGCGGTGGCCCAGGGCCCACCTTCCACTCCATGCCTGGCTCCTTGTGTGACTTGGGTCATGCCTGTCCCGGGACCATGGCCTAGAAAGAGGGCAGCAGGGCAGCAGGGCACGCTGAACCGTGAGCTGGCCAGGTTGCTGCCTGGCTCTCCTCACGCTCCCCGTGCTCCCCTCACCCGCGCACAGCTTCCGCCGCCCCCTTCCGGTCCCCTTTCCTGCCCACGCAGAGTGCAGGACTGTGGCCTGTCCCCACGGGCGTTTTCCAGCCCCTCCAGAAAATTCTCCCAGCTTCCTGGCTCCTAGGCCTTTGCCCTTGCTGGTCTCTCCGCCTGGAGCTACACTGCTCCTCCCCAGCACCCCGTGGGTAGGTCTGTCACGATGGGGCTCTTCCTCCCCACTCACTGCTCCATTTGGGACGCCATGTCTTCCCAGCCGACGCAGCATGAGGCAGGGCAGGACCGCGGCCACCACGGACCAACCCACCGCCTATCTGCCCTCCGTGGACAGGGCGTCCCCAGCCTCTGACAGGCTCCCTCCCAGCCGTTCCTGCAGGGACTGCCTCCCTCCCCACCTCCAGTCTTATCTGGGGGTGGGCCCCAGATGTTTCCTCCCACAGAGTCACCAGCGCCTTTCCCCACAGGAGGGCAGCACCCTGTGTCCAGGCCCTGGGAGGAGATTCCCCCACCCTGGCTCCGGCTCGGGTCACTCTCCCCTCCTTCCAAGCCAGTGATTCCCTTCCTTACCATCTGGACTGGGGAGGACTTGACTTGAAAAGGAACCCGGCCCTTTTAAAGTTGCAACCACGCCGTGGCCAGACACGGGAGTGTATTTTCAGCCCGGAGGCCTAGGTAAGGATACAGGCACTTGTCAGCCTGGAACCAGGCCTGCCCCTGCAGAGAGAGACACTGACCCGTTGCTGCCCCAGCTGCGGACACGCGTGTTCTAATGATGAAAACCGTGAAGGACTTCAAAGCTGATGAACATTACCTTCCAAATTCACTCCTTGTCTTTGTCAATTCTTTTTAAAAGATTTTATTTATTTATTTCGTGCAAGCAGGGGAGAGGCAGAGGGAGAGAGAATCTCAAGCGAACCCCCCCGTGCGTGGAGCCTGATGCGGGCCTCAATCCCACAACCCTGAGACCGTGACCCAAGCAGAAATTAAGAGTCAGACACTTAACTGACTGAGCCACCCGGGCACGCCTTGTCTTTTGTCAATTTATATTTATGTGTTTCGGTGAGTCTCATCACTGCACACAAAACACTGAATTTCTCCAGCCCTTGTTTTCTTTTTGTTCCGTGCACATCTCTGCGTTAGGAACGTTGAGTTCTTGTCACTTTGAATGGGAGTGTAGTATTTTATTGCCTTCATGCTCTAGAGTTTACTCTGACCGTTCTTTCCGATTCGATTTTCAGATGGTTTCTAATCTTTCACCTTTATGTGAATAACAGGGTTATAGATAATTCTGTATAAACTGCATTTTTCTTCTTTATTTCCTTAACATCTGTTCTAAAAATAGAGCGAATCGTTTTCGAGCTCTCGTTGCACAGCTCCAGACCATTGTCTCAGGAGAGAGGGCAGAATTAATCGAGACGTAACACCAACAGCAATTTTTAAAGAAACAATTTTCCCCATAATCCTGGCAACTCTGGCTTCTTATCGTCGCGACCTAGTTTGCCAATCTAACGACTGTGCGATGTTGCCTTAAAGTTAATTTGCATTTTAGTATTGACTGTCAGCGTTCTGCGTCCTCCCAAATGATAACTCTGGGTCAGTATTTTCTCCCTTGGCTTTGGAAGTGTCTCTCTGCCCCATTGCCTTCCGGGTGCTTATTTGGCCAAAATTTCGCAGGCATACACATTGCGTGACTTCCGGTAGCAAGCATCTACTTTGGCAGCCTTGTCACCACTATGTCGTCTTTAGATCAAGCAAGGGAGTCATATGGGAGAGTTTCTAAAACACAGACCTGAGCCCCACCGGAAGGACGGGAGAGGAGCTGTTGGCTTCCTCTAACAGATAGAGACCCCGAGGCCCAGAGACTCGATCCAGAAACCAGAACCTCAATCTTTATCCAGTGGCTGATGTCTTCAAACCAATAAATATTTGTTGCACCCCTACTATGAATTGGCCCCTCTGCTAGGAAGGGGGGAAAGCCTGAGTGAAGTCTGTGGTACATGCCTTCAAGGGAGTCACGCCAGTGAGAGGGACAGACACAGTTCATTGTAGCTGGGGAAGTGCTATGGGAGAGGGCCTCGAAGGCTTCTTGGAGGGAGCAAGAAGCTGGGCCTTGGCTGAAGAAGAGCTATCCAAGTGGAGGGAATAAGGAGGAAGGCTTTTGCGGTAGAGGAATGGCGTGTGCAAAGACACAGAGGCATGAAAATGGGTGGTGTGCTGGGGGCATTGCAGGAGCCCAGGATGTGGAGCTGGCCTTCCAGGGCCGGGGTCCCAGCCCCGCGACAGCTTTGTCATCTTCAGCAAGTCACGTAGCCTCTCCAAGCTCCCATTCTGCCATCCACCGTATGATGACCATAATGCCTGGCTGGGTGCTCGCTTCGGCAGCACATATACATAATGCCTGGCTGGCTGGGGATTGACCAAAGGAGATCATCCTTTCTGAGCACTATTCTTGGCACAGGGTAAATGCTCGCTCTAGAAGTGTTGGCTCTTGTTATTGAGAAGGTGTAATCTTTTAGGAAGGAGAGATGGACAGGGGCCTTATGTTCTAGACTGAGATGATTTGATCATAGAGTAGAGACTATAGAGTAGGTAAGCCAAGCAAAGACATGATCAAACAGATTTTAGACAGATTGTCGAGGCAACAGTGGGGAGAATGGACAGGAAGGTGAAGAGCAGAGGCGAAGAAATCAGGCGGCCATATTCTCTGTCCACAATCAAAGGAGCAGTGATGGGGGCCCTCAGGTGCCGTGAGCACTGTGGGAATGAAGAGGCCAGACCAGAAATACAGATTAAATAGAAGACAGTAACTAGACTTGGTGACCTGTTGGATGAGGGAAGGCAGGGCACAGAGAGCAGAATCTGATGTTTCCCAATTCCACCACCGGCAAGCCTGCTCCTGGGCTCCATCTGATCGAGCCGATGCAGCGATCCCATCCATCCTCTCCGAATGGGCCCGTTGTCCCTGATCTTCCTGGCTCCCAGAGACCGACCCCCAGGGGTTAGGAAAACCGCGGAGGAAGAGCTCAGGGGCCCCTTGCTTCCAAAACTAGCTGGAGGCTGCACCTCTCCCCAAGGAAATGAGCTCAGCTTCCTCAGTCCCCCACTCCTGCAAAAGAAATCTCAAGCTTGGTGACTTGGAACCTGCTCAGGACCTTCTCGGACATCTCGGGCATCCGGATGTCTTGGGCTGTTGAAGCGTGCGGACCAGGCACATCTCTGCCTGGGGAGGGTGGTCCACGAGAGGGAGGTGCTTTGCAGAGAGGAAATGGCTCAAACCAGTTATCGCCTTGTTTGTTTTCCCTGTGAAGACGGGAGACCATTTTACTTTCCTCTTTTATTTATTTTTTAGGGATGAGGCCGTTATTTTTAATTCCTCTAGTTTCCTGTTGTCTACAGGTGTTTCCTATGGTCTTGCTGTCAGAAAGACCAGAGCCCATGACGTAATCCGCTCTGTTTCTGAGATTTCCAAAAAGTGTCCCTGCATGTGCCACCTCAAATCCCCTCTGGGCAAGGTGGGGTGAACACACAGCCCCTCCATAACCTGCGTGGGGTTTTCCACCATTCATCGGTGCTGCAGCTGGGGCTCGTTCCTAAGAGCCCCTGGTGAAGGGTGCCCATGGGGGGACTGGAAAGGAGGAAGTCACTGGTCTCCAGCAGCACCCCCGTTTTTGCCTCCCTAGCTGATGTGACGTTCATGAAAGGGCTGCCCAGTAGTTCCGGTAGAATCTTTCTTTACTTCTCCTTTGTAGGACAGTTCTCCCTCCTCCAACCAAGTAGGATAGCCTTGTGGAACAGCTGTTGAAAAGGCAGAATGCTTGTTTATTTTTACCCCCAAAAGTTATGCACAAACTAAAACTTCGGGGAAAACATCCTGCTTTTCATGCACCCAGAGAAACTTTTTGGTGATGAGAAATCTTTTACAAAGTGAAGAGAGACCGTCAGTCAAGCAACATTCTCTCTCTCAATGTATACATGAATTTGTGGAGCCTCATATCTGCCTTGTACAAGGAATGGGACAAATATTTATTGAATACTTTTTATTACACAGCATCTCTTTTAGAACCTTCGTCGCCGTTCTCTGAGTTGGGTATTACTGGTGCATTGTACTGAATAGGAGGGTAAGACGCTCAGGATGGGGAAGGAGTCTGGTCGCCACTGAGGGGCAGGGACAGAAGTCTAACCCAGGTCCCTCCCTTATCCTGTCTGCAGTTCACCCCAATCCCCCTTAGAATTCGATGAGGAGATCATAACGCCTGTGATAGTATTTAATATTAATTGCAACGAATCCATGACGTCCCTAAAAGAATTACAGATAAATTCACATAATAAAAACAGAAATGCCTCCTGGGATTATCCAGGAAAACAGGTCGAATAGGATAAAACATTGTTCCCATAAATCAGAAGTTGCAAACTCCCGGATCCCAAGCGGCAGGGGGACATGATCTCCCCCCAGGGAAGCAGGGGTTTCTCTCCCCGGCCCCCCGCCCTGCCCACTCCTGTGCATTGCCTGCCTGGCCTCTGAGGGCACTGGAGTTTGCAGCGCCCACCCTAGGTGACGCGGGAGGGGGGCACGAAAACAGTGCCCCGAGCTGCACTGGGGATCAGAGCAGGCCTCGCACGCTGGGAGCGTCTCCCGCTGACTCTGGAGGAGGTGGCGGCTCTCTCAGAATGGCAGCTCCTGGTCGGAATTCCCACCGTCGATATCTAGAGTACAAACAGCCTTCAGAGAAGGGAGGATGGCCGGGTCGCGGGCAGAGTCTGACAGGCCAAGTTTTGAACCCAACTCCGCATGGGACTCTGGGAAGTCACTCCATCTCTGTGGTTCCTTGTCAAACAGGACAATAGTAGAGGAATGTCTTCTTCACGCGGCTGTTGAGGGGATTAAGCGAGCTTCGTCCTTGATGTGCCTTGCACGGATAAGCACTCCATCTATGTTGATGCCTGTCCCCTTTTTCCTTTCCCAAACTGAATACACGACTTCCCCAGGGACATAGTCTGTTTATCACCAAGGATGGAAATGTCTCTATGCTGAGTTGTCCAAGATCTGTAGAAAATCAGGGTGTGGGGCCTAAAGGAAATTACTTGTTTCTCCTTTCTCTTGCCTTGTGATTTTTTTTTTTTTTTTTTCCTCAGTATATGCTGAGATGGAAGGAGACATTTTGGCTTCGGATCGATCATTTTCTTGAGCGGAGAGCAGTATGTAATAACAAAGCAACAGCATTTACAAATGTATCTGGGGCTCCTGCAAACAGGGTAAATTGGCCTAGATTTTACTAAACCTAAAAACAGCTTCAGGGAGCATATGTTTAAACTTAGGGACACAGTATCTTTATTTTTCTCATTTTAATTCCAGTATAGTTAACATACAGTGTTACATAATCTTTAGGTGTACAATAGGTAATTCAGCGATTCCATCCATCACCCAGCGCTCAGCACAAGTGCCTCCTGAATCCCCATCACCTGTTTCACCCATCCCCCACCCCCTCCCCTCTGGTAACCGTCAGTTTGTCCTCTATAGTTAAGAGTCTGTTTCTTGGTTTGTCTCTCTCTCTCTTTTATTCCCCTTTGCTTGTTTGTTTTGTTTCTTAAATTCTACATGCGAGCGAAATCATACGGTATTTGTCTTTCTCTGATTTATTTCACTTAGCATTATATTCTCTAACTCCATCCATGTCGTTGCCGATGCGAAGATATCATTCTTTTTATGGCTGAATAATATTCCGTTGTATATATACCACATCTTCTTTATTCATTCGTCCATCAATAAACACTTGGGCTGCTTCCATAATTTGGCTCTTGTAAATAAGGCTGCTAGAAACATGGGGTGCATGTATCACTTTTATTTAGTATTTTTGTATCCTTTGGGTAAATACCTAGTAGTGCGATTGCAGGATCGTACATTAGTTCTATTTTTAACTTTTCGAGGAATCTCCATACTGTTTTCCACAGTGGCTGCACCAGCTTGCATTCCCACCAACAGTGCAAGAGGGTTCCCCTTTCTCCGCACCCTCACCAACACCTGTTGTTTTTTGTGTTTTTTATTTTAGCCATTCTGACAGGTGTGCAGTCACAACTCATTGTAGTTTTGATTTGCATTTCCCTGATGATGAGTGATGTTGAGCATCTTCTTCATGTGTCTGTTGGCCATCTGGATGTCCTCTTTGGAAAAATGTCTGTTCGTGTCTTCTCATTTTTAGTGGGATTATTTGGGGTTTGGGTGTTGACTTGTATCAGTTTTTTATATCTTTTAAGATACTAACCCTTTATTGGACATGTCATTTGCAAATATCTTCTCCCATTCCATAGGTTGCCTTTTAGTTTTGTTGATTGTTTCCTGTGCTGTGCAGAAGCTTTTTATTTTGATGAAGTCCCAATAGTTTATTTTCGCTTTTATTTCCCTTGCCTCAGGAGACGTATCTAGAAAGAAGTTGCTCTGGCCAGTGTCAGAGACCTTACTGCCTGTGCTCTCTTCTAGGATTTTTATGGTTTCAGGTCTCACATTTAGGCCTTTAATCCATTTTGAGTTTATTTTTGTGTACAGTGAAAGATAGTGGTCTAGTTTCATTCTTTCGCTTGTAGCTGTCCGGTTTTCCCAACAGCAGATGTTGAAGAGATTGTCTTTTTCCCACTGGGTATTTTTTCCTCCTTTGTCCAAGATGAACTGACCACATAGCCATGGGTTTATTTCTGGGTTTTGTATTCTGTTCCATTGATCTCGTGTCTGTTTTTGTGCCCGTACCATACTGTGATGATTACTGCAGCTTCATAATATAACCTTAAGTCCGGAATTGTCATAACGACACAATATCGTTATGGAATTACTGACTTTACCTCCTCCTTCTCCTCCCCTCTGGGCATGTGTGTCCTGTCCCCTGACACTCAGGCCCTGGTTTTGTTATTTTGAGAAGACTGACAACTCATTCCAAAGTTGTTTTCAGGTATTTGTTCCCCTGCTCAAACTATACCTTCCCAAAAGATTTGGGGAGTAGAGTTTAAAACTCTTGTTTCAGTATTTTAAATATTTTTCTTTATGTTTATTTTATAATATGTCTTGGTAATACATCTTGGTAACTTCCTTTCTTTCCTTTGAAAACAATTACGGGTGGGGAGCCTGGGCGGCTCAGTTGGTTAAGTGTCCAGCTCTTGATTTCGGCTCAGGTCATGATGTCAGGGTCATGAGATCGAGTCCCACACCGGGTTCCATGCTCAGTGCGGAGTCTGCTTGAGATTCTCTCCCTGTCCCTCTGGCCCTCTCCCTGCTCGCGCTCTCTCCCTCTCAAATAAATGAATAAAATGGTTTAAAAAAAAAAAGGAAAGAAAAGAAAACAATCATGGGCAACCCTATAAATCAGTTCTAGTTTGCTCATTCAAATACACATACACAGGGCGCCTGGGTGGTTCAGTCAGTTAAGCATCTGCCTCCGGCTCAGGTCATGATCCCAGGGTCCTGGGATCGAGCCCTGTGTTGGGCTCACTGCTCAGCGGGGAGTCTGCTTCCCCCTCTGCCTCTGCCTGTTACTCCTCCTGCTTGTACCCTCTCTTTGTCAAATAAATAAATAAAATATTAAAAAAAACAGAAAACAAATACACATACACAATTTGATGTCACCGAAATCATATCAAGCCTGCTGGGTTTTTATAGGCAGCATTTTTCTTTTGATTTGCTTCCTCCAAATCAGCTTCCCTCCCCACACCCCAACCTCCGCAAATCTCATATAACCCTTTCTATAGGATACTTCATATTCTCTAACTATGCAAATGATTGCATATACATTATACAAACACACTCAGGTCCATATACACATACACACAGTACGGGTGTGGCTCGTTGAGTTGTTGCTTCCTAAAACTGGGGCCGTGTTCGGCAGATTTCTGTGCGTCTCTCTGTTCTCACTTTACAATTTCTCATGGAAGTTTGGAGTGCTCTAATTCATTCTTTTTAATGGTTTCACAATAACCCGCTATGGGAATGGACTGTAAACCATTTCCCTCTTTATGGGCATTTGCTTTGTTCCTGGTGTTTTGCCGCTATAAACGGCGCTGTAATGAGCTCTGCGTCCTTATGTACTGGGCCCTTCGTGTTTATGGAGTAGAGTCTCAGGAGCACGGGGCTGAGTTGCAAGGTTTGTGTAATCTAATTTAGTAAATGTTGCCAGATAACGTTCCCAAAAGGCTGTAACAACTCACAGTCCCTCCAGCAATGTACGATGGTTCCTTTTTCCCCATTCCCAAATAGCGATGGTTGCTTCTCTCTCTTCCCTCCTGCTTCCCCACCCTCTCTGCCCGTCTGCTAAGCATAAAGAGAAGTCTCAGCGTTCATTTAATTTCTAGTTCTCTGACAACTTATAAATTGGAGCATCTTTTATGTTTCCTGGACCTTCGGGGGTTTGCTTTTTTTCCGGGAGCTGCTCATTTATAGACACATCGTTCCCATCATTTCGGGAGAGCACTTTTACTACACACATCATCCCCTTTCCTCTGGGTTACAAACACTTCCGATCCCTTGTTTTCTCTTTATGTCATTTATAGTACTTTTGCCATAAAATTTTTACATTTTTTATGGTTAGAGGGGCCTTTTTTTTTTTTTAAAGATTTTATTTATTTATTTGACAGAGAGAGAGATCACAAGTAGGCAGAGAGGCAGGCAGAGAGAGAGGGGGAAGCAGGCTCCCTGCTGAGCAGAGAGCCCGATGTGGGGCTCGATCTCAGGACCCCAAGACCATGACCTGAGCCGAAGGCAGAGGCTTTAACCCACTGAGCCACCCAGGAGCCCCTAAAGGGGCCTTTTTAAATAGCTTCTAGGATTTCTCTCTTGGTGAAAAAAGGGAAATAGTTCATGTTAACACTCTTTTATCCTGTACTCTGCTGTTCTGTCCTATGCTTCAGCTAACTAAGCTCAGTGCCTTCAAAATGTCACGAACCGCAGAGCCAGGCGTGGGAATTTAGCAAAGCATGCTGGGCACTGTTATTCCAGGCTCTCCTCAGGCCACGTGTCTGTTCTCCGGCTAGATCCTATCGCTGATACCAGTCTGGAATTTTTCTATCTCCAGCTCTTAGCCTCTGTCTTCTCTTCCCACCCCTAACAGCCCCCTCCCCCATTTGCTCCTTAACTGGGGTTTTTCCTTCCGTTTTCCCAGCTCTCTTCTGTATTTTGTCCTTCTTTCTGCCAGGATAGATGTCGAATGTCGCTGAACTCTCCATGCCCTCGCTCCAGGGCCTCCGAGGTCACGGGGGCTCTTCCTGCCGCCTGAGCCCGGTCGCCCACCCCTCCCTGAACGCCCAGCCTTGTCTCCAAAAGGATGCCTGCGCCACCCGCTGTGGGGGCTGCCCGAGTGCCTCTTTGCAGGGGGGTTTGCATTGTAAGAACTGAGGACAAACGTTTTTCTTTCAACTCCCTGCCGGATTTAACCCTTCAGGATAAATTCTCACTACTTCATGTTTACTAATAGCCTGCATTTCTTGAGGACTTATTTTGTGCCAGACTCCGGGCTAAGCGCTGTCCCCGTGCTCTCACTTGAGTCTTAGACAAGCCTGTGATGTAAATGCTGCTATCCTCACTTTCCACACGAGGCCCCTGAAATTTAAAGAGGTTCAGTCGCCTGCCCACGTCACCTAAGGAGTGGGGCTGGGATATGCATCAAACACGCAGTCCCCAGAGCACTGTCAGTGACCACCTTCTGCTCCCGCCTTACCCCGAATCCTGACCCCGTCGTCGCTTCTCCTTCCTGGGTCCTCAGACGCCGCAACACTTACAGCCTGTCT
>CM052893.1:12583243-12608567 GCA_028534135.1 Potos flavus | reverse complement strand
CTGGTGACCACCAGTTTGTTCTCTATAGTTAAGAGTCTGTTTTTTTGTTTGTTTTTTTTTCTTTGTTCATTTGTTATGTTTCTCAAATTCCACATATGAGTGAAATCATATGGTATGTGTCTTCCTGTCTAACTTATTTTAATTAGGATAATACTCTCTAGATCCATCCACGTTGTTGCAAATGGCAAGATCTCATTCTTTTTTATGGCTGAGTAATATTCCATTGTGTGTGTGTGTGTGTGTGTGTGTGTGTGTGTCACATCTTTTTTTTTTTAGATTTTATTTATTTATGTGACAGAGAGCGATCACAAGTGGGCAGAGGGGCAGGCAGAGAGCGAGGGCGTAAGCAGGCTCCCTGCTGAGCAGAGAGCCCGATGCGGGGCTTGATCCCAGGACCCTGAGATCATGAGCTGAGCCGAAGGCAGAGGCTTTAACCCACTGAGCCACCCAGGGACCCCTATATCTCACATCTTCTTTATCCATTCACCAGTTGATGGACACTTGCATTGCTTCCATATCTTGGCTATTGTAAGTAATGCTGCTATAAACATAGGGGTGCATGTATCTTTTCAAATTAGTGTGTTCTTTCCCTTTGGGTAAATACCCAGTAGTCAAATTACTGGATCACAGAGTAGTTCTATTTTTAATTTCCTGAGGAACCTCCATACTCTTTCCACAGCGGCTGAACCAGTTTGCATTCCTACCGACAACTCAGGAGGGCTCCTTTTCTCCACATCCTTGCCAGCATTTGTTGTTTCTTGTGTTTTTTATTTTAGCCATTCTAATATCTCATTATAGTTTTAATTTGCATTTCCTTGATGATGCATGATGTCGAGCATCTTTTCATGTGTCTGCTGGCCATCTGATCGCTTTTTATTTTTCAGGAGGTTTCTCTAACCTTCACTAAAATGCGGTTTAGCCATGACTCCTGGGGGGCATATCAAATCTTCTTAAATCTCGCTTGGCTTTAAAATCCCTGCAATGATGAACTTATAGAGAAGTCCCTGCTTAAATTAAATGTCTCCACTACCAAGCACGCTCTAACCCTAGCAAGGACCGGTTCTTGGCAATATCAAGTAAAATCAGTGGAAACTAGGAAAAATAACTATTGGCCTGCAAGACACTTCCCACCCACATTTTATTTAATCTTCATAACAAACCTATGTAGCAAGTCTCCTCATTTTACAGAAGAGGAAATGCAATCTAGAGACAGGTCCCTACTGAGAGGAGCAGATCTGGGACTCAACTCTCCTTGGGACTCTCCTTGGGACTCCTCACACTGCATCTCGCCCGCCGGTGCGGGGACGGCAGGCTGGCTGGGCCTGTCTGACCTCATTACGAGCCCCATGCCGACCCTGAGATGGAACCGAGCACCGCTGCCTCTCTGCTTTCTGGGCGTTAAGGGGGTCCTGGAGCATTTCCAGATCCTCTGTGTGTGAAGGGGCCTGGAACCCCCTGAGAGTGGAGCCACCCGTCCTGGAAAAGCCATAGCAACGGCCATCCCGGGCTCCCCGCAGGCAGTGAGCAGGTGTGTGTGGGTGCGCGGGAGCGATGGGATGAAGTATTGCCTGGGATGGCCACAGCCCATTGTCGATAAGGAAAACCAAATCATCCTGTGAGTCATCTGCCCAGATATCTGGGTGAGGAGCAGCTTGGCTGGTGTCTGAAGAGAGCCTCTTGTGTGCAGGCGGTGAGGGAGGAACAGATGCGGAGACGAGGATGGCAGGACGAGGTTGGTTTATCTGTGTCTTGGGGCCCTGTACCTGCTTCTTGGGCTGCGAGCCGTGTATTTGTATGCTCACCCCCGGAAGGACCCTTCTTGGGTTTCCCATGAGGACCATCTGCTCAGAACCTGGGAGCCCCCCGTGGAAACGGAGATCCCCCCTCCTGCCCATGCAGGGGGTCTGCGTTACCCCCCGGGGCTTCCCTGCGGGCCCATTCATTCTTAGAGCCCTGGTTCCTGCCTCACCCCTTCCTGCTCCAGAGCCACGATGCTCCCAAGCCGGCCGAGGCCCTGAGCCGGTCCCGCTGGTGTAGCAGACGGCAGGAAGATAACACGCGGACGGGCGCGAAGGAAAGAGAACCAGAGCTGTCGTCCCTTATTACAGGAGCTCCCCAGTACATAAGCTTTAAAAGAAAACCAGAGTGAGGGTTACTCCTTGCCCACCGGGGCGGCAGCCCAGGAAAGACCCTGAGCTCTCGGTCCACATTGACTTTCCCTCTTTACAGTTACGTGTCTCTCAGCCTTGCACCCCGGGATCCAGTGTGTGGCTTGTTCTTTGTTCCCGGGTTTCCCCCCGCGTTCTCTGTAGGGGCTAAACGCCTCCTCGGCTGTTTGAGCCGTGCCATCTTGCTGTTCGAGACTCTTCTTGCCTCCAAAATCACTGACCTGATAAAATAACCTAAGTGTCCCCAGTTTTCTTCATGGTGGTGTTACCATGAAAAACATAAAGCGCGAGCTAGCTCAAGGGGCCTTCACGAGCCCCCCATTTCACAGATGAGGAAACAGAAGACAGGGAGGGGCGGGGAGTTCACACAGCTCCCCTGACTGCTGGGTCAGTGGCCTCCCCGCCCCCAGGCTGCTCAGCTCTTGAAATAACCCATCTGGATCTCCCCTTCTGCAGGACAGAGCATGTCTTCCCAGAAACTTAGCCCCTTATTCCCACTCCCCGCACCATCTGGACTCCAGCATGTTCCCTGGAGAGCTGCCCAAGCCATTCACCCACAGTAGCCCCCGAGGGCATCTGCTCCCACTCGAGACCCTGTCCCGGTCAGACTTGGACCTGCAGGACAGGCACAACCCTCACACTCTGGTTATGGGGCTTTCCTTTTATGGCCCCTTCATGGTGCAGGGTCCTGGGTAAAAGGCAAGACCCTCCCCCACCTACAGAAGCCTGAAACAAGCTCCTTCCGATGGCTGGTCCTGCCCCCATGACCCCACTCCACATCCCCAAGACGTCCCCATGACCCCAGCCCATGAAGCGCCCTGCCCCGAGTAAGGCTGTTTGTGGCTGGAGTCCAGAGTCCCACTTGAGTTAGCCCGTCTGCTGTTTTGCACGATTCGGAAGATTCCCGTCTGTAAATTTCTCTGACGCTAAGATGCAGTGCCAACCCATCTGGTCTGCCAGCTTGTTCTGCAGGATGGGAATGAAAATGACTTGGCAGCGGTGGGATCCCTACCCAGCCCCTGCAGTTCTGCAACACGAGCTGGCAGCCGCCTGACGTCCCTGTGCGGAGTGCAAGGGAGTCCGCGTCCCAACTAACACCTACCTTAGGCGACAACAACGTGAGGGAAAGCTTATCATGTGCCAGGAATTATGTGCATTATCTCCCCTGGGCTTTACAACCCAAATAATATAATATAATCAGATGAGATAAGCCTTATTTTACAAGCAGGGAAACTGAGGCTCAGCGACCTTAAGCGTCTTGCCTAAGTTCACACTTCTGGTGAGAGGAAGGGTTTGGACTTGAACCCGAACTATCTGATCAAACATGAGCTCTTAGCATCCCCATGACCCCCTAGGGGCTGTTATTATCCACATTTTACAGATGAGACTCTGAGCAGATAAGTCAATTGCCTGAGATTCCACCCCCCGTGATGGTAAAAAATCTCAGCTTGTCAGCCTTCAGATTCTGTGCTTTCTTCACCATTCCTGCTTGCTTTATCACATTCGTAAGATAAAATTTATACACAATAAAATTCACCTATTTTAAGTGTATAATTTGTGTTGACAGCTGTATACAGTCACGTAACCATCGCCACAAGATACAGACCACAATCGAGAGATAGAACATTTCCGTCACCCCAAAAGTTCCCTCGCACCCTTTGCAGTCAGTCCCCTGTCACAACCCCTGGTCCCAGGCAATCGTGATCTGCTCTCGGTCCTTACAGCTTTGCCTTTTAAAAATATTACGTAAATGGAATCATCCGGGTAGTGTTTTGTGCCTGACTTCTTTCACTTGGCTTTCGGGATTCATCCATGTTGTGCGTATCACTGGTTCATTGCTTTCGGTTGAGTAGTATTCTGTGACACAACACACAATATGTTTGTTTACCCACTCACCAGCTGATGGACATTTGGGTTGTTTCTAGATCTGGGCCGTTCAGAATAAAACTGCTCTAACTATTTGCAGACGAGTTTTTATGTGGACATATGTTTTCCTATCTCTTGGGCAAATACCTAAGAGTGGGATTGTTGGGTTGTTCAGTTAATGCGCGTTTAACTCGATGAGAAGCTGCCAAAAGATTTTTCTAAGTGGCTCTCCCATCTAGCATTGTCACCAATGGTATGAGCGTTCCAGTTGCTCCATAGCCTTCCCAACATTTGGTGTCGTCAGTGATTGCCTCTTAGCCATCCTGTGGGTGTGCAGTGGTGTCTCTTCGCAGTTCTAATTTGCATGTACTTAATCACTCATGTGCTTATGAGCCACTCGTACATCTTTTCTGGTGAAGTGGCTGTTCGAATCCTTTGCCCATTTTTTTACTGGGTTGTTTGTCTTATTATTACCAAGTTTGATGAGTGATATTTCATCCCAAAATGTGAATTGCCAAATGCTTTTCTGCTGGAGGCAGAATGGTACTGTGGTTAGGAACACAGCCGTTAGTATAACATCTGCATGTGGATGCTAAGCCTGCCGTGAGGAGCCGTGCTGTATCGGCCCGGTTACTTGAGCTCTCGAGCTGTGTTCTCATTGGCAAATTGGAGGCGATTGCAAAACCCATGTCCCAGGGATGTTGTGAGAATTGAAAGCGATGATCTTAGCATAGCACCTGGCATGATAAACATTCAGCAAATGAGCTGCTTTATTACAGTGGAGAAAATACTAATTACTATTACTATTACTAATTACTATTACTAATTAAAAACCAGTTTCTAAAGAGAGACACATGAGCAACGGTAGTAAGTGTGGATAGATCAGTCGGAGTGTCGACAGCGCTGGGCACAATGGGGACTCGAGCAGCCCCCACCTCACCCCCGCCAGGGTCACTGCACTCAGGTGTGGACTCGGGTGGGACTGCTGCCCTGGAGTGCTCTCAGGTGGCACCTGGAGGGGACCCTCCCACTGTGACTCAGCCCCAGACCCAAAGGGAGCAGCCAGAGCGAAGGGCAGAGGAAAATGAGAGGTCTGGCCATTGACCAGCCTCTGCGGGCTGAAGGCCCGACTCCCTACCCTTCTCAGTCCCCCCTTTTCATGCCAAGGAGGCCCACATTTTGCTCTATAAAACCCAATAGACCTTTCAAGCAAAGCCACTACATTCAGCGAGGCAGCTTTCTTTTCCCTTCTTTGAAGGACGTGGCAAGAGGAGATAGGGGCGATCATTAAATGACTTCAAGACCCCTTTTGGTTCCATCCCAGCTGAGCAGGCTCCCAGGGCAGGTAGAGCCCGGCCCATGCATGGCGCGTCTTCCATGCACCTGAGATTGGGGACTTCTGCCTAGAGCGGCCCGGGCAGCAAAGGCGTGGGGGACAGCTGCAGAGCCCAGACCTGGGCTGTGGAGTTCAGATGCACTGGGGCAGGTGTCCTTCTACTTTGGCAGGGGCCTCGTGCCTCCCTGTGCCTCAGTTTGCTCCTCGATGAATGCGTCTGAAAATATCAACAGCAAACACAAAGATTCGACGGCTCTAGGCACAGAAATAGACACATCTTAAGAACGTTTTAGGTATGTCATGTTTCCGGATAAATTGGGTGGTTAAGAGTGGAGACGACAGATACCCGGGGATGGGAACCTGAAATTACGATGGATTGCGTAGCTCCAAGTGGAGACCAGAGGCTCAGACTGCTAAGTATTAGACCCAGCACGCAAGATCTCATTCTCTGCCCTCTAGTTCCTATTCCAGTGACCTTGGATGAGCCTTAGTGAAAATATTCAAGGGTGGTACGCCCAAAGCCAGCCCTGGCTGACACTTTGTTTCCATTTTCACTTCAAGGCCCTGATCTATATTTACCAAGCTTTCACAGTGTCAGCGCAGGGGTGCTGTCTAGACTTGTAGCACCCTTCAGTTCTTCATTCATTCATTTACTGGCATTTATTGAGCACTTACTATGGTCCAGGCAATGGACTGGGGGCGGGGACATCAGTAATACAAGGTCTCCGTGCTCAGAGATTACAGCCGAAGGAGACGACCTTGCACAGCTATGGGCGTTGGATCAGCTCTCTGAGCTCCAGCCCTTTCATTTCCTCAAACACCTGTTCTTCTGGTTTCTCGGCCTTTGTATCAACTCTACTTGGAATGCTCTTAGATACCCCCTCGCCTCCCTTCCACAGACACCTTGCTTGCCTCGTTTCCGAAACTCTGTAGCCTTTTCTGCCCGGAGGAACAATGAACTGGGGGTAAAACTAAGGATGGTTGTTGAATGCACGACTCCCTCACTAATTTCCGTGAGGGAAAGACCAGGGTCCTCCGGTTTGTTGTTGTGGCCCGGCGCAGGGCCCGGGGTCCAGGGAGAAGGGATGGATGGATGAACGAATGAGTCCTAGATATGGTCAAACGACAGGTGACCCAGGCAGGGACCCAAGCCACAGAGCGTCGGAGGGGCTCCATGGGGAGAGTCCAGCTTCAGACGGGGAGGGAGGAGGCCAGGGGAGCTGCTGTAACAGGAGAGGCTGCAGCTGACTGGGAGGCAGGCCCGGGGCCTTGGGTGACTTGTTCTAATCTTAGAAGGTATGACTCAGCTTTCTGCTGTGGCCCAAAGGACAAATGCCCCAGACCCCAGGACACACACTGACTGTCACTGTCACTGTCACTCCAGAAATCCCTGGCAGGCACTTGGGGCGGGGGCCGTTCCCTGACCCTCCTGGGCACCCTCCCCTCCCCGGGCCAGGCCTGCCTCTCATCCCTGCCCATGCCCTGCTCCCCTCCTCCCCGGACTCCCCGCTCAGGGAAAGGGCGCCCCTGTCCCCCAGCAGCCAGAGCTAGAGATCTGGACAGGATCCTCACTTCTCCCCATGCCACCTGGTCAGCCACCCACCCTGGTTTGTAATCCTTTCTCCTAAATGGCTTTCGAGTCCTGTCCCCATGGTCCCTTCCCAGTTCAGGCCAGCATCCCCCTCAGTCCGGCAGACTCCTCAGATCAGCGGAATGCTGGCTCGAGCCCTGTGGCCATAAAGCCATCCTTACTTAGGGCAGCCACCGATTCCCAAGGGGGACGAATGCTCACGGTCACCTTCGAGCCCTGTTCTCAGCCTCTGCGAAGTCCTTGTCCTCACTCTCCTACAAGGCCAGTAGCCCCAAGCACCCCATCCGTCCATTCACCTGTGAACCCCTAGAGTCCCCTGCCGTGTGGTAGGGACTCATTGAGATCCTCTGAGTGGGCGAATCCTCAAACTCAGCATCTCGAGGCCATTCCTTTACCCACGAATGTGGGCTGTAAACACTTTTGGTTCTCGCCCTAGCCCTTAAGAAAGCCCCCACAAGGGAAAGGCTGCTGCTTGCAGGAGAGAAGCTGCAGGATGGCTGGAGGGCCCTCATGACGTCTAACAACTACAGACCACTGACTGCAGACTCCCGATGGTCTAGACCCTTCGGCTCCCCATCACCAGACTTTCTTTCATCCTCACCACTGCCCCCAGCAGTTGTCGGCCCTCGACATTTCTCAGGGGCTCAGCCCCCTTCCCGTCCCTCCACATTCGCTCTTCCCAAATGCACGTCCCAGCTCCGTGGACAGAGCCAGACGCAGCAAGAGACTTGGCCCAGGGCCAGCGTCGTTCAGAGCCAGGGTCCATCTCTGTGGGCAGCCGTGGGTGTCCATCGCTCAGTGTCCACCTTCGATCACAATGGCAACAGCCTCCAGGCTCCCTGTCCCCAGCCCATCCAATTCTCAGCCAGAGCGAGCACTGACTAAATCCAGTGGTTTTGCTTAAAACCTTCTGATGACTTTGCATGGCCCCTAGAAGAGGGTCCCAGCTTAGAGGGTTCTTCCCATTCTGGCCGTGGTTTTCCCTGCGGCCGCCTCTCATCCCTCACACCTCAAGCCCTGCACCAGGCTTGGGGACCCCTTGGGCTTCCCGAGCTGCCCCTGGCCTCCCAGCCTTCACACATACTGCCTCATCGGTGGGAGAGGGACCAGCTGTGCTCATCCCTCAAGCTTGGCCAGGTTGGTGCTTCCTCCTGGAAGCCTTCCCAGATGCCTCTGGCCAACGTTGGTGCCCAGGCTATCTTTTCACCCTGGCCTTTTCAATCACAAGATCCTCAACTCAATGTCACCTCTTCCCCCTTCTCCTCCTCCTGCTCTCCTCCTCAGGGAGGTGTCCTGTGACCACAGGCACAGAAGCCGTGCCCAGCGCCCCCCTCCCCGGCGAACCACTCAGGGCATTAGCACCACACCCATGCTCTGCATTCACTTGTTTATTTGTTCACTGCCGGTCCCTCTACCAAATTCCAGTGAGAGCGGGCACTGTGTCTTCACCACGACGTGCCCACCGCTCGGAGCGCACAGCTTGGGGCTGCTCAGCAAACCGTGGCCGGCTCGCCATAGTCTTTCTCTGTGACCAGTGTAGTGAACCACAGAAGTCTGTCATCTTGCAGGTCTGGCAGTCACAAGTTTGAAATGGGTCTCATTGCACTAAAATCAAGTTGTTGGCAGGGCAGTGTTTCTTCTGGAGGCTCTAGGGGAGAAACTGCTCTTGCTTTTTCCAGCTGCCTGCCTGTCTCGGGTGCAAACCCCCCCCCACCTTCAGGGCCCCACAGCCTCGCTCGCTCAGACGCTCCCTCCCCTTCCGCCCCACTCTGCCACATCTAGGAAGCCTCCTGACTGCACGGGGACCGCCCAGCTCATTCAGGACAATCTCCATATTTTAAGGGCAGCTGATTAGCAACCGAGTTCCATCTGCGGCCTTCATTCCCCAGTGTCGTGGAACCTACCATATTCACAGGTCCCAGAGATTAGGATGCAGACGTCTTTGGGGCCGTTATTCTGCCTACCAAGCAGATGTATCACACTTTAAATACTTTAAATCCCCAGTAGCCCATAAACTCTGGGGTGCACACAGCACCCCTCGTGGACGTCTCTGTCTCCTGTCATCCAGTTTGCGTATGCGTGTGGAGCCTCACAACTGCCCCATGAGGGAGGCAGGCGTGACTCCCACTGCACAGGTGAGGAGGCCGAGGCTTCAAGAGCCCATGTGAGGTGGCCAGAGTCACCCAAGAAAGGGGCAGATCCAAGACCATGCTCAGGACCTACCCGGTGTCCTGACCAGCCAGCCTCCCAGCGCTCCCTGCGTGAGGTGTGGTAGCAAGCAATAATCATAATCGGGAGAAGGGGAGGAAAAGGAGGAGAGGAGGAAGAAGACAATGATGGAAACACACTTTCCTTCTCAACAGCCTTCAAAGAGCCTCAGCAGATCCCTCCTGTCGCCCCAGGACGGCAGAAGGGGTGGAAATACACGCTATTGTACCATCTGCTTCCAGAGGGATCCTCCCACACAGCAAATCCTATAGCTCCCCCATCACGATGTTTTCTGAGCTCACCCGCGCCTGGGAAATAAAGTCCACGTGCCGGAGCGCCGCCCCAGCAGCCCGGCTTGCTCGAGCACGTCCCGGGAGTTATGGGTCGAGCACAGAGGACACTCACAGCAGGTGTTGGCTCTGAGGGCCACTATCGTCCTGTGTCCTCCTCATCACAACACAGTGAGACAGGATTATCAACCTGATTTTACAGGTAGCGAAACTGAGGCTCACAGACACCAAGGTTTGCCCGAGGTCACCCATACAGCTAAGACATGAGTGCTAGAGCCTGAATTAAAACCTGGATATGCCTCCCCTTTCCACCTAGACCGTATTGAACCAATTAAAGTTTCCCAAAGACGTATTCATCTTCCACGCTTGACCCTTTGCACCTGCCAGTCCGTCCTCTGTGCCTGGTATGACCTCCTCCCTCTCCCCCCACTCCCTCCTTCCCTCCTGCCAAGCTCTTATTTATCCTTCAAGGCTGCTTAAGCATCGTTTCCTCTGTGAAGCTCTCCCTGATTCACTCACACGACCTAAGTGCCCCTTCTCTTAAGCTTCTGCTGCGGTGACATACATTTCCCAATTACAGCCACGGTCTTTCTGCATTATGGTAATTTTATTAGTCTGTCTTTCAGCTAAACTAGCAGTTCCTTGAGCTCCGGGACCATGAACTTTCAACTTTATATCCCCACATTTAATCAGTGTTGGGCACATGAGAGATGCTCAATCAATATTCACTGAGTGAGTAAAGAAGGGAACGACCATGAACTGAGTGCCTCCTAAGTGTCAGGCCCTTCACCGGGTGCTTGACCTCAAACTTCTTCTGTCCTCCTCATAAACCTATAAAGTACCTGATTGCATAATCACCCCCTCCAGCGGCAAGTTGGAAGACTCCCTAGATGGGTCTGCAGCTGCAAGGCATGCTGGGAGCCTGGGAAAGCCGGAGCCTGTGGGTGAAGCATGCTGAACACGAAGGGAGGGAAGTCAGGCACACAGAAACAGAGCTGGGTCCTCCCCATTGGCCTCTCCCACCCCCAAACCAACAAGTTCTATTGAGGGAGAATTTACATACCATACAATTCACCCATTTAAAGGTTTTTCACATATTCACAGAGTTGTGCAACCATCACTGTGGTCAATGTTATAACGTTTTTGTCACCTCACCAAAAAAGATTCCCCATATCCCGGAGCGCTCACCCCATCTCCTTGTCTTCCTGGACAAGGGGGGGAAGTCCGGGAAGACTGGAGGGGTCCAGCCCTATGCAACCACTACCCTCTGTAGTAATCTACCACAGAGTAATCAATTAGTGCGAGGAATCTACTCTCTTTCTCCGCAGATTTGCTTATTCTGGACAATTCGTATAAATGCCATCATGCAATACGTGGTCTGCTGTGCTGGCTTCTGTCCCTGAGCAAGCATCAGGTCTTCAGGGTTCATCCACATTGTAGCGTGATCAGTACTTCCTTCCTTCTCATGGCCAAGTGATAGTCCACAGTTGCCTGTCCATTCATCCGTGAGTGGCCGTGGACTTGATATTTTGATCCAACTGTTTTGATTTGACACAGAGCTTTGGGCGGTTGGGATGTGTATGTATTCCGGATCTATGTCATGACCCTAAGAAGCATAAAATTATGCTTTGTTTATTGTTTTAATCGCTCATTACCGTGCCCATCAGTTTCTCAGTGATGGTTTGGACACTCTGATGGAGTGTCTGTTGAGAGTCGGCCTTGGTAATTAGAGCCAACTAAAATGGCTGAGTCAAGACGGCCCCCTCCTGAGCAGCGGACGGCAGGAAACAGCAGGGAGGACATCTTAGCCAGCTGGGGCTCCCCCTGAGGCTTCGGTGACCCAAAGGGGAATGGGAGAGCAAGAGTAGACTAGGTGAGACCCTGGACATCCCTTGGCGTATTCAGGGGAGCCACTAACCCCATAGCCAGCATTTAGTAATAGCTAAATATTCTGGAATGCTGACTTCGTGCCATGCCCTGTTCTAAGCATTTTACGTGCATAAACTCATTAAATCCCTCCAATGACCATATATCATAGGTGTTACCACCATCATCCCCGTTTTACAGATAGAAACTGAAACACAGTGCTCACTTGGACAGCGTATATACTAAAAGTGGCGCCTGGGTAGCTCAGTTGGTTAAGTGTCTGCCCTCGGTTTGGGTCATGATCGTAGGGTCCTGGGTTCGAGCTCTGTGTCGCTTCTCCCTCTCCCTCTGCCTCCCCCGCCCCGGCTCATGCACCCTCTCTCTCTCTCGCTCGCTCATTCTCTCTCTCAAATAAATAAATAAAATCTTAAAAAAAAAAAAAGAAAGAAAGAAAGAAAGAAAGAAACAGAGGCACAAAAAAGTTAGGTACCTCGTCCAAGGCCACGGAACTAGTAAATGCAGAGGCGAGACAGGATTTGAACCCAGACAGCCTGGCTCCCAGCCCGAGCTCTGGGCTCTACTGCCCCACATAAAGCATGAGAACATCACCAGCCGTGCATCCTCCTGGGATAGACAGGGCTCATTCTGAATCTCGTGGGGACTCTGGAGATTCTAGCCGTTTCCTGGTGTCTCTGGGAGATTGATGGCATAGCCTCCAGGAAACGGGGCACGTGTTGCCTATTGGGTTGGAACAGAGGCAGATGGATCTTAAGCATTCTGCTTACAAATGAGGAAACTGGGGGGTCAGCAAGACCCACGCCAGTACGTTTGAGAGCCAAGATTAGAACCCAGATTTGACTCTGAATTAGTTGTTCTTTCCACTTCTATCAAACAGTCCCTGTGCCTCCCCAGCTCCACCAGACTCAAAATAAAGGTGTTTTCCTTATGCTTGTCCCATAGGTAATGGGTTTGATGGAGAAATTGAACATATCTTATCTCCCAAATTACATTTATAAGGTCCTATCACCATAATGGCACTCGGGATGAACACCTCGGTCCCCCTTCTCTATTGTCTTCTCTGCTGTCCCTGCGGTGACCTGGGAACATGCCTGGACCCTAACCCAGCCCGTGCCACCACCACTAACCCCGCCGACCCCGCCTGGATGACCCACCACGCCCCCCCCCCGAGGCCTTGGGCTACACTGCTTCTAAGACCACTAACGTGTCAGTCGTGTGTCCCACCGACCTAGGGCTGCTAAACTCTGACACACAGCTGGGCTGCTGCCACATCCTGGGAGGAAGTGGGAAGCCCTAAACGTCCTCAGAGGGACACACTCCCCGGCGCAGGGGTCTGTGAGTCCTTCATGTGGGCACAGTCCCTTACCTGGGTTTCCCCTGGGAGAGAATCTCAGAGGCCAAGGACCTGCTATTTTCAGATCCTTAAAGCCTACAGATGGGCAGATGCGGGATATTTGGGACTTTTGGGGCTTACGTGAAATATCTGATCAGCGTTCACATACACCATTTCTATTCCTCTGCCTCCTCTTGTTGCTGGCCTTTGCCTTCTTCACCTCCTCTGCAAGCCCGCCCCCTCTGAAGAGGGCCGTTTACCTCTGAGGGCCACCACGGGTATCCCAGTGCCTGCCGCGGCGTCTGGAGATGTTCAGGAAATGATGAAGGGTCTCAACAGCACGGGGGACAGACACGATGTTTTTTCTGTCCAGTGACATCCCAGGATTCTTACCCTCTGTCACCTGCGCCACAGGGATCTTCTGGCCCTGACCCATCCCGTCTGCAGGAAAATGCCTGCCAGGCCCCTCTCCTTGGGGAACGATGGCCAGCCCAGTGTTAATAAGGAGATGGCCCAGAGTTCAGTCTGTGGACCCTTTCTTTGCCCTACTCTGTGCATCCTCCGGTTTTATCTAGTCCTGTGACTGCAAATACCAGCTCTGACGAGTGGCTTTCCCAGTTTTGTGTCCAACCTGGACACCTCCTCTGAGCTCCAGACTTGGTTCCATTCGGTTCCCTCTACTGCATCTCCACTTGGATGTGTACAAACATTTCAGACATTCACGACCAAGAAAGAACTGTTCATCTACCCGTCTACCCTCACTCACATTTCTCTCCCCAACAAGCCTTCCCCAGCCCAGGAAAAAATACCCCGGCCTCCCGTGGTCCAAATCAGACTTCCAGGAGTCGTCCTTGGCTGCTCCCTTCCCTTGCTCCCCAGACCCAGTGCGTCAGTCATTCCTCACCATCCTGCCCCCAAATACCCCCTTCTGACCCCTGCCCCCCACAAGCCTGGCCACTCCACCATTGGCGCTCAGCGGGACCACCTGCAGAAGCTCCCTCCTGCTCTCTCTGCTTCCACTCCCATCCCTCCTCCGCAGACAGCCTCTCGTGGACGACCCGACGCAGCTCCCACCCCTCCTTGAAACCCTCCGAATGGCGTTCTGTGCCCTCAGAATAAAATACAAATGGCTTCCCACAGCGTGGTTCCCAGGCTGCCTCCCGTCCTTACCTCCCTCGTCTCATGGACACACCATGTCTCTGTCCTGCTTGGCACGCTGGCCCTCAGCCTTTGTTTCTGTCCACGTTTTCTACTCAGAAGAGTTTTTCTCCCATCTTTTCCCAGCTGGGATTTAACTCAGATGACCCCTCCTCATATATGTCTTCTCCCCACCCAGAGATCAAATGCCCTATTCTATCTCTTCCTTAGCATTCAACGAGTCATCTTATTTACCTGTGTATATGCTTGTAGTTTGTGTCCCTCCTTGGAAAAGCAAACCCTGAAGGGTAAGGGCTCTGTGTTGTTTACCATTATACCCCAGGGCCTGGAACAGTAGGTATTTATTGATGACAGATTAGAGTAATGACTGCGTAAGATAACCCTTCCCGGAAAGGTCTAGAGTTACTTAGCATGTTGTTCTGGAAAGAGCTGGAGCTTTGGTATCTAGATAAGTCCGGTGCTAGCACTTCCTGTCTTGAAGAGCAAGTTACTCAGCCACTCGGGGGAGTTTCTTCTTCTGGACGAGGTGTTGTGAGGGTTACAGCGAGTGTACCTAGTGCTGTAAGGACAGAGCTTCCCCCACAGCAGGTGCGCTAAGAACGGAGGTAGGTCACATGGGCCTTCCTGATTCCTGGTCCAGTGCCGTTTGCATCATCCCAGGATGGTAATGGCTGGACGTTGGGTGAATCGGAGTATAAAGGAAGACTCTGGAACCATCGTGGCATCCCAGAGAGACAGTGTGTTGATTCTTTTGAAGTGACAGTGTAAGCATGATCGTGTTGGAAGAGGGTGAATCCCTTAAAGGACTGTGTTAAGATCTGTCATCGTTCTAGAAGAGCAAAGAGGCAAACACTCTGTATTTTCAAGGCTCAAGTCGTCTGGGCTGTTTCTGGTGAGCACGAGAACCTTCCTTTTAGTCAAGAGCAGGAGTTCCTCAGCCCCCAAGCTGGTCCTCTCATTGCTTCTCTTCCTGCTCTGTAGATGGAGAGGCCTCCCTTAGTGCCTCGTTTCCCTAATCCGGGCCCAGACGGTGTCAGATACTTAGACCTTGGACCAAGAAGGAGGATGGAGAAACAGGGGCAGGGCCAGGGAGGGAGGTAGAGCCCGATTCAGGCCCGTACACAAAGGTTCCACTATGTGCGTGGTCGGCAGCATGCAAATTGTATTTACTCAACATGGCAACAGCTTGGGGGAAGTTCCATCCTGTCCAGACACAGGGACTCCTCAGTGCTCAGAAGAAAGTCCCATAGAAAAGGAAAGTAAATACCAGAGGTGATTTTTTTCCTGGCCTCGGCAAAGTCAGACAGGAACCCCAGGAGCGGTTTCCAAGCTGGCCGGCAGAGCCAGGCTGATCGGTGGCGGGGAGGGCTCGAGGAGCAAGATCTGGGCCCAGGAGGCTGGAGCGGAGACCCACAGTTTGGAAAGACGAGTGTCAACTAAAGCGGGACACAAGGGAGATGAGTCCAGAAAACAGATTGAAGATCTAGAGATTGGCCCAAGGAGAAAGGACACGCTGAGGTCTCAGCAGTGACTCAGACCCAGTCTGGATGCAGGCCGGGGAGGGCCTGTGAGCGGCGTGGTCCCAAGGGGGTCAGTTAGGGTGTCAGAGACTCTGGGAACAGGTACGACCCTGACGCTGCAGGGGAGCAGACAGCCCCCTTCGACAAGGACCTTCTGCACTCTGGGCTCTGTGTTAAATGCTTTATGGACATAGTAGGGACAGAGAAAGGACACTTAATCCCAGGGAGGTCGCAGGGACCCCAGGAAAGTCTGGGCCTCGGCAGGGACCCTGAAGCCCTTCTCAGTCAGGTGGGAGCATGGCCTTCCCAAACCAGCCTCAGAGCGGGAGAGAAAGCTAGAGAAGTCGCTCGCTAACCTGGATCCTTGGTGCCCCTTTGAGCCCCTGGAGGAGGTTAGCTGCTGTACCAGCCAGAGTCGCAAGGCAGAAACCCCCAGGCGGAGCCTCAAGGAGGCTGAGCCGTTGGCTTCTGTCCATGTCCAAGGCCACGCTTCTCCCATCGAACCAGTGCAACCCAGAGGCTAACAATAGTTTCACTTCTTACAGAGCACTTCACAGTTTTCCAAGCACCTTCACAAATTAGCCTACCTGACTGATACCCATTGTTGGATTATCAGGTGTTGGAGAAAAGCATCTCATAGATTATTCTCCTGCTGTGTGACTCTGGCTAAGTTACTTGCCCTCTCTGGGCTTCACTGTCACAGCTGAGAGAAGGCAGTCTGGAGCCTAGAGTCTGGAGAGGGGCTGGTGGTGAGTGGATTTTCCAGGCTCTGGAACCCTTAGACGTTCTAAAGAAGAGCCATTCACTGGGCTCCAGGAAAACAAACTCAAATGTATTATAATCTTTCCTTCAACCCAGCTTTTAAGCCCTAAATGCTTCCAGAAGCCTCATAGCTCTATCGCTTCTCCGAGCCCCTTGCCAAGCCCCGTTTCGGGACAAGGAAGTTAGGGAGGAGTTTTGATTCCTGCACAGCTCTATTTTTATCTGGAATGTATCTTCCTGCACACCCGTCATTGGTGTCTTGGAAGCGGAGGTAAAGTACGCTGTCAGCAGGACCCCAGCAATAAATAGCAACGGACAGAGAGACGGATCTGTTGTGTGGGCAGGAAGTCAGACAGATGGACAAACCAATCGGCCCGGCGTCTTTGCCAAGAGGGGCTCTATTAATCGCACTGGGCTAAAGCCTCCCCGCAGGACCCGAAGGACAAGCTGCTCGCCCGCGACCACTCCTGTCGTGGCCGGTGTGAGCCCCGGGAGCTCCACCCAGTGGGGCCCGGCTCGGGCTGGCCTCAGACTCCCTCGCTTTTCCCCAGCATTACGGGGAACGCTGGCTCCCCCAAACGGAGGTCAATCTTTCACATCTGTATGCGAAGTCAGCCTGGGGTGGTTAGGCTGGAACGGGCTTGACCTTGAATTATTGCAGGAAAGAGTAAAGACGAACTGGTCTATCCTCCAGGACAGCCTGTTCTCAGATCTGAAGGTCTGTGTTCCAGCCGCTCCTTTCCATCTCTAAACAGGCGTCTTCACAGGGCTCGGCCCCGTTCACTCCAGTTCACAACGAGAGGTTAGTGGGGCTTGGGGCTTGCCTTACCCCTGACCCCAGGCAGGGTCTAGCGTGACCAGTGACATTTACTTTGCAGGGAGCACCCAAACAAGAAAGGTTGGAGACACCTTCTAGCACAAAAAGGAGGGCCTAGGAAGTGCGTGTGCATGTGTGTGTTTGCACACGCGTAAGCGTGCGTGAATGTGGGTACATGTGTGTGGCGTACACGGACACAGGCCTTGTCTCTGTGGGCCATAAGCTCTGTGCAGAGACCAAGGTGGGCTTTCTCAGACCCGCTGCTGCCCGAATCCCAGTTTCAGGCGAGACGCGATGAGGGGAGGTGGTAGGAGGCGTCTGCAGCTATCACCGCGGTCCCCAAAACAAAAGCCTAGTGTCTCTAGGACTGGACACATAAGGAAATACTGCAACCACGTGCCACACAGCAGAAGTGGGGTGGCCGTTTACAGCCCTCGATGACTCCCCGAGTGTGTCTCAGTGACAAGTGGCACATGGGCGTGAATGGTGGGTGGCCGGGGGATGTCTTGCTCACGTCAGGGAGCCTGGAGGCACCTGGAGGAAGTCCCAGTGACCTGCGCGGGTGCCCGAGCAGGGGCCTGTGCGTGCCTCTAGCCAGCTTGGAGAAACCTAACTTTCAGGTGGTTCTTTCGGCAAAAAGGAGCAAGAGGGGAAGGGGATGAGCTGCTCTCCGGGAGGACGCCGTGGAGGGCAGAAATGCACCCTGCAAGGCCCTAACGTGAATCGGCACAAGGGCTCTTGCAAGGACCCCGTTGCTGGTCATAATAACAAGCCTTCCAGAGCTCTTCACAGGGTGCTGGCCTGGTCCCGGCACTCCAGATCTGCAGAAAGATACAGAAAGGTAGAGCTATTGGCCCTGCTCGCCGAGCTCGTAGGAGATGGAGGAACCCAGGGCTCGAACCCAGAAGGTCTGGCTCTCTTCTGCTCGCTATGTGCCCCTCAGATTAGCTCTCGATTAATTCAACAAAGAGGTACCAAACCCTTCTTTGTCCAAGGCACTCACTTAAGGAGAGAAGCTAAGACCTATATCCATGTTCCAAGTTAGGTAAAGGGCATTTGCTCACCCCGTTCCCTCATTTAAAGCCCTGCTTTCCAACGCATTTGCCAGCCCCCATTTCTGAAGGTCTCTTCTGACCAAGGGAAGGAGACCCCTAGGCCGTCTCTATAGACCCTTCTCCAGTCTGGGTCTTTGCAGAACGAGGAACATGAGGCTTATACTACTTCCCAGACTCCTGGGTGCCCCTTCGGGCAGGACCTAGTTTTATTCCTCTCCAGACCCCCGGAGCCACACCCGGGGCCAAGCGCATCGTCAGTGTCACTAAATGTGGTTGAGTGGATGGTCTTTAAAATCCTTGGATGCCAGGGCCAAGTTCAAGATGCTATTAAAATACGTTGTTGTCACCGCTTCCCTGCTCGAGGCCACAGCACAGTGCCCTGTGTGGCACCCAGGAGCGACGCGGAGAGAGCCGAGCGCACATCTGCCCGTTAACTTTCGCTTCCCCTTGGTTTGCCAGGAAAGATCGGCAGAGGCCAGTGCCAGTGTGGATGACTCGGCGCCCCCCTCGGTGGCCCAGCTGGCTGGGCGGTTCAGGGAGCAGGCGGCCGCTGCCGCTGCAAAGGAGGTGAGTCAGGCGGCTTCTGAGCCCCTCTTCTGGGAGGGGGCTGGAGGAAGGGGAAGTCTGGGTCAGGCCCAGAGGAGAGGGAGGGAGGAGGCTCGGTAATTACCAAATTAGGAAGAGAAGCCCGAGAGGGGTCCCTCTGAATGTGAGGAATGTGGCCAGGCGGCTGGGCCTGTGCAGAATCTTTCCCCACTAGAGCGAGGCTTACCCTCTGGCCGGGAGGGGTGGGGAGACACAGGCCAGAGGCTTCATTTCCATCTCGATCATGCTCTGTGGGAGACTTAGATCCTGCCCAGCCGTGCCAGGCCTGGACGGGTTCAGAATACGGAGATGCCCCATGCTCGGCTCCTGCCCCCGCGTCCAGGAGTCAGGAGCAAGGCGAGAGAGGGGCAGATTCCTAATTGAGAATTGAAGAGGAAGAGAAAACTTTTCAGGGAAGTGCATTCTGATAGGAGGCCAGGGATCAAGAAGGACAGGGATCCAGGGACCACCGGACCCAAAGGGGATCCAGCTGGAGAGGACAGTGTAAAAAGGGTTGTTGTGACGCTGGAGAGATTGTCCTGAGTCACTCAGTGTGCAGAGCTCAGTAGGAGTGACAGGAAGGAAAGGCCCCCTAAGGTGGGCGATGGCGCCTTGGGGCAAACAAGGGTGCAGCAATCATGCTTTTTTAGGTGCAGTGTTTTGTGCTTTGGTTTTCCCATCTGAAAAATCGATCTTTAATTTCTAGAGAGTACCACAATGTCATAAAGGGTGAGGAAGATAGTATTGATCGAAGATGCCAGCAGCCCTTGGAAGCTGGAAGCAGGTGTCATTTTGAGAGGTCGTTTCAGGCCAGTGACTCTCAAATCAGAGAGGATGCTCCGGCAGAAAAGGACCAGGCCAGGAGCCTGGAAGTCAGAAGGGGTGGACAGTGGAATATATTAATGCATACGGCTAATGGGCAGTCTTAAAGACATGCACCCCCTCCCTCCATCTTTTCTCTCTGACATCCCTGAACATTCCTAAAACCAGCTTCCACTTCCTCCTCTTCCTCTTTGTTGCCTGATTAGCTCTCTCTCTTTTTCTCTCTGTGTGTCTGTCTGTCCCCCTGCCTCTAGACACCAGCCTGTAAACCAACAAGAAGGAAACCGCCCTGCTCCCTCCCCCTGTTCCCCCCCAAGGTAGAGCTGGGCCAGAATGGTGAGGAGGTAAGTGTCGTGCCAGGGCTCGGGGGATGCTGGTTATGGATCTGCTTTCTCCTTCTAGAGGAGGGGGCACGAAACACACACATTTAGACCTTGAAAACTGTGCAGGGAATTTCCTCCTTCCAGATTCAGGGATGAAGCTCCTCTTCTTAATGCTTCCGGAATCCTTGACTTTGGACACCCAGGTTCCTTTCCACTCTTTCACGGAGCCTCCTTTAGGGTTTTTCTAGAACCGGAGCACTGTTTTCTAAGCTGAGAATTTCAACAAAGAGCACAAACGGGTCATAGAGTATTACCACGCCAGATTCAGGAGTCACCTGTTTCACTCCAGGTCCGACTTCTATGATCTTCCTTGTGCAGAAGGCACCTGGAAAGAGAGGCTACACTTGGTGTGAGGCAGGATTGCCTCGTGAGAGAGAGTACCGTGGTTTCACGCCACCCTTGTAAAGACTTGTTACTGTTCTGGATCATTGGAAGAAAATCAGAGCACACAGAGGCTTCATTGCCCTCACGTATAAATAACCAATGTTACCAACAAAAGAAAGGCTCTGGTTTCACAGATCCTAGCCAGGAGTAGATTCCCAGACTGGGTAGGTACCTACCCTTATTTATCTCATCGTAACTGTAAGAGTGACTTCTCTGTGCCCCCTCCCAGCAGCCCATAAACCTTCACTGTGGTCATATCACGGTCCCCCAGGAATGAACTTGCATGTTCTCTCGTCCAGTCCGGGAGACCTACCCCGAGAGGGAGCAAGGAAGCCAAAGACAGCTCAGTTCCCAAATCCCCCCTCAGCTACCTTTCTCCTCCTTCCTTTTTGGGAACCAGCAACCTGATAATAGACATTAGATACCTGTGTGACCTTGAGTACCTATGGTAGTGACCTTGAGCACCTATGGTAGTGAACGTGTGGAGTAGAGCGACAGTTTCAGACCTTTCCCACCCAAGCCTTATAGGCCGAAGCCCAACAGAGAAAGCGGAAATTCGTTGCTGCTGCTGGTCAAGGGGGCCTGGGGGCGGCTAGAGCCCCACTCCTCTGAGGTTACCCCCCTAGGCCCTGAACAAGGGTCTTCTGGAATGGGAATCCCAAGAAACACGGTTTTTAAAAACTGAGGGGTTTTTTTGGAATTTCTTCAAGCACTAACATTATGATCCTGTGGCCTCATGGAGTTATCAGCCAGTGCTATAACCAAATACATTCCAACAACTTCTCTTTACGGAGCGTCAACTTCTCCTTGTGTCTTTCAGCCCCTGGGCTTGGTGTCCGTGCCAGGCCGCAGGCTGAGGCCGTGGCCCTTAGGAACCTATTCCAAGGCTGCCCCCTGATGACCCAGGTTGAGCCCTGGAGAAGCCCCTGTCTTGCACTGAGCCTGCTTCCTTATTTGTGAAACGGGACACGAACACTAACCAGACAGATGACGGGGGCTGGACGGGGACGTTTTACTCCCCGGAATAAAAGCAGAGCGAGTCAGGTTGGTTCAGCGGCTCTGGGAGAAACCAGTCTCCAGGTTCATCCCATGAGGCACGCCCAGCTGTGAGATGGTGGATTTTAGAAGAATAATCCTGCCTGGAGTGACAGGCTGCTTGCACGTAGGAGGGACATGGCTTCCAGGATCGATGACTTCTTGTCACCTCGGAAATCACGTAGAAATAAAGGAACCACCAGCTTTGGCTGGCCGGGCTGGAGGGAGGCTGCTGCCTGCAGGAGCCCTAATTCCCGGAGCCTCGGAGGGGGGACCTTGAGGGAGGGCCCCAGCCAGGCGACTGCTCAGTGCAGGGAGGGGTCTTCCCACTCCTTCTTCATTCCCGCCCCTCCCAGACCCACCACGAGAGTAAGTAATATAGCCCTCTACCAGAGAAGGGCTGAAAAGCACTCCCATCTGAATCAGCTTCGTAACTTCTAGACATTAGAGGAACGTCACACATAGACATACATACATACTTCCAGAGCTTGAGCTGGTTTTTCTCCGCAGATGATGCTAGGCCCGGCCGCCGGCCTGGAGTCCTGTGTTAAATGGCAGAGGAAATGCTGCCCCCTGCTGCCTTGTCCAGGAACTGCACTAGCCGCTGTTCCGCAGTCTTCCCGCTTTGCGGCTCAGTTCAAATCAACGCGGACTTTGTGGAGCCCGGGCTGGGTTCCCAGGGCGGTCCTATAGCGAAGGGGCTACATTATCGAATGTCCAGTCTCTTCGGGAGATAGTGGTCGCTTGGGGAAGAGAAGAGTTTCTGGTATTACATAAAATGAGCTTTGTCAGCAAAATCCTTGCTGCAGTTCCCAAAACGGCATCTTCAGAAACAATGGCTCCTGTGAAATTTCACTGTAAAGCACAGAAATTAAAAACTGATTTGGGGCTGGAAGCTCTTTGTACTCACCAGGGACACGTGGCTCCTTGCAAGACTGCTCTAGGAATATGTCTGACGGTGTAAACTCATGGGACCAGAGGCACCTTCACACTGGAGGAGTCCTTAGAATCATTTTTTTTTTTAAGATTTTATTATTTATTTGAGAAAGAGAACATGAGCAGGGGAGAAAGGGGAAAGGGAGAAGCAGATTCCCCACTGAGCGGGGAGCCCCCGATGCAGGGCTCGATCCTGAGCCGAAGGCAGAAGCTTAACTGACTGAGCCACCCAGGCGCCCCTAACATTTATTCTAACCTGCCTGCCTGGGTCTTGGTTAGGAGGCTGAGGCCAGGGCAGCATCTGGCTCCTGTCACAGCCTGGGTCCCAGCTAGAAACTTGAACCAATCCAGCCCCTCTCTCTCAATGTTGGGCCTTAAAAAGGTCACAAGGAGTTCGCTTCAGTAAGTTTTCCTCCTTCTATCACTAACATACAGTCATCTCGCTCAATAAATACCTCGGACTACCTCCAAGAGATGGGTGCTACTCTTCTTTTTACAATTCAGGTTAAACTAGGATATGGGGGCAGGAAACACATGTGGGGTCTCCAAACTGGAGACAAGTCCTTTCCCTGCCTTGGCCTCTGCTAAGCCACATGGAAGTCACTGCCTGTCATCCTCACTGTCATCCTCACTGTCATCACTCCTGCGTGTTGAGATCCATGCATCTGTGGACCCAGACTCAAATGACAGGGATGTGACACAAAACAAGGAGTCCATTTTTTAGATAAAATAAACTACAGACAAGATTCCTGACATACATTCACCACAAAAATATCTCCAGCTAGCAGAACGTTTGTATGGTTTTCTATGTACGTGTTAGCCATTGACCGTTTCTAGAGACCAGATGCTAAATCATATTCTCTTCATATAACCAACACGGTGCCCGGGAGGCAGTAGATAATAAATGTCTGCTTAATCAGAATGAAGAGTCAATGTTTTGGAGAATGATAATCTATAAATAACACATGGGTTGGATTTTTCCAAAATATCATTCATTCAAGGGAGGGATTTCAGTTGTACCTCTGTGAGGTTTCAGCTTTGGCCTGTGCTTGCTTGTTTGTACAAACAGAACAAATGGTCATTTTGCCCTTTCTCTTTGGAATTCCCTCCTGTTGTTGGCTCACTCTGTTGAAGGTCACGAGGTGAACATCTCATGCCCTCAGACATAATCTGTTCTCGCATAATGACCGTGAGGTCGTCCTTCCTGGGACAGGGGGCCTCCTGTGTTTCAGTCGTCTGTCCTGCCTGCTCCGATCCATAGATTCAAGCGGTCTTGTTGGCTGTGAGTTGAGGGAGGGGTGGAGGGGAGCCTAGGCTGCCCCAGGCCCGGACGAAGTAAGTGGGTAGCTGAAGCTAAGTGAGAAAGTGGTGAAACCAGTTTCTGCCCCTCCTCCTCCACCTGTGCCTTGTGAGCTCCAGCCAGAATGCCACCTCCCTTCACCTCATTCATTTCGTTGTTTTGGTCCGTTTGCTCTATAGAAATCACTGCCCAATGCAAGCCATCCTCCTAAAATCAAAGTGAAGAGCTCGCCTCTGATTGAGAAGCTTCAGGTAAGTGCAAAATGGTTACCCATTGCTACTCGGACACCCCCCTCATCTCTTATCCAACATTTGCATATCTTTGGGGCTCCTGGGGGTAGCACCTGCTGTCACCTGAAGGGTTGATCTCTGATAACCAGCTGTGAAGGATGAGGAGCTCTATGTAGGGACAGAGGGCTAAACTAAAGATCCCATCAAGCACAAGCTCATGTAGTTAACAGCTAATGGTTGGTGGATAACGGGGTGCCCCAAGAGTCTAGAAAAAGACATTATAGCACAAGAAACACTCCAGGACTAGCCAAGTCCTCTCCCCCACGGCCTGAATGCCCCCACAAACCATTTCAGTCTTCCACAGAGCTGAAACTCAGCAGCTAGGCATTGCATTGATATGGCCAAATCCGTTGTTAGGAAAGCCTGCCTCTCTCTCTCTATCACCTTGTGAGCTCAGAGCTCTCGCCGCTGTGCCCACAACTGGCTGGCTTTCCTGGGGGTGTAAATGAACCATGTGGCACTGAACTTGAGCTCACGTTCTTTTGGGGGAGACAAGATATCCACGCATGATACAGTAAAAGACCTATAGGAGAGTAAATACCGAGATCCAAATTGTGTTAACCACCCAAATCCTACTGCTCCAAATCAGGGTTTCTCAACCTGGGAAATATTGGGGCAGGATCATTTTGTGGCAGGGCACTGCCTCGTGCATTGCAAGATGCTTACCAGCATCCCAGGTCCCTACCCACTAGATGCCAGCAGCATTCTCCAACAAGTTGTGACAATGGGAAACATCTCTAGGCATTACCAACTGTCTCCTGGGGACACACTGTCCCCCACCCCCGCCCCAGGTCAGAACCACTGCTCTAGAATTTTAGAGCAAGGGAAGAGTAGAGTGGGCAGGAGTAGTTAATGAATGCTTTACAAAACGCCTAGACCCTGAGTCGGTTCTCAAGGATGGGGGGCTGGAAAGGAAGGAGGAAGGTGCTCCCGATGTGGGAACAGCATGAGCTAAAGCACAGAGGAGGGTTGGCATAGGTCTCGGTGGGGCCTGTGGAGGCTGCTCCGGCTTTCGCCGTGGTCTCTGCACAGCCACCCAGGAAAACAGCGAGGCTCTCGTGCACCGTATCCTCCCATCTGGGCCCAACTGAGAAAAGCAGCTCGTCAGCTTCGCTCCAAAGCCGTTATTAGGCGTGTGTTGAGACAAGTAGCCACGGCTTCTGCAATTCCACCTCTGGGAGAGCCCAGAGATTTGGCCCCCAGCCTGATTTAGGGTTAAGAAAAGCATCTCCGGTTTCTGGCCATGAGCCCACCCTGCGGAGGGTGGGAGGGGGGTCCCCTGAAGTTGAATTCCTACTGAGAAGCCCTGATTGCATTCCAGCTCCAAGGGAGGAGTGGGGATGCCTGTCACGCTGGGAGGCTGCAGGGTCGCCCATACATGAGGAGGGTCTCTCAGAAGGGATCCAGATGTGCACATCCCCCCCAGTAGGGTGCAGCCCAGGACTCTTGCTTCCCTTCCCTCATCCGAGTGCCAGAAATTCGTTCCCACGTGCTCTGTGCCCCACAGTGTTGGTCTCCTTCCCCTTCCCTTCCCCGTCATTAAGGAGCCTCTGTGGGAAGGACAGCAACTGAGAATAAGGTTGTGATTGCTAATCATTCAA
>CM052893.1:12548835-12582743 GCA_028534135.1 Potos flavus | reverse complement strand
CCCCCAGCTCAACTCTTGGCTCCCCGAGGCCTCAGTTCCCTTTGGGTCACCTCCCCTCAGGCGCTGCCCTCCGGATTCCTCTGAATCTGGTTTCCCCTGCCCCGCGACGGCCCCGGGGGTGCCCACTCTGGCGCCTGGTCCGAGGGCCCCTCTTGGAAGGGCTGGGCCGCCTGCTGTGTGCACCCCTCTGGCCATCTACCAGCAAGCCTTGAGGGACAAGCCGGCCTGGCTTGAATCCCAGGGCAGGCTCCGTGGCCACTTTCCTGAGAACAAAATGGAACGGGTAGGGCTGCTGTGTGCCCCTAAATAGTAGGCATCCAGGAAGCAGTGACTACTAGGGGCTTCCCTGAGAACGTTGACCAAGGGGCGACCTGCGGTGAGATCGTGTGTCTGCAGGTGCTGGTGGTCGCCATTTCGGCCTCCTTGTCTCTAAGCTGGAGCTGTTCCATGGCATTTTTGTTGGGTCCAAATCCACTTTCGGGGCATTCTGGAAAGCAGCCTGTGGTCAGTCAGGGAGCGGGAGACGGCTTGAGTGGACACGGCTTCCAGGGCGGGGACATGATATGACAATGGATACTTGGTTAGGAAGAGACACAAAAAGCCTCGTGTTACCGGGTTACCCGGCCCCACCCAGTTCCAGGCCACGAGCTCCAGGAGAAACACTCATGGTCCCCCACAACTATTTAAAACGCCTCACCTTTTCTTGGCAGGCCAATTTAGCTTTCGATCCAGCAGCCCTGCTGCCTGGGGCCTCGCCCAAGAGTCCTGGACTTAAGGCCGCGGTGTCACCATTCCAGAGCCCACCTTCCACCCCCAGCAGCCCTGGCGTGCGGTCTCAGGCCGGGGAGCCCGAGGAGGTGCCCGTGAGCTTTGACCAGCCTCCCGAAGGGAGCCATCTGCCCTGTTACAATAAGGTAATGTCTGGGTCCAAAGCCCTGTGGCGCGTCTGTGGAAATGCAGGCACGGGACAGTCTTGAATTATCTGTGCCGTGATGTCCTGGGGAAAGGACGACACGTTTGAGCTGTCGTCAGAGTTGGTTTTCAACAGAAGGGAAATGTCTCTTCCTGCTAGCCATCTGTGCCTGAGGTCACCCCTCTCCCTAACCTGCCTCTCTCATCCCCTCTCCCAAAGCTGTGCCACTCGCCCGGAAGGCACGCCCGGGGGACGGAGCGCTCTATCCCTTGTGGAGAGAGGGCTGAGAATTCAGGATGGGTCCCTGCCACACAGATAGTTGTATCAAAAACTGAAAAAAATCTGAAGGCTTGATCAGTGATTCATACAGAGGGTGGGCAGGGTCATTAGGACCCCAAAACACACGGCTCTGGCTTGATGTAAATACTTTTAGGTGCCCCACTATGGGCTCAAATCATTCTTACTGCAGCTTGCTCTGTTCAAAGAATATCCAAACTGTACCCTTTGCAAACAGATGTACGTAAGGCCCATTTCTGTAGATGCTGCCCTGATACCTGAGTGTGCTTTCCTTCGTCAGATCCTTGGCCCTGCTATACACGGTAAGGATCAGAGATACAGTCCAGAACTGTCCGTGCAGCTGCCCAGTAAGTCAGGGCCAGAGTCCGGCAAAGGCCAACATAAAGGGATCTGATGCCCGGGAATGGCAAATGGATAGAACTTTAAAGTAATGGATGGAAAGAGTGGGGTCTTCTGGACCATTTCAGAAAATCCATGGGGGGAAAAGGTCAAATGTGTAGAAACAGGTAGGACCCAGGGAAACAAACTAGTGCTAGCTAAGTCTTGAGCCTGCTGGCTGGGGATAGGGCGGAGATCCTCCGGCTCAGGGTAATGGAGAGACCCTGACAGCAGAGAGGAACCCAGGGCAGAGGCTCCTCTCTTCGTGAGATGCTCACTAGGGAGGCGGGGCCGGGAGGGAGGGAGGCGGGGCCGGCAGGGAGGCACTGCCACCGGGTTGTAATGGGGCGTGGGGGGCAGTGCTTTAGCCTTCTGAGGGCAGCAGGGGCCCTGCTGACTGTGAGCCAGCAGGGGCCAGGCCTTGAGAGCCTGCAAGGCTGGTAGCGCCATGGTCTCAGGAAAGAGCCCGGGAAGCTCCTATAAGTCAAGTATTGACTCCAAATTTCTGAGAAGGAACTAGGATCGACAAATACCAAAACTTAAGCCAATGGGAAAATAAGATTTACAAAAATAAGATTTAAGGTTTATGAAATAAGATTTCATCTACATAGAAAATTTTGAAGGACATACCACTTGAGTAAAGTAGGGGCACCCAAATAAGCATTTCCATTGCACTTCTGGCAAAGTCAAGTGGGCCTAGATGAGGCCTGAGTGATCCTGAGATTCACACACTTTCCGGACGGGAGATGATTTGCAGGCAAGTCTGCTGGAGGCTCCTAGGGCATGGCTTCTGCTCGTGGTGGACCTGAGCCCAGGAAAGAGAAGGCGTCTACCTGTGCAGCTTTCCCGGGATTAGCCAGCTCTGCAGAGGGCCGCGAGGGCCAGGCTGGGGAAGGGGATGAAGCTGGTCACCATGAGGTCCCTGAGCAAGGCCAGGCCACCTCCCGGCCCCTAACGTCTTGTCTGTTGGGTTCACCTTTGTCAAAGTAAAATGTCCTATATGTTAAAACATGACTCTTATATAAAATAGAGATCGATTTTATTCGGTTTGTCAATTTGTGAGGAAACCTGTAATATGGTAAAGCTCATTCAAAGAACATTCAAAGAGCTGGTTATTTATAGGCAACTGACAAAACAAATGTCAGAATTAAATTGCTAAATTAGACCCCAAACGGATTAATGTTTTACAGGATAATAAAAGTATAGGTAGGTTATCATTTTTAGTGGATGGAAAGCATCTGTATCTTCAGGAGGCAAAAACCTACAGGTCACTCCGTGATTTCCCAGCCCCGGATACATAGTACACAGGGGTTCTGGAAAATCAGAGGACCCTTTAAGGCTGGCTGACAAGGCAGTGCTTTAGACTGACATCGAAAGACATGCGGTCCCCCTCTTGGCCTTTTTCACAGGTTGTGGATAATTTCTCTTAACACGTTCTTCCAGGTGCGGACGAAGGGCTCGATAAAAAGGCGCCCTCCCTCCAGGCGATTCCGAAGGTCTCAGTCGGACTGTGGGGACCTGGCAGATTTCAGGGCCCCCGAGTCATCCCAGGAGAATGGTGCCAAGGAAGAGAATGGGGAGGCGGTGCTCCCATCCAAGAGCAAGGCCCTGGGTTCTCCTCCACCCAGCGAGGGGCCGGTGGGGGTGCCCGTGGGGCGGCAGCTGGGGTCCCAGGAGAAGCCTCCTCTGAGGAGGACGTCCAGCGGAGCGGAGAAGCAGGAGAAGGGCGGGGCCGTGGATGAAGCCCAGCACCCCCGGAAGCCTGTGGGGGGCTCCGAAGAGGAGGCCGGCCCACGTCCAGCCACAGGGGAGGCTGTCGGACCAGCCCAAGCCTCCAACCCAGAGGCCGCGAATGGTCGCGGGAGCCCCACAGAAGAAAAGGCAGCTGGAGAAGAGACAGAAAAGTCTGAGGAGGTGAAGGAGGAGAGGGCAGGGAATGAAGACGAGCCCAGACCAAGGAGCCAAGACACAGAGGGGCCAGTGGAGGGAGCTGTGGGGGAGGCCGCACCAAGCCCCCCGGAAGGGGTGGAGGGCCCCCACATCCTGGAGCAGGGCAAAGGCGAGGAAAAGGACGAGGAAGGGGCCGTTCCGGAGCCAGGCTGCCACCCCAGCGAGGAGGCCCCCAAGTCGGAGGTAAGTGGCCTGCTCGTTCCCCTGAGGCGGCCGGGGCCGGAGTGTGTCTGCTTATGCTTCCTCACAGATCAGCTCAAGTGTGCAGAAAAAAAGGCCCCGATTGAGACAGGCCGTTGTGGACGGTGAGGGGACAGAGATACGAGAAAGGGAAGCACGCCCTGTGCTCCGTCCGCCTTCCTGCCCACTCGGGGTTCTGGGGTGCCCGGGGTATGTATGGACACCAGGCACAGCTCGGTGACTGAGGCCCGCACGCAGCTCCTGAAGGCCCAGGAGGCAGGGCTCTGGGCTCGGCTCACTGCTGGGGGTGTTCAGAGAGGAAGGGGGGCGCACCTCTGCATCAGCCCGGGTTAGCCCGGGAGACCAGCAGCTCCTTAGGGCACGCTAAGGAAGGCGGAGTGTGGCCCTGGGCAGGGGGTCTCCGAGGGGAGGCCCAAAGCACAAGGAAGGGAGAAACAGTGTGTGTGTGTGTGGAGCGTGTGGGAGGAAGTTGGAGAAGCTTCAGGGTGAAGGTGACATTCGAGTAGAGCCATTTGAGGAGGAGGCTTTGTGGTGGACACCAAGTGCACAGAGGAAGGGGTACCTCAGTCCCTGCCCACCCCCCACTTCCTGGCCCTTCAGCAGCCCCCCTCCCCCCCTACCATTCTTAGGAAGCCCCTCTTGAACTCACCTACCTGTGTTTAGGAGCAGAATCAGCCTTGCTGAGACAGCAGCTCCATGAGAGAAGCTCCATTTTCTACCCTCCACCCCCCACCCCCAAACCTGACAGTCTCATCGACAAAGTCACCCTCCAGGGTTTCACTTCCCCCTCCGTGAATACATTCATTCAGCCACTCACTCATTCCCTCACTCCGGCCACCATCAGCTTCCCACTACATCAGCCTCTTATCTGGCTTCCTGCTTCCTCAGTTTCTGCCTTTGTAGTTCATGTCGGTATAGCAGGGGCCCTCCCATTATTCCCACTCGAACTAGACTGGGGAGAAGAAAGTACGAGTCCCAAAGACTCTTTTTTTTTTTTTTTTTTTTAAGATTTTATTTATTTGTTTGACAGAGAGAGAGATCACAAATAGGCAGAGAGGCAGGCACAGAGAGGGGGGGAAGCAGGCTCCCCGCTGAGCAGAGAGCCCAATGCAGGGCTTGATCCCAGGACCCTGAGATCATGACCTGAGCCGAAGGCAGAGGCTTTAACCCACTGAGCCACCCAGGCGCCCCCCAAAGACTCTTGAGGTATGGGTGAGACTCTTCCGGTTGGGCTGTTAGGCAAAGATGCTTCATGTTTCTTCTTCAACACCATCCATTCTAAATGAGTGATCTGATCCCATCAGCCCGGAGATCTTCACCAGATGTCCAGAAGGCAAACACAGGCCTCAGATCCTCACTTCTTTTCGAGGAGGAAGCCACCAAGTCCACGTAGTCACCCGCCAGTGGCTGCTTCCCCTTAGTTTCAGGCTAGGAGGTGCCTGTCTTACCAGGAGAACCTCCCATCTCCCTGGCAGTTAAGGAATCACCTGGTTGAAAAGCTTCGGGAAGGTCTCAGGTAGACAAGGTCTCCTGCAGAAACTGGAGGAGCTTCGGAACAGGCTCCCCTGAAACCTCTTGGGCCACCTCTATATTCCTGGTCTGGCAGAGCCCCGGCCAGGAAGCAAGATGCCCACACCCTCGCAAGGGCTCTTCTTCCAAACCGGAAGCCCAGGGAGGCAAAGAGTAGCTCCACCCACCACCTCCCATGCTTCCCCTCTCCTTCTCTGCCACGGAGACACAGAATTTTGACATCCTTAGCCCAAACCCCTGGTTTTAGAGAGGAAGGCACTGAGGCTCCAAAAGGGGACATGAGCTGTCCAAGGTCACAGAGCTCCAGGTTGACACGATGGACGCCAGCTGAAGTCATCAGAATCAGCGACACCACACCGGCAGCTCTGCCTGTCTGCATCGTTTATTTAATCTGGGAGGGATGTCGCCTCCCATCTTCTCCTGTCCCTGTCAAGCTCGGTCAAGGTTAGAACCAAGATGCCTCAGGTAGTGGTGCAAAAAGGATTCAGCAGTGAAACGATGGTGAAGTGGGCCCTTTGGGTCCCGGCTTCCCTGGACACCCCATGCTTGTCCCAGGCCCTTTATGGATCTGGCCGCGGCAGCATACACGGAAGCAGACAGCTTGGATCTAATCCCCATCTTGTTCTTTGATTGGTAGAAAGACATTGATCAGAGAAACTAATTCGAGTCACACTCAACTTTACCAAACACCAGTTCTCCCTGGCACTACGGGACTTCCTGGGGGTTCCAAGATGAAAAGGACAGAGGCATAAACAAATAACGGATAAGGACAAACAAACAGAGGAACAAAAAACACTAATAACGACAAGGCAGTAGAAGAAATGTGATTCGGCCCAGGAACAGCCATGCTCTGTGAGGCACAGAGGATGGGGCGGTCCCTTCGTCAAGAGAGAGCAGGGAACGGCTTCAGGTATAGGAAAGGGTTAACTGCCTAGTGCATAGCCCCTCGCAAGTATTTCAACACTTTGGGCTTAAAGAATGAGCCAATCTGGGAATTCCAGTCACAGAACAGGCTGGACATATCAAATCACGACACTTGGGATTCTGTTTATAGGAAAAGGACCCCTGGAGAGAGGGCACTGAGTAAGACCCCAGTCCCATACTGCATGTAAATCGAACAAGTGTTTCTCCAGCACTATGTTTCTAGTACTGTGCCGGGCACTCAGGTATGCCAAAGATAAACTTACCCAAGCAACGACATTTGAGGTGTTTGACATCACATTCAAGACTTTGTAGGACCGACAGTAAGTGCTGACTTCCGAACCGCCTGGTTCCATTACTTTCCAAGGAATTCTCCTTGATTTCTCAAGATTTGATTTGAAATGTCTTTCTCCCTCAGCTGACGAGATGCCACCTGCTCTTGAGCCTCTGTTCTTGGCCGCCTTCTCTTCTCACTTCTCTTGGGACCACACTCCCCTGCTTTCCCTCTTCCGCCCCTCCCTTGGCCTCTGGCCTGTCCTGCCCTCCCCACTGACCTGCTCTGTGTTTCCGGATCAATCCGCGAAGCTAAGACATTCTCACTCCACCTTCTTTTCCAAGACTCGTGAGTGTCATTGGTGGAATTCACGAGCTGCCCGGACCCATTATGAGCTCTTACCAGCGGGGCTGAGCCCCATCCGTCTTCCCCGCTGCCTGGAAACTCTCTCAGTGCGTCTCTGTCAGCCTGTTTTCACCCACTTCCTCGGTCCCTCCTCCCTCAGCCCCGCGGGCTCTGCAATGACCTCACCTTCTATGTGACTGAAAGGAACAGCGGCCAGGGTGCAACCTGCCTCATCCCCTCAGAGTATGAATCCGAGGACAGGTCCCTTCTTGACAAGACGAACGCCCATCTGCTGTGATCTGGCGTCCCCCAACTACCATTTTCTGGACATTCTTATAGGACATTTGTGGAGTGTGTCTGTGCATTTTAAGTGAGGGGTTACACTAAGAATTTCCCATCTGTCCAGGTGCTTTTCCATGTTTCTCGCTCCTCGCTAGCTCACCCCCTTGCTCAGTTCTCTTTAGTCCTAAAGAAAAATTCCCCAAGTCTGCCCCTCCCCCACACACCCATCGCTGTCTCTCCCTCTCATTTGTTTCTCCTTGTAATCTCTTCACTATGATGTGAAGCTCACAGATGCTTCCCTGCCACCAAAGAGTGGGCATCGTCACCTTGGCGAGGTGTCAGCCCTGCCCCTGAGGCCACCTGCCACCCGTAGCTCTGTCTGGCGGCCCCCCCCCAACTCCCCACCCTCCTGCCTCCTCAGGGAGAGCTAGCACATTCTGACCTGGCCGTCTCCTCTGGCCCCCACAGTCATCAGGTTTTGTGAATGATTCCTAACATCGCCCCTCACCTTCAGCCGCCGGACCACTCCTGACGGCCCAGCACCTCCTGACCCTGGTTCCAACCGACCTCTCTGCTTGGATGCCTGCCAGCCTCTCCTGCTCGAAACCAAACTCGTCCTGCTTGCTCTGTTTCCTCACCTGTATTCAGCTGAAACCCCACATTGCTTTGTTATACTCACCCATTCCTGCTAATGAGGTGCTCACATTTCTTCCACCTCCCTGTCTCATCAGCCCCCAGGTCTTAGGGGCTTTTCCTCCAGCTGTCTCTGCTGTCATGACCCCTTCCTTATCTCTACAATCATGACTCACCCCTCATGGAATTCCTGGTCTCCAGACCCACCCTACACATTAGCACCCAATTCATCTCCCTGAAAATGGCATCTCGGGCTCTACTGTCCTACCCCAGACGCTTTGATACCACTCATTGGAAAATTGAGTTCACCCTCCTCCCCACGCTGAACTTTCTCCGGACCTTTCCCTCTCCCCGATCATGGGGCCCATGCCTCCAGCACAGCACCCACCACTCCACAAGAGGCAGTGCACCCTCCCACTCATCCTGCCTTCGCCTCCACCAGTAACGCCCGCACTGAGATTTCCCTCATTGCGGCCCGGAAACCATCCCGCTGCCTCTCTGTCCTCTGTAGGCCTTCCCCCCCCCACGGCTCCGATGAGAAACGCCCGCAGTGACCCTTGCACTTGCTCACACTCGGTACAGTGTGTTCCAGTGGCCCCCAGCATGGGCCACCCAATGCCGTGACACATTCATAAATGTCTCTGCTTCCCAGCCAGAGAACCCTCGGTGCGAAGGCCTGGTGCAGCCCCAGCCCAGAAGGAGCTAGAAGTCATGCTTTGGGTTGAATGCTGAATCAAAAGCTATTTTCCTGTCCTTTCGCTAAAGCATCCACCTTCTATTTTTTTTTTTTTTTAAGATTTTATTTATTTATTTGACATAGAGAGATCACAAGTAGGCAGAGAGAGAGAAGGGGAGGCAGGCTCCCCACTGAGCAGAGAGCCCAATGCGGGGCTCGATCCCAGGACCCTGAGATCATGACCCAAGCCGAAGGCAGAGGCTTTAACCCACTGAGCCACCCAGGCGCCCCTCACCTTCTATTTTTTATTCTTTGTGTTCTTTTTCCACTTTTATGCCACCAAAGGTTTTTGAGCAGTGTAACAGGAAGATGAAATTGAGTGGGAATGAACGAGTAGGTAAGAAGCTAGAGCAGGGAGGATATGCAAAGTCAGGCATCAAGGGACAGGCAATGTCACCTAATAGTTGAGGGCTCAAGCTCTGGTCCCTGGTTTTTAAATCCTGACTCCGTGACTTCCTAGCTGTGTGACCTAGGGGAAGTCACTTGACCTTTCTGTGCTTTCATTGCCCCACCTGCAGAATGGAGCTAACAGAAGAACTCAACTCGTCTTGCTTTCGTGAGGAATAAATGAGTTGATGCCGGTAGAAACCTACGTCGAGCACACAGCATTATCATCACCATCGCTACTAGTAGTGTTACAAATCTTGTTGGCTCTGGGATCCCCAAGGAGATCTGCTGAGCGTCAGGATTTCCCCCACTGTCTTCCTAACTCATCCTTTCCTCCTGTGTTCACAGGATAGCACCCCTGTCCAGGACACTAAAATGTGAAGAAGAGCTCACTGTGCCTAGTGATGAGGCTGCTGGAGACATCTCTTTTGAAGGAGCAGCAGCAGGAGTAGCAGCAAATGAAGCCATCGCCGAAGCAGAATTCGCGGAGGGTCTGGAGGAGGCCCAAAGACATAGACTGCGTTGTTTCCGGGTCTCCACGCTAAATGTTCTCTCGCAAAGATCAGTCAGAGGGCGGCAGCCTTGAATCAACTTGAGTTTGTGTCACTTGATGGACTTGGTTTAAAAAAACAAAAAACAAAGACAAAAAAACTAATTTAAAACGATTTACTGTGGGGACAGCTCCCAGGGATACTGGCCAACCTGTGGGGCCTCGATCCGAGCCGTACCCCCGCCCCGTCCCTGCAGCTGACCTCGGAACTGGATTCTGATTTAGCTTCTCAGATTTTGTTTTGTGTAAAGCGATAGCCTTTTTAATGTTCTGAAGTTTCTATGATTCTCGGATGCAAGTAAAAACTGATTTCAGGTGGCTAGAAACAAAAGAAAAGAGTGTTGCTGAAAATAGAAATCCCATAAATTATGGAAGACCTTAAATTGTATCAAGACCCTGAGACAACCTCTAAGCTCTGTCCAAATGTGAATCCGCCAACCAATTTTTAAAACATTGGCCTGGAAGAGATACTTCTTGCAACATTTAAGAATATGTATCTGTTCCAGGGATAGGAACCTTTGCTGTCCAGGAGTTTTCCAGTCTACAGTACCCTGGGAGGTGACGGGCTCAGCCCACCCTCTTCCCAGGGGAGGACGAGGTGGGGGCAGGGGGCAGATCTCCTGGAGAAGCCGATGCAAGGTGTCACAGTTCTGCACGCTGCCTTTCCTCCTCCTGAGAGCCGAGCAGGGAGCAGCATGCCTGCCCTCTGATGTATCCTGGGAGGATGAAATTTGCACTTTGAGAAGGAGATCCTTGAGCATGGAGTCGATGTTTCCTGGGAGGTGCTTGCGTGTCTGTTTCGAAAGGTACATAACAAAGACATCCTTCCTAGCTTCCCTGGGAAACTGCTCTTGAATCAAAGCCCAGGCTCCCTTTCCAGACTCAGGAGGGGTGGGTTGAGTCTTCAGTCTCTTCTCACCTGGTAGCTCTGGCTTTAATGTTCTGTGCGGAAAGTGCAAGGGGCTTTGCAAGGAGAGCGGGGGCCATTTCCTCTCCCCTCTTGATGCAAAGATGTTTATCCAAATAAATGTTTAATCTTTAGGGTTGGTTCTTATCCAGGTTGAGGATTCCAGTGTCTCATTGCACTGATGGTAGGTGGAGCAGCTATTTCTCCGAAGGTCTCTTAGACCACCTCCTACCCTGACTTTGGAAAATCGTCTCCCAGACAAAAAGGCCTTATATCACTGCCGGTACCTCAACGTTCTCATCCCATTACAGTTTTCCTGACTCCGGGATAGTGTTCATACTTGGGATATATATTTTTTCAAAACTTTTTAAATACAGGCATCTTCTAAAACTTGTAACTTAGTCGAGCCCGATATTTTAAGTTTTATGTTTCAGCAGAATTTTGGAGATAGGTGTGTTTCAGTTATTTTGAGGTCTATATAATCCATAGCTATCCATCCCTCCACCCATCCACCCATCCATCCATCTGTATCTGTCCTTCTTCTATCTATCCATCTATCTATCAACAGAGATGTATACTCCCTAAACAATACATGATTTTATTTACATTTGTCTTTGGGTTGTTCATACACACACACACACACACACACACACACACACACACACACACACACATCCAGGCCAGAGTTTAGTGAATGCATGCATGTTTGTGAGTGTGTGTGACAAAAAAGGGACATCTGCCACTTTCCTTTACTTGAAAAAGGAATGGACCAGAAAGCATGGGATGTAGATGAGAGGACGAAACTATTTTGTGTCTGGAGGCACGACAGCTTACAGCAGCAGATGAGTAAGGAGCAACGCATAATGACAAGAATGGGACGCTGGAGGAGTAGGTGCGATGGGGTCAGAATAACTTTCTATCTGCGCGGTTCCCTAGTAGTCACATTATTGAATCTGCCTTGTGAGAAATCAGAGGCCCTCTTCCCAGGGGTCGTTGTGAGGGCCGTGGGCTACGGGCAGGGAATTCACGAAGAGCCCACACTTTTCTGGCTTCCACGACTGTCCTGCTATTGATCGCCCTCCTTTCCCGAAGCAACCACAATTACATCACGTGTTGAGTTTGCAGATCTGGGATTTCAAAACTGGGGATCCAAGAAATCTATTTGTGTCTTAGTTAGCACAAAGCCATCACCGGGCCAGGAAGACTTGGTGTCATTCAGGCTTCCCTGATAGGCTTGAAGGAAAAACACTGATTTCTTTGTAGCTATAAGGCTCGAGAGAGGAGTCAGTCATTCCTCCTTTACCTTTCTCTTCCGGTTTGAATTTCATACTGTGTCTTTCCTTTCTCCAGAAAGGGAGCAAGGAAAAAAAAACAAAACCCTGGATGCTTTGAAGGGAGATGCCAATGTTTAATAGGGGTCTGTTCTAACGTTTCAGCTGCATGCGGAACAAGTAACCAGATGACCACAGGAAGCCCAGGGGCCTCCACTCTCCTCCCTGAGCTCCCCCCGGACAAAGCTCGGTTTGCCAGTCAACTAGACCCTCAAAAAATATGTCCAATAAAGGGATGAATTAGTGCACAGGCAACTAGTTCATCACCTTCTTTTGATTAGATACTCTTGGCAGTGTGACTGTTTAACAGTCGAATGAATGAGGACCTTCAATTGCTAATGAAAGAAACCCAATTTAAACTGGCTGATGAAAACCAGAAAACTGTATCTATGAATCTCTCTCTCTCTTTCTCTCTCCCTCCCTCTATACTGAATGATACAAATTAAAAATCCGTGGATAGACCTAAATACAATACTCAAGCAATATCAGAAACCTCTCTTTGTTTTTCGGTCTCTACTTTCCTCTGTGTTGGCCATATTCCCAAGCAGGGCCTTCACAGCCTGCAAACCCAATGGAAAGAGCTTATTCTTTTCCAATAACACTGGGGAAAGAAATCCTGCAAAGGTTTTCTAAAAACCCTGTGTGGATCACATGTTCATACCGGAGCCAGCCTTTATGACCGAGGAGCTGTGGAGATCAGACTGGCCAGGCCTCGGTCGTGTGACCCCCAGGGCTAGGGGCTAGGTAAGCCACTCCTGTGCAATCTGCAAGGACTGTGAATGGGGACAATGGGTGTCAAATGGGATGCTGTTACCAAAGGAAATTATGCCGGAAAATCCAAAAAACACAACAACAGATGTGTCCAACGGGGCAATCCCAGACACGCCAAACTACTATTGCATCGTTTACTGAAACATTAAATTTTATTTGACCGCTCAGCGAGTTCTAATCAACTTTGTGCTCTATGGACCAGGTAAACACAGTGTGAAGAGAATGCTTCTATATGACGTGTGAGCAGGTGGCTTCCGATGATATCAAGAGCAATGAGCAAAATGCAAGTGCTACTCAAATAAAGTGGAATTCGTTTTCATAAGCCACCACTGAATATCAGTGTCATGATTTCATGTAATAATATATGGTTGATCCAGAGCTAACCTGGGGGTCCACGAAGGTAGAGATGATGTCTGTATTGTTCTTCATTATGCACAGTCCCCCATGCATTATATGTGCTCAATAAATATTTGTTAAGTAATGAATGATCGGACTGATTTCAGAGCTGGGATAGATTATTTTTAATATCGATCACTGCCCAACACCTCCCTCCTCTGATACCAGAGGCCTGAAATGTCATAATTAGCAACTGATTTCACTGGCTTCAGTCTTCTTTCCCAATCAAAATGCATATCCTGAGAGAAGTCATATTTTAAGTCTCTTCTGTCATCACACCTTGGGTTGAGTTGGTTCTTGAAATCCTTCCCAGAGGGGCCGAAAAAAGAAAAGCGAAGTAGAGAAAAGTCTAGGGGCAGGAGACACACTTTTTTGACTTCCCAGTCTTGCTTGGGGCAACCCAGGCTCCAACGCAGCCCAGTGATGTCCTGACCAGAGTGGCTATGGTTGCAGAAAAGACTTTTATTCCAGCACTGCCCTCAAATCCCAGGGGAGCTTTGGAATTCCAGAGAGGCTCCACTGTGGTCAAATGGGGCAGGAAACTGTGGCTCCTTGAGACTCCACAAAGGAGGAGACAGCGTGTATGTTGTATGCTTCTCAGTAAAAAGGGAGCCACGAGGGTAAAACCACCTACCTCAAAAACCAGAGCGTAAAGACTTCTTACTCCCTCTAATGCTAGAAAGTTGTGGGCTTCTCCGTGGGAGCTGTAACACGCTGGTCCTTGCAGTGCCAGGGAGATGCTAGGAGGAAAACAGGATGCAGAAGGAAGGGGTCAAAATGAGCAAGGATTTCCCCCCTCCCCCGCCCCAAGCTGGCTACTCCTGTAAGTAACGACTCTGGCCCTTCAAGGCGTCATTGTACATAAAAATTTGAGAAAATTACTTGAATTTAAGCAAACCTGTAATGTCAGTTATCACACTTCTCAACTGCTTCTTTTTAAAAGAGTAAGTGGACTGGATGGCACTTAAACTAGCATTCAAAAACAAGACTCTAGAATGGCTATATATGGTTGGTACTCAAAAAAATAGTAGGAGCTCCGACACTAGTCGCTACTGTTGGGCTGTCTAAGGAACCCATGGGTGCTGGATGGTTCCAGGCACTTGGCCCCATCATGGCTGCCCCACATCGAGCCCCATATCCAGCCCCGCCTCGGGCTCCCTGCTCAGCGGGATGCCTGCTTCTCCCTCTCCCACTCCCCCTGCTTGTATCCCCTCTCTCGCTGTGCCTCTCTCTGTCAAATAAATAAATAAAATAAAATAAAAAATAAAAATAAATAAAGGAAGTGTGATTTAAAGATGTTAATTATCCTTATTTTTTTCTTATTATAAAAGCAATACATCTTTATTTTAGAAAATTTGTGGAGGAAAAGAAAAATAATTAAGAAAAAAAAATATTTATAACTCCACTACCAAGAAATAGTACTAAGATTTTATGGAGTTTTTCTAGTTTTTTAATCTGCATATATATTTTTGCTTTCATTCTTGCTTGTTACAAAGTTAAGTTCTCACTACATGTAATTGTGCATCTTTCCTTTTTGTAACATACTATCATGAGCGTGTCTTCATAAAGAATCACACTTTCAATCATGAAAACTATACACTTTTGTACTTTTCTATGCAGCCAATAACATCCAGAGCAAGACCAAATCTTTATAAAACAGAGGAACAATAAGATCCCCTGGTGGAAATGGTATTCTAGTAGAAAGTGGTTCTTTTCACAATCTTGGCCTTAGATGTCTACCACCTTAGGACTTCGGGCACTCTCAAAACTTAAATCAAGTGAAAACTTTTGAATGATAAAGGGCTGAGGCAACTCCAAAGATTGATTTCTGATGACTCAGGGGCTGCAAAATTTAGAGGAAGGCATGCGATAGACCTCAGAAAAAGAACCATTGAGGGAAACCACGTAGAAATGTTTTTAGTAAAAAGGAGCTGAAGCTATTATAGGATATTGGACTGGAGTCTGGAAAAAGACACATTTTCAATCAGATTCAAGTTTCTGTTTGGATTAGGGCATGGCTTGCAGTGGTGAAGCAAATATGACAACTTCGGCGGCCTGAAAATCAGTTAGTGCCTAACCTCACAGGCAGCAAATAAGGCTCAGCACACAGTCCTGACTCCAGTTCTGGGTGCCAAGTCAGCAGGAAGAGTCCTCTGAATAGCGGACCCATGTGATTAAATTGTATTCTCCCTTCCAGAGACCAACCATGTCAGGTCAAAATAAAGTTTGCACCCCTTAGGCCTAGATTGGGTCTGAACTCAGTAGCATGCAAACATCAGTTACAAAATAGGAACGAAAATGATTGTTAAAGCCATTCACAGTTTCAAGGCCTCCACCCTGACATCATCCCAGAGTTATTCTAATCATCTCCTAATGGACCTACTCTAATTTCATCATCTTCCTCTCATGCATCTGACCCCAAGTCAAAATTATCTCCAGCCATACTTTTAACATTACCACCATTCTCAAAAGCGTTCATGCCACCAGATCCCTTTAATAAAATTAGAATATTAAAGCATGGGTTTCAAAGTTCTCCAAGAAACACCAGTCCTGTTCTTCCAGGCCAGTTTCTATCTTACTTGCTAACCAGCCAAGCTAAGCTCATTGGCATGAAATTGCACCAAGAGCCATAAAAGTTGTCAACGTGGTCATCTCCTTTGACCATATTACCTCAGGAAATCACCTAAAACATGAAAAATGTATACACACAGATGAGTCAGTCGAGCGACATTTACATCAATGAAATGTTGGACGCCACTTATGGAGCTTACAGAAAAATAATAATATCATGCCGTATTGTCTTGATGGAACAGGATGAAGTCATTACAAACAACTTAAGGGATAAGAAAATAGGTGTGGGAAATTCAACAACAACCTTGAGAGGGGACACCCACCGAGGTAGGAGAGGCCTCTAGCCTTGTCATCTCTCATGGCACCACGGCCAGTGGAGGGAGTGGGCTTTGGCCCAGACAGGGAGACTGAGCCCATGGTCTCCGGGAGAGGGCAAAGCAGATTGCTCAGGACTCTGCTGAGAGCTCCTCCTGCCCCACGCCCACCCCTGAACCCCCCGCATCCCGAACCTATCCTCAAACTACAAAGGGGTGAGTTCAAAGCAATATTTAGCTCTGAAATCTTGGCTCAGTAGGAGGAAGAAAGGTGGTCTCAGACAAGGAGAGGGTGTCGTTGAAAGTTTTACAAAGCAAACAGAGGGCTTAGCTTAGGCAGGCTGCCCTCCTCAGCCATGTCCTCCTACTCCAGGGAGCCGCAGGGCTCTGGGATCTCTACGGAGCCAGATTTCGCTTTTCAGCTTTTGCTCTTTCATTTGAGGTGTTTTCACTTGTATCCCCCTCATCCAGCCCCCGCCAAGGGCGTGAGCTCCGGTCCCGACCTTCCGTCCCTGAGAGACACCCCAGGTGCCCGCTGGCCTCAGGCGGAAGGGGGCGGGGAAGAGCAGAGAAGCTGGTGGAAGCGGGGAGCTCCCAGAAGGTGAGGAGCAAGAACACCACTGGACCCTCGGAGGACCGTCGGGACAGCCACCGAGCAACAGCTTCCACGGACCGGGACTGAAAGGAAGCTTGGGGTCCGGAAGCCGGCTGCGGGAGCCAGGACCTCCGCAGCCCCGGGCGAGTCGGAGAGAGGCGGGGCGGAGGCGGGGCGGAGGCGGGGCGGAGGCGGGGCGGAGGCGGGGCGCGCCACCACGGCGGGGCACCTCCTGCCGGCTGCAGGGGGCGCACGCACCCAGGGTCCTCCCAGCTCCCGTAGGCGGCGGGACCCCCGTCGCCCCCGCCCCACTCGCCGCCCCTCCGAGGCCTTCCTCTCCCACGGCTCCGAGCGAGCTACCTGACGTCCCGGGCCTGCGTTCCCTCTGCAAAAGGAGGGCGGTAGCACCTAGGAGCAGGACGTCAGGAATCTCCAATGAGCTCCGTCCCTGCAAAGCCCTCAAAAGGGCGGACGATCCCATAATGAATGTTGGTAAAGTTCTCTCTTTACCCCCCTCCGGGGTTGTCTTCCCTGCCCGCACGGCCCGCGTTCTCTCTTTACCCTCCTCTGGGGTTTCTTTCCCGCCCGCTCGGCCCGCCTTCAGCCGCGGCTTCCCTCCGAGGGCACGAACCCGGGTAGCTGAGCCCACCTCGACGGGGCCCGCGCGCCCAGCGAGCACTGGCGGAGGCGGGCACCCGGCGGCGCGCTCGCAGCCCCGGCTCCCACGCCCGCCGCCACCGCTGGGTGCAGCATGGGCCCCGGTGCAGGGTGGTGCGACCGGCCGAACTCCACAAAATGAGCGGGGAGAGGGGCTCCGGGGCCCACGCCTGGATGGGTGCACGGTCCAGGCAGTAGGAGAAGGGTCACCTGCCGGGTCAGGCGGGAAGCGGGGCGAGAGGCCGGGTGAGGCTGAAGGGAGGCGCTGGGAGCTGCTTTGCTGAGAGTGGCTCGTTGGTCTAGGGGTATGATTCTCGCTTCGGGTGCGAGAGGTCCCGGGTTCAAATCCCGGACGAGCCCAGGCTTTTCTTTCCCTCCACACCCTTAATTTAAAACGTTTTTTTTTCGTCCTCACACAACCCATTTAGACGCTTACATGAAACCAACGACTATGGCCCCTTGAGCTTGAATGTTAATTCCTCCAATTTTGTGAAGCAAGAAATCGAATGGGATCAATTTGTACCATATGACCGCTGTGCGACAGAGAGCAGGGCGTGAGAACCGCTGTACCCTTAAAGCATACGCGCTGGGAAAAAAGAGGCGCCTCGTGCGGGGGCCTGACCCCCCCATCACACCCCCGCACGTGGGCAGGGCGCTGACGACTAGTGGTCCCGGACAGGGGGCGCGCGGTCCTCCTGCCGACGCCCAGCACCTGGCCTGCGGCGGGGCGAGGGCGGGGGAGGTGTTTAAATCACACCTGCGGGCAACCGAGAACGGAACTCTGTGTCCCCTCCACACGCGCGCGACTCCGGAACTAGCAGGGGTGGGAACAGCGTTTTCAGAGTTTCACAATGTTGGCAAACTTACTACGTGTTTACGTTGTCTTCTTATAGTGTTTGCTGTACAGTGTGCAAAAGGTCAGAAAGTCTCAATTTTGTGTTTTGCAACAACATGTATTTATTACGTACCATAAAATGAACTCATTCAGAAATTTTAGTAAGTTAAGAAAAGGGAGGGCTCGTCCGGGATTTGAACCCGGGACCTCTCGCACCCTAAGCGAGAATCATACCCCTAGACCAACGAGCCGCCGTGACTCCTGGTCCCTTGCCTTGCTAAAGGAAGGTGAACTGCTTAGTCCGGCGCCCCCAAGTGGTTATTTTTATATTGTGTTTATATTCTTCGCTTGTTTTTGTGCTTTACATGTTTTCTATTTTCTTTCTTTTTTACTTTTTCTAAGAATCTGATACAGAAGAAAACAGCGCTCTCATTACCACTGTAATATACTTACCTCTTATTTCAAAAGCCATAATTCTGTTTGTATTCATGGCTAATAAATTGCAGGGTGTTTGTAGCAATATCCTTGTGGCAGGAAGATTCCAGACTCTCCCTTACTGAGTTCTGGACGTGGCGTTTTCCAATGATAGTAAAATTGTCGGTTTCTTGTCTATACTTGTTTTCCTAGTGCTCAAGACACCACCTTTCCAGCCTTGTGAATTCCCATCTCTGTGTTTTTACTCAAACTGTTCTCTCCAGCTGAAAATCTCTTTCCTCTGGGATAAATCCCAAACCCTAACCTTCCCAGAGAAAGATCTTTTAACATACTAAAATCAACCGCATGTGATATATAATTGGCGTGCAGTCCTGTCTCCTCTAATCATAATTTATTGGAGGATAAGACACCAACACCAATACTGAAATCTGTGTAACTGGCAACCAAATGTATAATTATGATTGGTGTCCAATTGTCCCAATATCTTTATGGTGGGCTTATTGACTGTATTTTAAATTCTTAAATATTTAGTATTTAAGCTTATGCTGGCAAAGCTGGTGCTCAATAAATGACCGCAATTAGTTTCAAGTTCCTTAACAATACAAATTTTGGTACTTGGACAGTTAGTAAGTGTGAACTATCAACAAATAACTAACCAGAGCAGCAACAACAAATAGAAGGGTGTCTGTCGGAAATAGACCTATTCATTTATTTTGTTTCATATCAGTTTTTTCATTCATCTGATTGCTCATTCATTGAACGAACGTTACAACACTGTGTACCAGACACTGAATTGTCAACTTTCTTCCTATGGTTTGGCACTAGCAAATTATGGTGCTGGAGCTCTAACATTCCCCACCCTTCTTTGTTTTATTTGAAACTGTCCTAACTTGAGTCTTGAGTTCTTCCTACGGCCCAAGGCACGGAGATTAAGAATACCCTTTAAAATGTTAATTAGTTCTAGGTGCCAACTCACTTTATTCATCAAAACCTAACTGGGAAAAAAAGTGCCCTAGACACTTAAGAAGTTCATATTTCTCAAGAGAATGAGGAAACTAAAAAATATAACTTGTAAAATAAAATATTGTAACCACTTCAGATTTCTGAAAACCTGAGCTTCTACAGTTACTAAGAGGTCTCTATGCTCTCCTTTCCCACTGAATTTACTATGGTTATTATTGTTTTCAGGGTTTTTTTTTCCTTACTCCTACTCCTCTCTAGGGATTGGAAAATAGTTTGTCTATGACTCCTCAGGCTCCGTTAGAGTATCTCATTTGCCTCCCACAATGGCGCAGGAAGACTGACAGTAACAAAACTCAAGGTACCAATTGCGTAACTCGTGGTGAGAAACATCTCTGTCCTGGCGAAGGAATGCCTGTGACCCCCTTCAGGGTACATCCTTCCCTTGTAGTACATAGATCGTTACAGTGTACAAGGGGACAAAGGATCCTGAGAAACATTATATCCGTCACAGCAAATGAAGAAGCCTGATGACACCTACTTTTACTAACAGCACCTCTCTGAGGAACCCCATTATTCTTGTTCTCCCAATTTGGTGCCCAGAAACGCTCGACACCAGAACTCTAATTTTCAAACCTTCAATATTTGCTAGCAAAAATGTATCCCTTCTCCTGCATTAAGCCGTTCTGTAGATAGAAATATTAATGAAATTGACTTAGCTTCAGGCAAATCTTTTTCATGGTGGCCTGGGATTCATTTTTTACTCTGTCTGATATTCATTCATTAATAGTCAAATTCTCGGTGTTCCAGGAACCTCTTGCAATCACTACCCACGGATCACAGTGTTCCAATTCTTGTGGCAACACATCTAAAAAGACAAGAAAGGAAGGAATGCCAGTGAGGATACAGGAGGTGGGGAGGATCCTGCCACAATCACAAAGATGTGTTTGAAATTTTGGTGCCTATCGCCCTCTTCCTACTTTGTCCCATTAATTCCAGCTCTAGAAAATTCTGCCCTTATATATTTGCCAGCAGTAGATGCTCCTGAGTGCCCCTTATCTTATCTCTATTAAGAAAAGATATAAAGTCCAGAGAAATTCCCAAGGCAAACCCCTCCTTACTACTACATTGGTTGTACGCTCCATGAAAAAGGAAGTCTGTGAGGCCAATGGGCCTGTGTCAATAACTATTATCAGAAGGCCTCTGCACATGATTTTTTCTTATTATTGATTCTGTGGGGAAAATCCTCCCCTAGGAGCCCCTTCTTTTCAGAGACAGCCGTCCATGAAAAGGACCCTTCTGACCTGATTGGAAGTCTCCCATTGATTCTGATTGTATTGTCTGAACTGCATTAGCTGGAAAAGGGGAGTTTCCAGGAGGAAGAAAGAGGTACGTGAAGAGAAGGAGGTTTGCTGAGTGAAGGCCCCAGGCTAACAATAATGACTGGAATCCAAGGGGATTTTTGACTTCTTTGTTTTCCCATTTACTCTCTACAGCAGGGTCAGAAACTACAACCTTGCATGACTGGGTTTTTTGTTTTTTTTTTGTAACTAATCGAGTTTAATTTAACAAACATTCATTCATCTCTTCATCCAGCAAGAATGTATTGAGCATCTGCTGTGTGCAAGGTGCTGAGTATACTCGTGAACAAAACAGAAACAGCCCCTGCCTGGGCGGAGCATACATTCTAGTGAGAGGAGACAGACCATAAATACAACGAAGAAAGAAATCGTATGGGGAGGGTTTGCGATTTGAACAGGGTGGCGAGGGGGCGCCTGGGTGGCTCAGTGGGTTAAACCCCTGCCTTCAGATCAGGTCATGATCTCGGGGTCCTGGGATCGAGCCCTGCATCGGGCTCTCTGCTCAGCAGGGAGCCTGCCTCTCTGCCTACTTGTGATCTCTCTCTCTGTCAAATAAATAAATAAAATCTTAAAAAAAAAAAATGAACAGGGTAGTGAGGACAGGCCTCTTTGAGAAGATAACCTGAGAGCAAAGGAGACACGCGTATACCTGAACTGTTCCAGAAACAGCAATGAGGACAGCGTGGCTAAGAGGAGAGGGCAAGTGTGAGGGTAATAGGAGACGAGCGTTACTCTGCGCCAGGCTCTGTCTTAGGCCCTGGGAAAACAGAAAACTATATGGCAAGTCCCTCATGTCCCTCGAGGGGGGACCATTTTATATGGGAGACAGACAAGTAAGCGGATAACAGCGAGCAAGTGCTGATAGGATGATAGTAACCTTTACCAACGACTTACCGCCTGTACATTACTCTCAGTGGTGTTCGCAAAGACCTTGAGAGCTGAGTCCCATTGTAGGTTTCAAAATCATTAGAAATCTGAATGAGTACAGAGCTGTATCTGCTCTGTGGCCAAGTCTACACAGGGCAGCGTAGGGAGATACTAGCAACCGTGGGAAATCTTTTTAGAGGAATTCACCCTCGAATGACGTTCTGAAAGATGGGAAGATAAATGCTGGCGTAGAGGGGCAGAGGGAGGCCTAAGGCCTGAGGAAGCCTCGGGACGGAGCCCTGCAGGCACGAGGGGGCCTGCGCTGGAACTGAAGGCAGGTTTGGGTTGCATGGCTGGAGGGTAGGGTGAAGGGCCCCAGGCAGGGGCTCACAAAAAGCAGTCTGCAGGGATGTGCATGCCAGCAAAGGGTTTGGACGTCATGCTAAGGGTAAGAAGGAGCCAATGAAAGGCTCTAGAAAGGGGGTCAATGGGAAATTCATTCTATGCACTCTCTGGTGGTTGTAGAAGCTGGGGAAATATCCATGGAAAGTCCAGCCCCCTGCAAAACACCTCAGAGTCCAGATGTTCTCGTTTGTTCTCTCTGGACCGGTCTTCCTCCCTGCAGGGGTGCACGCAGGCTCTGTGGGACTGGAGAAGAACGGGGAGAAGCTGGCTGGGGCTTGAAGCTAGGGAAGAAAGGGGCGCTGGTGTGCTCAGACTGGGAGTGGCCACATCTGAGTGTCACTCAGGAGTCCCTAGGGAGGCCTGACAGCAGCTAGAGCTCAGATACACCAAGCCCTCCAACCCTTCCAAGAAAATGATGTCTTGGAAGCTGTTTTTCCTCTACATCACATACTTGCAGGGAAGGACATTCTATTGACTTGAGACTCATGATCTGATGTTTCTTGGGAACACCTTGTGGCCACATTAGGCTCATGTTCCATGTAGCCCTTCTGTGGTTTCCCTGACATCTAAGGGCCTTCTGGTTGCCCGTGGGGTGTTGTCAGCATTTTAAGCTCTGTCCAAGGCCCGGCTTGTTAGCTAGTCCTTGAAGACCGAGTTCTCTTCCCTGGCTTTTAGTTTTGGTCCACTGGTAGCATTATTCTCCCCTCAGGCTGTCTTTTTGGATTCTTTTTTTTCCTCTCTCTTTTCTTTTAAAGATTTTATTTATTTATTTGACAGAGAGAGAGAGAGAGATCACAAGCAGGCAGAGAGGCAGGCAGAGAGGGGGAAGCAGGCTCCCCGCTGAGCAGAGAGCCCGATGCGGGGCTCGATCCCAGGACCCTGAGATCATGACCTGAGCCGAAGGCAGAGGCTTTAACCCACTGAACCACCCAGGCGCTCCTCTCTTTTTCTTTTTTAAAGATTTTATTTACTTATTTGAGAGAGAGAGAGAGAGAGCGCATGAGCGCATGAGCCTGAGCAGCGGGGAGAGGGAGAGGGAGACGCAGACTCCCTGCTGAGCTCCATCCCAGGACCTGGGATCATGACCTGAGCCGAAGACAGACACTTAACCTGTGTCTGGTCCAGGTGCTCTGGATTCTTTTCTCTTGATTCGACTTCTCATTCAATTGATACCCAGTCCTGTCGCTCTCTCACTGAACTGAAACGCTTCTCCATGCCTTGTCTTCCTCTCCACCCAACTTCACTTCTCTTTCCTCTCACCTTGTCTGCTGTGGTCAACCTTTTAAAACACAGACCCGAATGTGTCATTCCCCTTTTATCCCTCCCTACTGCCTACAGGATGGACAACCCAAGGCTCTTCAAAAGACCACCACAGCCTACTTTTCCAGCATTCTCTTTCACTCACTCCTCTGAAGTTTCAAACCACATAAGATTTACCCACTATTTCTTGGATGTGGTACTGCTTTCCTGTTTCTGAGTTTGCTTTGGCTGTTGCTTTCCCAGTGAACCTTTACGCATCCTCTAAAGTCCACCTCAGGGGCGCCTGGGTGGCTCAGTCGTTAAGCATCTGCTTTCGGCGCAGGTCATGATCCTGGGGTCCTGGGATGGACCCCCAAATCAGGCTCCCTGCTCAGCCTGCTTCTCCCTCTCCCACGCCCCCTGCTTCTGTTCCCTCTCTCTCTGTATCAAATAAATAAATAAGATCTTCAAAAATAAAAAATAGGGGCACCTGGGTGGCTCAGTGGGTTAAAGCCTCTGCCTCCGGCTCAGGTCATGATCTCAGGGTCCTGGGATGGAGCCCCACACTGGGCTCTCTGCTCAGCGGGGAGCCTGCTTCCCCCTCTCTCTCTCTGCCTGCCTCTGCCTACTTGTGACCTCTCTCTCTCTCTCTGTCAAATCAATAAATAAAATCTTTAAAAAATAAAAAATAAATAAAAAATAAAGTCCACCTCAAATGCTACATCCTTTCTGCATCTTTCCCACACACCTCATGCACCAGTGGGTCCCAGAAGAGGGAGGTGTGTGTGTTGGGGTATAGCACTGATGTGGTTTTGGAATATGGGGGAGGTTCGGTGGGGTGGAGTACCGGAGCCGAGGACCAAGAAAGAATTCTTGAGACGTTTTTGGTGCAAAATGGTGGTTTATTAAAGCACGGGACAGGACCCGTGGGCAGAAAGAGCTGCTGCCCCAGGGTTGTGAGGGGTGGCTGATTATAGACTACGGGGGGGTTGGGGGAGTAAGGAAAAAGGGAGGTTTCAAAAGGATTTTTATATGTTAAAGAAGACCTAAAAGATACCACAGGCCTTGCTGTTGTCAGGTTAAGGTTGTTTTTCCCCTCTAGCAAGGCATTAACATTAACATAGTTGGGAGAGTCCTGGAAGAATGTCATACATGCCCCCCCCCCAACAGTGGGGGCGGGGGGAGGTCGCAGGGTGACAGCTCATGCTTCGTTTTCAGTCAGTCCTTCTGCTCCCTCATCATCACAGTCTGAAAAGCCTGTAACAGTACATGTGTCCTTGAGAACCAATGTCCCTGTTGGCCTTGGGTTTCTCCCCTTTAAGCATTTAAAAAAATTTATTACTCGTATGTCTACACTGGAGGCCTATGTGCTTTTTGAGAATAAAGTCTAGGTGTTCTACATCTACAGCACATAGTAGTTACTCACTTAACGCATTCATATTCTAGCCAACCTGTGACATTCCAGACACACTTCATAAGGATCTTGCAGAGAAAAATAGGGCAAAATGGTTGTCATGCTTTTTTAGTTTTCTCTCACTACTGCTAATTATTATGAGTTTGCTTACAAGGCTAGTAGGCTAAAATAGCAAAAATATCAATTTGTCTAAAGTTGACTTTAGACAAAACCCTGAAATGAGAGGATACATTTGGGTTTTCTCACCATACTCTTCCCCTGCTCTTGTCCTAAAGGTCCACCTCCTTCCCTCTACTGGCCGCCCCCCTGGATTCTTCCTTTTCTTCATCCATCTCATCTGGTCATGCTCCTGTCCCTCCTCCTGGTGTGCCTTTTGTAGGGTATTCTCATAAGGACCCTTCCAAACCCTTTTCAGCATTTACTAGGCAACTAGTGAGCGGCAGACGCTGTTCTGGGCCAAGAGAACGAGTTGAGCAGTCAGCCAAGGCCCTTCAGGCTCAGGAACTTCCCCAGACCAATTTTTATTGACAAATCAAGGGACATTTTGTCTGCAAAAGCAAAATAAACTAGAAGCACATTCATTTGTTTTCCAAGTGGCAGGAAAGAGTTCCCAGTTTCCAGCCTTTGTTAAGCCGAAAGAAGGACTCCTAAGAGGAGATTCGGGCAAGATGGAGACTTCTTTTTAAGTTCCCTGATTTCTCAAATTGCAACACATAAATTACCTAGTCGAGGCGAAGGACAGGAAAGGGCAAGGCGGGAGATGTGTTCCATGTGGCCGACTGAATCATCCCATCGTTTCCCTCTTTTTTTTTTTTTTTCCTTTGTAAATGGAGAGCTGGTTTTTCCTTTAGGTGAGGCCGGGAGAAACCTAGAAGGGCTGACTCCCAGGCGAGCACAGACCGGGCGAAGACCCGCGGCCAGGAGAGACTGTGAAGAGATCTGCGGGACTGGAGCTCCGAGAGGCCGAGGAGACGGCGGCAGGCGGTCGGCGGCCGGGACACAGGCGGACACCCAGGCAGGCGGAGGGCCAGGCGGCGGGAACCCAGCACCTCCCGAGACCCGCCTCCAGCGCCGGGAGAAGGAGCCTGGGTGGGACCCGGGAAGGGGGGCGGGGGAGACGGGCCCTCCGGACCAGAGCGGGTGATGGACAGTCGGCGTCCTCCAATGGCGTCCTCCCGAGGACGTGGGGCAGGCCAATGAGCGGACCCCGGGGGCCGGCGCGGGGCGGGGGATGCGGCTGGGGCCGCGAGCGGGGAGCGCCGCGTGGAAGTGCCAGCGGGCGCGGGCGGCGACGAGGCGGGAGTCCCTGCCGCGGGCTGAGCGGAGCGCAGTGGGGACGGTGGCCCGGGACGCGGCGGCGGCGGCGGGAGGACGATGGCAGCGCCCGCAGGAGTCGCGGCAGTGCTTGCAGACCCAGCCCGCAGGCGCTGGTTGTGGTCGGTGCTGGCGGCGGCGCTCGGGCTGTGTGAGTGATGCCGGGGACCGGGGCGGCGGGGGCCTCCCGGGGTCGGCGCCCTTCCCTCGCGGCGGCGGCGGGCCCAGCGCCCAGGGCGCCGAGGTGGGGAAGGGGCGCGGCCTGCGCGCTCGGGGGCGGGGGGGAGCCGCGGGAGTGGGAGCGCGGAGCCTGCCTTCTTCCCGGTGCCTGCGTGTGCGGGAGGGGGGGCGGGCTCCCCACCTTGCTCCCTCCTGGGGGGCTGCGGGGACCGCGGGGGCCGCGGGCGGGCGAGCGACGGCTTCGCGCTGGCGCGGGGTCGCCCACCTTCCCCGCGGGTGACCCGGGGTCGCCCCGGCCCTCCCTCTTGGGATTCCGGTTCGGGAAACCCGGGGTTCTGGCGTTCTCCACCTTTGGGAGGTGGCGGAAGGTTGCAGGGTTTTCTTTTGCAGGGCCTTTGTTGGTTTGTTTCCTCGTTTTAAGCGACTGTTTTGTTTTACCTTGTAAGTTCTATTTTGAATGCTCTCCAATCCATAAGCCTCTGTGATGGAGGAGCCCACCGCGGGGACATTTACATTACTTCTGGGTTAGGAGGCAGAGACTGGGAATAATACCACTGAAATGACCTGGCTCAAAAGAATTTGGTCAAATCCGTAATAACTCCAGGCAGAGTCACCACGGTTTGACAAGACACAGGACATTAAAAAGCCCGTTTTCCTTTTTTTCTTTTTTTTAATGACCTTTTTTCTTGCCAAATTTCATGGGTCAATTTAAGGTAAACCTCAGGCTCGATTTATTGCATTGGATGAGTTGTTTTATGGACATCTAAAGTGGTGTTGATCACAGGACTTTTTTGTGTTATTGTTCAAAGCAAGGGACTTGTTGCTGCCTCAGAACGTGGTTAAGTAATGGTTTTTAAAGAAGGCCAACTCCTAAGAAACCACGTCGACTTTTTCGTTTCTTTTGTTTCACAAAATGTCAGTTGCATCACAGTGTCTGAATACAAGTTTACTCAGTAATTTCTTTCATGGAAAAGTGCTTCATGTAATCTTTGGAACCAGGAAAACTATCATTTAACCAGTGATCTCAAGGGTGATGACGTATAAAGGTAAAAGTCTCACCCTCTGGAGGTTGACAGATTCTGCGTAAATGCCTCCTTTGAGAAAAGGTTAAAAGTGTGAGTGGGTTTTGTTGGCAATGGTAACAATATTTGTGTTTTAAGTAAACAAGTTAGGAAAAAGCCTAAAAATGAAGTTTATCAGAAATCCTGTGTGCTTCAGACAGAATAGTTAGCAGTTAGGTCAGACATTGCTACAGAGGACAAGCTGGTGAGGGTGATCTTAATTAGACTTAAGGTACTAAAAGTAGAACTGAAAAACTAATATGATATTAATATGAAAAGATCATCAGAATAACAGCTACGTACACCTTGGATGTGCCCAGCTCTCCAGTAAGGAAAGATGAATGTTGATATATGAAAATCAGCCAGTAATGTTACTGCTTAATTTTGGAAAACTATGGAATGTTTCTTCTTGCCAAGTCAGTCTTTTCCTGGTCATGGATAGTGTCCGTGGATAGCAGTCCACTCTTATAGGAAACCTTCCAGAATTTGATCCAGATACAGTTATTTAGCAAACATTTATTAAGCACCTTGTAAGAATTAAGCACCAGAAATACTCTAGGAAGGACAGTCCCTGCCCTCCCATAATTTACAGTCTGTGGGAGAAGCACAGTGCGATGAGTAATATGAGAAGTCCTCTTTGATAGTGGTGTGAGAGCACTGAGGAGGGCCATCGTTTCAGACTGGAGTTCAGGCCACTGGAGGAAGAGATGCTTAAGCTGAGTAGGCATGGGGCAAGAAAACAGTAGAAACAGAGTCCTGAATGAACCTGTTGGTAGGTCAGTGTGGTGAGAGGTAGGAGTGTGTGGTGGGAGAGAGATGGATGGGGCAGTTGAGACAGGAGAGCCAGCCAGAGGCATTAACTCACAAAGGACCTAGTTTGCCATTTGTAAGGCTGGATTTTTATCCTGTGGGAAGCTCATGAAGGATTTCTTTCTCTATGGAGATGTGAAGAATGGGTTGCAGCGGTGTGAAACTGAAGAAACCAGAGGGTTTAGTAATTCAGAGGAGGAGATTGAAGAGGTAAATTAAAGCAGTGAGCTATGAAGAGAGGACACAGTTGTGAGCTAGTTAGAAAGTAAGTTGGATAGGGCTTGTAAATTCATTTGCTGTCGACTTGAACGAAAGATGATCCTCAGGTTTGGGGCTTGGGAAGCTGGGCCCATTTTTGGCAAGTGGGGCTTTGCACAGATGAATGTGGGATTGAGGGAACAGTGGTGGTGAAGTTACTTCCGGGTTTGGTCAGTTTCAGATCCTGCTGAGACATCCTCATAGAAGTGGGCAGAAGACATTTGGATAGATGGTTCTGGAGATGAGAAAGTTCTGGTTGGAAATGCAGTTTTGGAAGGCATCATGTAGTTAGTAGTTAAAACTATGGGTTGCTTGGATGAGGTCACCAACAGAGAGTGTACTGAAGGAAATAGCAGAGGGCCAGGGACAGAGCCCTGGGTATATGGAACCTGAGAAGGAGGTCTAATGAGTAAATGAGCTGGAAGAATGAGGTGTCTTAGAAATCAAGAGAGAATGAAGTTTTAAGCAAGAGGGAGTGGTTAACAGTGTCAGAAGAGGAGATTAAATACGAGGAGGATTCACTGGATTTGGCAATTGTTATGTCTTTGGTACCCCATCAGTAGGAATGAACACACAGTGTATGAAGAATAAATCTCAGTAATTTGCACCACCCACTTCAGTCAATGGCACCACCATTCATCTAATTGCTCAACCCAGAAGCCTAGGATCCACCCTCGGTTTCTCGCTGTCCTTCATCAAGCCTTCATCCAACCTGTTCTGCCATCTGCAAAATGCGTTTGGAATTCACCCACTATTTTCCTATCAGCAGTCCACTCTTAGCATTTTAGTCAAAATCACCCAACTGGTCTCCCCATTCCTCCATCCTGCCTCTTTTTAATCCATTCGTCACCCAACTGCAAGAATGATTTTTATAAAAATGTAATCAGATCATCTCACTTTCTTGTTTAAAAGCCTTAATGGTTCCCCTTACACTCCGAATGGTTCCCCTTACACACATATGAACTTCTCCCCATGGTCTGCAGTGCTCTGTGTGATCTAGTTTCTGCCTCTCTGACTTTACCTTGTGCCATATGCCCCCTTGCTCACTATAATCAAGCCACACTGCCATCCTTTGCTCTTTGACGTCCATTCCCACCTCAGGGCCTTTGCACTTGCTGATCTTGCTGCCTCTTCCTGCTCTTTCCCCAGAACTTCCCAGAGCTGTCTCTATTCATCAGTGAGGGCATAAATGTCACTTTTTCAGAGGTCTTTTTCCAACCACTCTGTCCAGAGGAGTTCCCTGTTAACACTTCCTGGTCCTTTGTTTATTCCTTTGTTGTAATTTGTACTACTTGGTTTTTCTTTTTTCCTCTCTAAGAATCCAGGACAGAGATAGTGTTTGTCTTGTTTATAGAAATATTCCTAGTGCTGGGACACCTGGGTGGCTCAGTTGGTTAAGCGTCTGCCTTTGGCTTGGGTTATGATCCCAGGGTGGTGGGAAGGAGTCCCGTGTCCAGCTTCTTGCTTGGTGGGGAATCTGCTTCTCCCTCTGCCTGCTGCTCCCTCATTTTTGCTCTCTCTGACAAATAAATAGATAAAATCTTTAAAAAAAAAAAACTTATTAAAGAAATATTCCTAGTGCTTAGCACAGTGGATACGATAGACACTAATGTTTGTTAAAGGGCAATGAGGCATAGGTATGTTTCGATAACAGTTTGTTAGTAGTTTGAAATAAACAGGATTTAGCCTGGCATATGGTGGGTACCCAATAAATGTTCTTCAAAAAAGAAATATTTTTTCCAAGTGTGAATTTATGTATTATCTGGTTATTTTCACTCTTTTAAGTACCATTTCATATTTCTTCGGAAATGTATCCAATGAGTTAACATTCTTCAACTACTTTAAACACCGTAGTTTTAGAATTACTAGTTATTATATATTTAAATTATTTTTTCATGTTTGTTGTAGCCCTTAAGTGTTTTGTCAATAGGACTTTTATTTGATGCTTGTTGACAAAATTCAGACTTGAGACACTACCTCTTCAGTCAAAAGGCCACAAATTTCGGTACTAATTCCCTCAGCCTTTTCTTATTTACTAGTTGGGATAATAAAACAAACAGTCTGGGGGCGCTTGGGTGGCTGCGTTGTTAAGCCTTAGGCTCAGGTCATGATCTCAGGATCCTGATATCTGCCCCCGGCCACTTCTCCCTCTTCTCTGTCCCTTTCCCTGCTCGTTCTCTCTCTGTCAATCTAATAAATAAATAAAATCTTAAAGAAAATAAAAATATAAAAAAAAAACTTAGCCCTTAAAAAAAAATTCTGTCACTTGTTTTTACCCTAACTCTAGGATAATCACTAGGCTCAGAGACTGCCAAAAGAAGAAATAAAGACAAATCTTAAGTGAAAGAGAGATCTATGTGAATAGTACATGAAATGAAGATTTGTGTTTTTATAAAGCAGAGGCATTAAATGAACACCTATTGGGTGCCTGGTGCTGTTTTAGTTACTGGGGATACAGCAGGGAGACTGGATCCTACACACGATGCATGTACTGAAAATGAGTAATAAAGGACCGATTAAATTCCTGACAGTCACCACTTTTAAGAAAATGATTCACGGGGCGCCTGGGTGGCTCAGTGGGATAAAGCCTCTGCTTTCGGCTCAGGTCATGATCTCAGGGTCCTGGGATCGAGCCCCGCATCGGGCTCTCTGTTCAGCGGGGAGCCTGCTTCCCCCTCTCTCTCTGCCTGCCTCTCTGCCTACTTGTGATCTCTCTCTCTCTGTGTCAAATAAATAAATAAAATCTTTACACTTGATCTTAGCCAAAAGGCCGAGAAGCGATAATAAATAAAATCTTTAAAAAAAAAATGATTCACCTATTAAAGGAAATATGATTCACCTGTTATGAAACTTTGCAAAATTACAAAAAGTATAGAACACTTATTTGTATTACAAAATAGATATTTTTTATTTTATTAAGATTTTGTTTATTTTTTGACAGAGACACAGAGAGAGAGGGAACACAAGCAGGGGGAGTGGGAGAGAGAGAAGCAGGCTCCCCGCTGAGCAAAGAGCTGGAAGCGGGGGTCGATCCCAGGATCCTGGCATCATGACCCGAGCCGAAGGCAGATGCTTAACGACTAAGCCACCCAGGCACCCCAAAATAGATTTTTTAAACTTACAAAGGATACGTTATGGGATTTCATTAATGGCTGATCTTTCCTACTGAGTTTCTAAAATGCGCTTTGATTGGAGAAGACCTTTTTTCAAAAATATTGTTGCATGCCCTCCATCTAGAAATGCTGGCCTACCTGTTAAACGTTTCTCACATTCCTTTCTCTTCCCACTGAGGCTGATTATGTGATTCCATGGTCACATTTTCCCTGGATGATTAGAATCTTCTATAGGGCCCCAAGGGTGTTTTTATTTAAGTTGTATCTTTTATCTGAGAATTTGAATTCTCTGTGTAAGACGTACATCTCACGTGTATCTAAACCTTGCAGAGATTTTAATCTTATTCTCTATGACCATTGGCATCATTTGAAATGAGAGAACAAAGGATTTGATCTGACAGAATTTATTATAGATTAGTTTGGTCTTTAGGCTCCATGAAAGGGAATTTAATTATTACAAAAACTAGAAGTATCTCCTGAGGTCTCAAGTATCATATGGCTCCAGGTCTTGGTCCCTATGGCTGATGAGATATGAAACTTTCATTATCTTGAGTGATTTTCCTTTCTTCTTTTTCCACTCATTTTGCCAAGTGCTTGATATTAGCAATGTCCTAGAGTCCAGATCACAGTCCTTGGGATTTTGACTGCCATAAGAGGACAGAGGTCAGTTGGCTTTGGGACAGTCCTAGAGCCTAAATTGAGAAATTTAATTGTCTCTTGGGACCTTTGTATCTTTGCCCTTAAGCCTCTTTATTCAGTATCTTTTTGAATGCATGTGGCTGGTGAAATTTTTATTCACTTACAGTTTTCCATTGGTTCCATTAAGTCTTTATCAAGAAAAGAAGGATGCTTTCATTAATAAATTCTCCTTCAGTAACTTTATTTATCTATCTTTGAAGCTCAGACTCTTTAGAAATTGTGAACTTTGCAATACCTCTGATTGACTGTCCGGGCACGTAGTTGGAATACACTTGGCCCTTGAATAACACTGGGGTTAGGGGTGCTGACCCCCACACAGTCAAAAATTCAAGTATAGCTTTTGACTCCTGAAAATTGTTAATAGCCTACTGTTGACTGGAAGCCTTACCAATAACAAAAGTAGTTGATTAACACTTACTTTGTATGTCATTTGTATTATAGACTGTATTCTTACAATAAGCTAGAGAAAAGAAAATGTTAAAATTGTAAGGAAGAGAAAATACATTTATAGTATTGTACTGTGTTAAAAATAATCCATTTCTAAGTGGACCTATGCAGTTCAAATTGGTATTGTTCAAGATTCAACTGTAGTTGTCTAGCAACTGTGATACACTGTACCCAGTTGTTAGGTTTAGCTAATTGAAGTTAGAAATGTACTCTGTCTTTGTTGAGCCTAAATTATCTATTATTGCACATAATTGCCGCATAGATTGAAATCCATGACTTGGTTAGTATCATGCTGTAACCAACTGAACAAACTTGGATGAATTTGCAATGAACATCGTTTATACTAGGACCCTGATATTCCACTTTGGAATCTGGGGAATTTAGTATGTGCAATTTAAAAACATTAAAAAAATGTTTTTATCAAAATTAAGAAATGTATTCTTTTCTCTTCAAACATTAAGGAACACAGTGTGGAGTTATGTCACTTTAACATAATCTTGTGCTTTTTCCAGATAGCACCTAAAAAAGTGAAGGTGCTGTATCGTAGACTAAGCTTCAGTGAGAACTTTATATGACCCTGTACCAGACGGTGTCTTATACTCACTCTCCAGTCACATCCAGGTTTTACTTGCCCAATATCCTTCTTCAAAGGGTGTTGCTCAGAAACACCAGTAAAGGACTCCATTTCCTAAGAGAAAAATGTGTTAAGATGCAGATATTTGAGATCTCCTAAATGGCTAAGAATGGCAGAGAGAGAGTGAGTATATAATTAGGGAGAAATTTTGAATTAATTAATTGATATTATATCTGCCTGTATACATATAGATACAGATCCTGTGTGTGTCTTCTGTCGGGTATAGTTCCTGTTTCTTAGCCCTAGAAATTTGGATATAAAACTAGTTTCATGTTATTTATTTTGCTCTGCCCTCATTGGCTGAGTGCTTCCTATGTGCTAAGCTTCTACTAAGCAACTTACATGCATTATCTCATTGACAATTCTATGTGATAATCATTCTTTTTCTTCTTTTTTTTTTAAGATTTTATTTATTTATTTGACAGAGAGAGACACAGCGAGAGAAGGTCACAAGCAGGGGGAGTGGGAGAGGGAGCAGCAAGCTTCCCACCGAGCAGGGAGCCTGATGTGGGGTTCGATCCCAGGACCCTGGGATCATGACCTGAGCCGAAGTCAGACACTTAACGACTGAGCCATCCAGGCGCCCAATAATCGCTATTTTTCTGAATTTTACAGATGAGGAAACTAAGAATCCAGTAGGTTGTGTAACTTGTGCAAGGTCACAAAAAGCTAATATATGGTAGAGTTGGGACTCGGAAGCATCTATTGGCAGTTTCTCTGCTATATTACAGAATTTCACTTTCAGAGTCTAACCATTTTTTAGGAGGCTTTACTGTGCCCCAGGGTATCCAGTTTCCTTCCCTTCGTGGTAATGTTTGTGCAAGAATCGTGATGGCTGGATTACTGCCGACTGCTGTGGAGGGACAGAGCTGCCGTGTTGGAGGCGTCCTTACTAACGGCAGACTCTGAGCCCCCCAGTGCTCCGACCGCCCCACAG
>CM052893.1:12503599-12548335 GCA_028534135.1 Potos flavus | reverse complement strand
TAAAAAATCTTCCTCTGTTTCCAGACTCCTTGCTCAGGAGGCTAACGTTACTTTCCTGTGTATCTTTCCAGAGATATTTTATTGAGACGGAGCAATCCTGTAAGTTGATAGCATCCTATCAGTGTTGTTCACCAGCTTGCTCTTTTTTTAAACAGTGGTTTTATTGAGATATAATTCATCCCTTTAAAGTGTAAAATTCAGTGGTTTTTAGTATATTCACAAGAGTACTTTGGCCATCATTACTACCTAACTTTAGGTAGTAATGAACTACTTTCATTACCCCATAAAGAAATCCAGTACTCCAGGCACCTGGGTGGCTTAGTGGGTTTAGCATCTGCTTTAGACTCAGGTCAAGATCCCAGGGTCCTGGACCTGCTTAGTGGGGAGTCTGCTTCTCCCTTTCCCTCCCCTCCCCACACCCCCGCACATGTCTCTCTCACTGTCTCTCAAATAAATAAAATCTTTAAAAACAAAACAACTTCAAGGAGCTTGCGGCAGCCATAGGCCAAACTTAATCATGCAGAGTTCTGAATTATTTCAAAGAAATTAGATATCTGCACTACTTAGTTTTTTAAAAATATTCCTCAGATAACCTAAAGTCAATTTGTAGGCTTATAAATATAAAAATAATTTGGTCTGTTAGTAGCATTGTTGCTTTTGAAAGATTTAGAAATGAGTCACACCCAGAAGTTTTTCTGTTTTGTCCAGTGTTGGGGGCAGAATGAAACGAACAAAAATCCTTTGAGGGGAGAAAATCTTTTGAGTGCCTCTTCCTTCCCTCTGTTTTCTGTTTCTTTCATATCTCTGCCAAAAAGTCCACTTTTACCATATACACTTGCTGGTGCCTTCTTCCCACAGGATCAAGTTCCAACTTCTCAGCTTGCCTTTTCAACTTGAAGGCTTTCTTTTACTCCAGCCGAATTAACCTACACAGTTCATTTGTACACATCATCCCCTTTCTCTCTGCAAAGTGCCCTTCCCATCCATCTGTGTTGGTTCTTCTCAACCTTCCAGCTAAAATTCAAGTGCATTCTCTATGAAACACTCCCTGACCTGTCCATTTTTCAAACTTCAACTTTAAATAGCCACAGATAGTCTTTTTGCTACTTTAAGGAGATGCTTTCAGAGGAACTTCTTAGGGAAGATAAGGTGAAACAAACAAGAAGGGAAGTACAGACCTGGGAGCGTGGGATCCCTGTGTGGAGGCCCATGTTCCAGGAGCCCCCGGACTGCGGAGTCTGTTGTACACATGCATGTAGATGTGTAGGTTCCTGTAGAGTGTCTTACGAGACTGCGTCACCCACAGAACTAGCTAGCCCTTCGTTTGCTCTTCAGGAAATGAGTTGTTTAATTGATATTAGTTTTTTTATTATCTTTTAAATTTTTATTATCTTTCTTGTTGTTATTTTATTCTAACAAAGCCAGCATCTCAACAGGATGATTTTGGGAGGGGGCAAATGTTTTCCATTCTCTCTCATATTTTATTTTCTGTCCAAGGGTGAGCATTTATACTTTGAACTCTTTCTGGCAGTGCTAAGTAGGTGCTGATTAATCGGGTTGACTGAGGTTAAGCATCCCTTTAAGGGCAAGTTGGTTTCTTCAGTTTACTTTAGGGAAAAAAAAGTGCTTACATGTTTGAGTAACAATAACTTCACATTATAGGAATCCTAAGAATTCAGCAGTTATCAGTTTGTTTACTCCTGAAATGTTCTTTGAGAGCTTTGTGACCACCAGGAAGTATCCTATGTGTTGGGCACACGAAGGCCAGATGAGATGTAACTCCACCCCTCAAGGACTCTTGAGTCGAGGAGGGGTGCTCGAGGTAATTGCTGTACTAAGACCAAAAAGATTTTGCTTCTCACTTGAAAGATGTGGCTTCAGGAATTAGCAGTCAGAGAGAGATGTACGGGAAATACTGAGTAGCAGGGCAGAAGAGGTAATCAGATCAAGGAGGATTTTACCAGAGTCAAATCTGGGTGGAGTCTTGAGATTCTGTACGATTTTAGACATGATTTTAGACATGGGCCTCGTTCCCAGCTCAGCTTGTCTGTGCACCGTGCAGCCCGAAGCGGGGCCATCTGCACGGCCTGTTGAGGGAAGTGAGAGGAAGCCGGTACCAGCTCCCCAGAGACAGCCCTCACCAGTGGAAAGCAGGAAAGGGCGCTGTGACTTTGAAAGGTCTGGTGTGCCATGCTGAGGACTGTGGGCTTGGCGAAGGAATGGGGCAGCTTTGAAACTGGGTGTTCAGTTGGCATGGGTAAATTTGCATTTTATTTTTATTTTTTTAAATTTGCATTTTAATTAAGACTCTGCCCAAAGGATAACCAGGGAGCAGACACAGCTGTGAGCGTGCCTATAGCTCTAGAAAAGGATTTAGTATTTCCTTCCCCATTTGATTCACTTCTCCTGTGTGGTTAAAATGTGGTTAGTCTGTTTGTCTAGGTTTCGATTGCGCTGGGAGCAGACTCTGGTCTTACACCTTCGTAGTCAACTTCCAAAAACCAAGCAGAACAGTAGTTTCCAAGCTATCGTCAATAGATTCCTAGGGAATTCTGGCTCCTGTGCCTTAGAGCTTCTAAATGTTTGACGTACATTTCTTTTTTTTCCCCTAAAGTTTTTTTTTTTTTTTTTAAGATTTTATTTATTTGATAGAGACACAGCTGGAGAGGGAACACAAACAGGGGGAGTGGGAGAGGGAGAAGCAGGCCTCCCACCGCGCGGGGAGCCCAATGTGGGGAGCCCGATGTGGGGCTCGATCCCAGGACCCTAGGATCATTACCTGAGCCGAAGGCAGAGGCTTAACGACTGAGCCACCCTGGCGCCCCTTCCCTAAAGTTTATTTTTAACAATTAAAATAATAATGAACAAAATACATAGATATGAAATCATAGGCGTGATTTGGAGACTTTAAGACCACTGCCACGTTAATTCCAGCAGCAAATGCATTCTTCCGAGTAAAGCAGATTTTTGTAATTGCTGTGTATACATTTAAACTTGTGTGTGATTAAGAAGGTAGTAGTGCACTGCCCTAGTCTTTTAAGAAATTAATGTCTGTGTGTGTGCACTAATATAGTTTTACAAGTCAACCAAGTCAACCAATGTCAGGCAGGGCTTGGCTCATGTGGTTCAGGTGCAGTCTTACTATATTACAGTACCAAAAGTGGAGCCTGATAGCTTAGTGGTTACCAGTTTAGAATCACTTGAGGGCTTTTTAAAAATCCTGATGCCCAGGCCACACCCCATACCACTTAAATCACAGTTCCTGGGGCTAGAGGTGGCACTCAGACATCGCTATTTTGTTAAAGATTTTATATATTTATTTGACAGAGAGAGATCACAAGTAGGCATACAGAGAGGGGGGGAAAGCAGGCTCCCTGCTGAGCAGAGAGCCTGATGCGGGGCTCGATCCCAGGACCCTGAAATCATGACCTGAGCCAAAGGCAGAGGCTTTAACCCACTGAGCCACCCAGGTGCCCCAGTATTTGCCTTTAATAGACTATTTTTTTCATAGCAAAATTGAGAGAAAGGTTATTTATCCATATGCCATATACCCATACTGTCCCAGACGTTCTTAGCCTCCCTCATTAGCAACCTCCCTACCAGAGAGACACATTTGTTATAATCGATGAACCTGCACTGATAAATCATAACAACCCGTAGTCCATGATTTGCATTAGGGTTCACTCTGATGTTGTACATTCTGTGGGTTTGGACAAATGCATAATGCCTTGTACCCATCATTACCACGCAGAGTATTTTAGTAGTTTCAGTAGGCATCAGTATTTCTTAAAGCTCTCTAGGCAATTCCAGTGTGCAGCCAAGGTTGAGAACCATTGTGCTGTATTGTAGTTCTGGGGCTTATTTATTATTCTGAGTTTTGAGTACTTCTTATCTGACTTGTATGTGGAAACTACCTCTGTCTTCTTTATACATTCGGTTCCCCATAAGAACCCATATTTTATTTGAATAAAAGATTCAGTTAAAGCTTGATTATCAGCATAGTGAAAAGAGCTGGGCTTTGGGGTCAGAATGTCCTAGAGTCAACTTTTGGCCCCACACTGGCCGGATAAATGATTTGGGCAAGTTCCTTAGCCTCTCTCTGAGCTTCTGTCCAGTAGATAACACCCAACAGTGTTGTTGAAAAATAATAACTGTCCCCTAGTTCAGTAATGCTTTACCCATAATAAGCACTCAGTAAGTGGTGGTTTTTCCATTGTACCCTTTTCGCCTTATTTTGGAGGTGAAGAATATACCCTTCTTTGTCATTGACCATAGGCATGTTTTTTTCCAATCACATGTCCTGTTGTTGGCTCTAATATTTTGTATTGGTTTTTTTTCTGATTTGGATTAAATCGTGGTTTGGGTATCTTCTAACATACTGTAGACCTTCTGATAAGATTTGAGTGCTCAGAAAGAGAGATTTAAGTACAATGGTCTTTTGTTTGAATGAAATTTTATAAGCCATTTCAGCACATGAGAAATACAAACTATGTGAGAGTATTATTTTTTCATCTATAAGATGTGCCCCCCAGAGGTTTCAGCATGTTCTTTACGCTGAGCGTTTTAGTCCACTAGAATCTATCAGAAGTAAAATGATCTGATTTTTTACTTTCATCCGTTTGCTAAGAACTGAGAAATGCTAGGACATCTGATGTCGATGATACAGTTCAGGTTGGCTACAATTGCGGCATTCGTGTTGATTGCTTGACTGTTTGGAGATTTGGCCTTTTAAAAATTAATTAAAATTTTTTTAGAGATTTTATTTATTTGAGAGAGAGGAGAGAGAGAGGGGGTAGGGTCAGACAGAGAAACAGACTCCCCACTGAGCAGGGAGCCTGATGCAGGACTCGATCCTGAGACTCCAGGATCATGACCTGAGCCGAAGGCAGTCGCTTAACTGACTGAGCCACTCAGCTCCCCATTTTGGCCTTTAATGGAGACCCTGTGCTATGTAAAGTCAGCGCTAGAACCGGGTGCATCCTGGGGGGCCAGGCATCATGCCTCTGCCACTACCCTGAAGATACTTATTTGTCTCCATAAGACTGTCAGTCCATTAAGGGTGGAGGCTGAGTCCCAGTGCAGTTTGAAAGAATGAATCGATTGAGAAAAGCGGTAGCAGGAAAGAAAGATGAACAGTCCATACATAGAGGAGGGAATAGAAGAAATACCAGGGCTTTAAGGAGTCAAATGATTAGTTAATGACTGGCCTGATTCAGGACCTTTTGAATGTCTCTCATTTGAGAAACAGAAAGACCTTTGTTGGTGCAAAAAAGGTTAAAGATAGAGACATGGCCAGCTGGACATTGTGAGTGGAAGGAATTGACTCTGAGAGGAGTTCAGTAATCCTGTGTGTTAGTGAAAGTACACAGACTTTTCTTTTATTATTTTTTTCAAGAGAAGGTTTTTTTTTTAATTCCAGTGTACTTAACATACAGCGTTATATTAGTTTCAGGTGTATAATATAGTGATTCAGCAATTCTATACATTACTCAGTGCTCATCATGATAAGGAGACTCTTATCCTTTTCACCTATTTCATCCATCCCCCCCCCCCCACCTCCCCTCTGGTGACCATCAGTTTGTTCTCTAGAGTTAGCAGTCTGTTTCTTGGTTTGTCTCTCTCTTTTTTCCCCTTCGTGAGTTTGTTTTGTTTCTTAAATTCCACATAGGAGTGAAATCATAGGGTATTTGTCTTTCTCTCACTGGCTTATTTTACTTAGCATAATACTCTCTAGATCTATTCATGTTTTATAAATGGCAAGATTTCATTCTTTTTTTTATGGCCACATAATGTTCCATTGTATTATATATACTGCATTTTCTTTATCCATTCATCTAGTGATGGACATTTAGGTTGCTTCCATAGTTTAGCTGTTGTAAGTAATGCTGCAATAAACACAGGGAAGCATGTATCCCTTTGAATCGGTGTTTTTATATTTTTGAGGTAAATACCCAGTAATGGAGTTACTGGAATATATGATAGTTCAATTTTTAACTTTTTTGAGGAACCTGCATACTGATTTCCACAGGGTTTCACCAGTTTGCATTACCACCAACAATGCACAAGGGGTCCTATTTCTCTACATCCTCACCAACACTTGTTTCTTTCTTTTTTTTTATTTTAGCCATTCTGACAGGTGTGAGGCGATATCTCATTGTAGTTTTGATTTGCGTTTCCCTAATGATGAGTGATGTGGGGCATCTTTTCATGTGTCTGTTGGCCATCTGGATGTCTTCTTTGGAGAGATGTCTGGTCATGTCTTCTGTCCATTTTTAATTGGATTGTTTGTGGAATTTCTTGGTGGTGTTCTTGTTACAGTTCTTTATACATTTTGGACACTGACCCTTTATCAGATATGTCATTTGCAAATGACATTCAGTAGGTTGTCTTTTAGGTTTGTTCCTTGTTTCCTTTGCTGTGCAAAAGGTTTTTATTTTGATGTAGTTTCAATAATTTATTGTTGCTTTTGTTCCTCTTGCCTTAGGAGACATATCTAGAAAGATGTTACAGCCGATGTCAGAGAAATTACTGCCTTGTGTTCTTTCCAGGATTTTTAGGGTTTCAGGTCTTACATTTAGGTCCTTAACCCATTTTGAGTTTATTTTTGTGTGTGGTGTGAGAAAGTGGTCTCATTTCATTCCTTTGCATGCAGCTACCCAGTTTTCCCAACACTATTTGTTGAAGAGACTGTCTTTTTCCCATTGCATATTCTTGCTTCTTTTGTTGAAGAGTAATTGGCCATGTAATTGTGGGGTTTCTTTCTGAGCTCTCTGTTCTGTTCCATTGATCTGTGTGTCTGTTTTTGTGTCACTACCATATTCGGTTGATCACTACAGCTCTGGAACATAACTTGAAGTCCGGAATTGTGATGCCTCCAATTTTGTTTTTGTTTTTCAAGGTTGCTTTGTCTATTTGGGGTCTTAAAGTAGTACATACCCCTTTCTTATTGAACATTTCAAGAGATGAGTCTCCTTTGGGATTCCCTCATCTAGATTGGAAGAAGTCTCTTGAAACCTATCTAAACTTCCTCCAAGGTAGATGTCAGCCTCCTAACTTGGCCCTGAGCAATCTCTGCAAACACTGGGGCATTATCCATTATTAGGGCATTTGTTGTGAAGGAAGTATACTTTTTATAAAAGGCTGAGCTTATCTGAGTTTAGTTGGAATGTTTTATTTTTCTCTCTCTCTTTCCTTCCTTCCTTTTTCAAACAAATGTTTGTTGAACACCTCGACACGGCATTCATGAGGGAATAAGAATATGAGATGAACAAGGTGGACACAGTCCCTACCCTCTGCTGGTTACAGCCAGCCATTCATCCCAGCAGAGTTTGTAAGGGGGGCCAGCACAGGTCCGGGCGGGCCGGGCGGCCGGGCAGGACGCCGGGGAGCACAGGGTGGGGAGTTTGGGCAAACGCTGTGAGGAAGTCACTTTTAGATTGAGGCCCGAAGCATAACTGCGGACAAAGAGCGCAGAGGAGTGTGTTCCTGACACGTGAAAAGCTTGATTTTTTTTTTTTAAGATTTTATTTATTTATTTGTGAGAGAGAGAGAGAGAGAGAGAGAGCGCGCGCGCGCGCACACACACACACACACACGCAGGGGAAAGGGCAGAGGGAGAGAGAGAAGCAGACTCCCCACTTTCAGGGAGCCTGATGCAGAGCTCGATCCCGGGACCCTGGCACCATGACTGAACCAAAGGCAGGCGCTTACTGGACTGAGCCACCCAGGTGCCCCCCAAAAATCAATTTATTTATATTTAGGGTTCATTGAATAGAGTATGTTTTTAATAGTCTCACTCACTTTGTGCTCTCCAGCTGAGGGAGGCCCAAAATAGAGACCCGTGGTTCATAGAAGAAAGGAGCCCACTTCAGCGGCAGAGTTGCCCTGCTCTGAGGATGGGAGGCCTCCGGCCCAACAGCGGCATGGTTTCCACTGACACACAGCATCCGTTGGCTCTACTTTATCCAGCCTGACTGTAGGAGTCACGGTTGACACTGTGAAGGAATCCTGTGCTGAATGCTTTCACTGGAGCATTCTGGGATTGATTGATTGATTGATTGATTGATGAGGGTAGTCTTTTTTTTTTCTTTTTTTAAGATTTTATCCATTCATTTGTCAGAGAGAGAAAGAGAGCACAAGCAGGGGGAGCAGCAGGCAGAGGGAGACGTAGGCTCCCTGCTGAGCAAGAAGCCCAACGTGAGACTCAGTCCCAGGAATCTGGGATCATGACCTGAGCTGAAGGCAGACACTCAACCGAGCCACCCAGGCATCCGCATTCAGGAATTTAAAAAGTAAATCTCTTATCAGCTTCCTGGTGTCTTCCTTTCTTTAAAAACACAATTTTTTTTTAACATTTTATTTATTTATTTGAGAGACAGAGAGAGAGAGCTTGAGAGGAGAGAAGGTCAGAGAGAGAAGCAGATTCCCCACGGAGCTGGGAGCCTGATGTGGGACTCGATCCTGGTACTCCAGGATCATGACCTGAGCTGAAGGCAGTTGCTTAACCAACTGAGCTACGCAGGCGCCCTAAAAACACAATTTTTATTATGAAAAATAAAATATATACAAAGGAATGTGTATGTGTATGTTCAGTTTACAAAGCTAGTATTTTGGGGTTTTTTTTAAGATTTTATTTATTTATTTGACAGAGAGACAGTGGGAGAGGGAACACAAGTGGGGGAGTGGGAGAGGGGGAAGTGGGGAGCCTGATCCAGGGCTCAATCCCAGGACCCTGGGATCATGACCTGAGCCGAAGGCAGACGCTTAACGACTGAGCCACCCAGGCGCCCCTACGGTGCTAACGTTGAAACGAGCTCCCATGCCCTCACTACCTACCTTAGGAAATCAAACGTTACCAATAGTGCGTGGCTTTTTCATCCTGCCCCCTCCACCCTCTTCCACTCAGACCCACCATGTGAATTGTGTTTCAAGTTCTTTTGTTTTTCTCTTTTAGTTATGTTTTAAAAGGTCATATTTATGCTTGTGTTAGGAGATATTATGATATCAGATTAACACTGTGTACCAACAGCCAACAAGAGATAGGCCAGAAAGCTATTTAAATAAACCACTTGATTATACTCTTTTAGGTAGAAGAATATACTGGTAACATCAAAGTGTTTCCAAAAAATTTCAAAACAAAAGCCTTCTTTCGATTTCAAGGAAAAACATACGGGGTGTTGTTGAAAGGGAGGTTTTTACAAACCAGGGTACTACAAACAGACCAGCAGTGATATGACAAGGAATTGCTTCCATCATTAAGTTTCAGGGTCCCTGTCTAGGCTTTGAGAGTGTGTGTTCATTCATAATAATGCTATTCCAGTGTATTTCAAATGATTTCATGGTATGAGAGTTTGAATTTACTTGGCGTAAGACCATTTGGCATGTTAATTGGGAGGCATTATTGACATTGCATTACTTCAGTAATTCAAAATATTGAAATAGATCATGTCAGGGCTGCTGGGTGGCTCAGTCGGGAAAGTGTCTGCCTTTGGCTCAGGTCATGATCCCTGGATCTCTGCTCGGTGGGGAGCCTGCTTCTCCCTCTCTCTCTGCCTGCCGCTCCCCCTGCTTGTTCTCTCTCTCCACCCCCCTCTGTCAAATAAATAATTTTTTAAAAATCTTAAAAAAAAAAAAAAAGAGAGAAATAGATCATGTCAAGAAATAGACACTTGGCCAAACTGTTCTTGAATTTGCTTTTTCTTTGTGGTGGCGATGGATGCTGTTTTGTTTTTTTCCTAAACTGTTGTGGTTCTCCCTCTGAAATAGAAGAATATCAAAATGGTGGGTCTCATAATTGAGTACTGTGGAAATGACCCCTGGTGAACTGATTCTGCAAACTCTTTGATTCTTCATCAGATGATTTTTCAGGCTGTTTTCATTTGAATTGATCTCCTACAAGAAGGGTTGTCCTTGTTCATTTTCTTGCCCTTTGAATACAAGTGTAACTTAGCAGGATTCCTTCCCCCCAGGAAGTAATTAAGCTCAGCACCTGTTACCATTTTGAAATTTACATGTAAGTTAATATATAACTCAGAATCCAAAGTTGGCAGGATATAAAAATGTTTATACCTCACTTAATCTTTGTATTTAGTTTCATTTCACTTCCGTGTTTTTATTCCTGAGGCAGTCGGTTTTTCCAGGATTCAATAGGAGACTTTTCCCCATCTGAATGTTTGAGTTAAAGCTTTAATACTTCTCACAGCAATGTTTGCCACTAACCTAAATCTTTGGCCTAAAAGAACCCTATTTAATGTCTCACTCAGACTGGGATCCAGTCACCAGTGGCGAGGAGTGATGGGGTTTACAACAGTAGTTTCTCCATATCTCAGTGTACTTTGCATTTGCATTTTTAGCCATTTTAACGGACTCTCTTTCATGACTGTGAAGACGAGCCATCTGAATTCCACAATCATTTTACTATGTATTTCTGTAACACTCCTGGTGACTGGGGGATGGGGAGAGGCTGGGCAAAGGGAACCATTCCCAGTTGTTTCAGAAACCCGTGAAATCATCCCTTGCTGGAGCCGCATGGGATGCAGCGTGAGAGCGAAACCTGTCCTTCACCCACACGGTGCCTGTCTTTGCCCACAGTGAGCAGCACCATTCCTGCTCGTTGCATGTGTGGCAGAGCACGTGGCTAACCGCGGGCACTCTGAGCAAGGGGATCCCCTGAAACTCCTCCCCGGGAGCCCCTGGGCAGAGCGCCTGACTCGGCCTTGCCCACAGTTGCTTACTCTGCCCTTGTCTCTCGTGGCATCACGACCTCCTGGGTTACCTCACATCTCTTTGTCCTTAGCATTCTCTGTACTTGGGGGCGCTCATCACAGGCAGAGGAGCAACAAAATGACCAGCGTGGGTGCTGCAGCATGGCTGAGGGAGAAGACGGGGAGGCAAGGTGTGAGCCGTGGCCAGGAGTTAACGCTTGTTGGGCTTTGGGGGCCTGTGAGCACTTCCGCCTGATCCTGGCTAATGCGGAGAACCCTTGGAGTATTTTGAGCAGAGGAGTGATACGATCTGATATGTATTTTTTTTTAAGATTTTATTTATTTATTTGACAGAGAGAGAGAGAGATCACAAGCAGGCAGAGAGGCAGGCAGAGAGAGAGGGGGAAGCAGGCTCCCTGCTGAGCAGAGAGCCCGATGCGGGGCTCGATCCCAGGACTCTGAGATCACGACCTGAGCCGAAGGCAGAGGCTTTAACCCACTGAGCTGCCCAGGTGCCGCCTGATATGTATTTTAAAAAGCTTTCTCGAGCCTCCGCATGGATTGGCTGCAGTGAAGTGGGTGAAGGTGGAAGCAGAGACGCCAGTTTAGGAAGCCACCGAAATACCCCCAAGTGAAAGATGATAGTGGCTTGGACCAAGATGGCGGCACTGGGAGAGGCAAGGAGAGAGCACTTTTGAGAGATTTTTTTTTTTAATTTAATTTTATGTATTTGACAGAGAGAGACAGAGCGAGAGAGGGAACACAGCAGGGGGAGTGGGAGAGGGAGAAGCCAGGGAAGCCAACGTGGGGCTTGATCTCAGGGGATCATGACCTGAACCGAAGGCAGACGTTTAACAATTGAGTCACCCAGGCGCCCCTTGAGAGATATTTCTAAGTAGACACAATGTGTTTTGTGACAGCACGGAGGTGAGTCGTGAGAAAGAGAGGTGTCAAGAAACCTCAGCCACTGGAAGGCTGGTTCTGCCATTTACTGAAATGGAAGAGGCCGTGGGTTTGAGAGTGGGAATCAGGAACTCAATTGAACATATTAAATTTGAGATGCCAGTTAGATCCAAGTGAGGTTGTTGATAGACATTTGTGTGTGTGTGTACAGCATTTAGGGGATAATTACAGCCTTAAAACTAGATGAGGTCATCAAGAGAAGAGATAAGAGTTCAACGGGGGGATCTGAACTCTCCAACATATGGAGGTCAGGAGAACTAGAAAAGGAGCAGGCAACGAGATAAGAGAACCAGAGAGTGATGTTTCAGAAGTCATACTGAGAAAAAACAATTGTTCCAAGCGAGGAGCGATCAACTGTGCCCAATGTTGAGGTTCGAGAATTAACTGTTGATTTAGCCACATGGAGTCATTGGGTTCTCTAACAAGAAGAGTTTTAGTGGAGTACTGGGAATAAAAGCGTGAATTGGGTGTATTCAAGAGAATATGGGAGGAGAGACATTGGGCACAGTGACTATGGACTATTCTTTCGAGATTTGTAAAATAGAAGAGAAGGAAACAGCCATCACGGTGGGGAGATGCAGGGTCCAGATTTTTCCCCGTATAGCTGGGATATAAATATAAATATGGGTATATATGTAGTTGATGGCAGTAACTCAGGAGAGAGTGAAAAATTCTGGAGAAAGAGGAAGAATTGCTGATTGACGTCCTTAGTTAGGCAAGAGAAGATGAGGTCCTGTGCGCGAGGGGCTGGCCCTGGAGAGGAGCACAGACGTTTCCTGTGTGGTAGCGGAGGAAGGGCAGGGAGGTGGGGACATGGGAAAGTTCCCTTCTGATTCCTTCTGTTTTCTCAGTGAAATAGGAAGCACGGTCTTTGGTGGAGAGTCGAGGTTAGAGAGGAACATATCAAAGTGGCAAGTAGATGAACTGGGGAAATGGGGAAGGATTGCTGGGCAGCGTTAAGAGCCCCCTTTTTAAGTCAGCGGTCATGAATTTCAGGCGAAACCAGTCCGTGGGATCGTGTGCTTTTCTCCGTCTGCGGTCAGCTGCCTCGGTGGAGATGCAGGGTGGGTAGAGGATTGGGTCGAGGTGTGACCAGGAGAGCGCACAGAGGGGAGAGAGTCAGGGAATGAGTCCAGTCATGCGCCCTGGAACCAGTCCGAGGAGGACAAAACGAAGATGTGCTGAGAGACCGTAAAGAGACTGGAGGGTTGATGGATTTTTAGGTTCTGCTGCAGCTGAAGGATCAGCAAAGTCAGGGTCTTGGGGGATGTGCTCTGGAAAGACAGGAGAGTCCCGCATCAGACTCCTTGCTCAGCAGGGAACCTGCTTCCTCCTCTCTCTCTGCCTGCCTCTCTGCCTACTTGTGATCTCTCTCTGTCAAATAAGTAAAATCTCCAAAAAAAGGAAGATGTTTCAGTGTCTGGGGACATTTTTGATTGCCACAGCTGGAAGGAGTGAAGATGCCACCTGGTAGAGGCCAGGGACCGTGCTCAACATCCTGTTTTGCAGAGGACAGCCCCTGAGCAGGGAGCAGTGCAGCCCAGTTGTCAGCAGGCCCGAGGGTGAGAAGGCCTGGCCTAGGGAAGGATGTGGGAACGGGTGGCTGGGATAGGCCTGAGGATAACAGCACAGGAAAAGAGAGGATAAACAAAGAGGCTAGGGCTTTGGAAGGTTCATTAAGACTAATGGGGTCTCCAAGAACTGTGACGAGCGTAGTGCTGATGAGAAAGAGAGAGAGCCAGGGATGAGAGGATGTTAACTAGATCTGTATGGAGCCACTTTATTTTATTTTATTTTATTGAAACTGCTGACTGGCCAGAGTTGGAATTCCTAATCCTGGCTGCAAGAGCTGCATGTCCTAATCAGCCAAAGAGTGACGTTTTTTTAAGTCACTTGTTCATTAACAAGTCGTATCATTAAGTCTGTCTCAGATAGATTGTCTAAAAGCCACTTAGGGATTTGGTTAGTCTTTATGGTCAAAATTCAGTGACTGTAAACTTGGACACGTGGCCTAGTTCCCTCTTTAAATAACCTCTCGGGTGTCAGATTTTGCAAGCCAGCCTTGAGGCAGGGATCTGGTCTAAGAAAACCCTTGAGGAGACTTATTTATTGACTTCGTAGATTGGCTTCCCTTTCAGTGCTTACCACCGTGGAGAAAACTAGTCAAAATGACCCAGAGTAAAGAAGGGCTATAAACCAATGCTACGTCCTGGAATAAGCTGGTCAGATCGTCTGGTCTTATGCTTTGTCCTTCGTTTTGAACTCGGATGCCTTGGGGCTGCTTTTCTGCCTACTCACAATGACAAGGAACGTCTTTTGTTTGCGTCTTGTTTGAAAGAAGGGCTTGTTTTGAGGTTTGGACCACAAATAATAATCCATTGTTCTCTATAATAATAATCCACCCTCTTTAACAGAAAAAATCTGCTTGATGCAGTGTGGCTATCAGTTTATTTAAAAGAATAGCCAAAAATGCCCATTGTGTCCTGAGAATAAACATTTGGAAGATGGTTGGGAGGACTGGGGGAGTACTCGTGTTCTCCTTGGCCTAGAGTCATGGTTAAGACCTCAGGAAGAAAAAATTCGGAATATGATCATCAGTCCCGGGTGACAGTTCCCTTCCTTATTCTGCTCATCTGTAACAGTCTAAGAATAATTGGGACACTGCAGATACGGATTCTTTCCAAACTACATCCTTAAAAAATGTCTTATGTGGAAGATAATCTTTTCTGTTAGCTTTAATTGGTTTCATTTTTAGGCTAAATAATCTTCTTTCTAACCTTCATTTAATCCATGAATGTGTCTTTTTTTTTTTTTTTTTTGAATGTGTCTTTTTTAAGTGAAGATTATTTTATTTTAGCGGCAAGCCTTAAAATTCTTGCAGTTGGCTCTGCTTACAGATTTGAAAAAAGGAGCTATTTTTATATTATAAGTAATAGGTATTTTAATGACTATTTCTGGGCTTAGGCTAACTGAATAAACTCAGTGGGTGAAGTGAAAATGTGACCCAGTGTGGTCAGCTAGTTCTTGTATGGAGCACACTGAAATGCAACAGTAGATACGATTTCACTAAGGAAAGCAAACTGTGTTGTGCATGTTTTTTGCTGTAAATCCCTTAAAGGAGAAGGGTCAGTTAAACAATAAACGTGGCTTTTTTTTTTTTTAAGATGTTATTTATTTATTTTTGTGAGAGAGAGAGCGAGCAAGCACACATGTACACAAGCAGAGGAGGGGGGTATGGGGAGGGGCAGAGGGTGAAGCAGACTCCTCACCGAGCAGGGAGCCTGGTTTGGGACTCCATCCCAGCAGAAGGCAGACACTTAACCTACTGAGCCACACAGGTGCCCCTGGCTTTTTTTTTTAAGATTTATTTATTATAGCGCAGGGAGGGGGAGGGGCAGAGGGAGAAAGAAAAAGAATCTCAAGCAGACTCCCCACTGATCACAGGGTCCAATGGGGGGCTTGATCCCCAGACTCCGAGATCATGACCTAAGTCCAGCGCTTAATGACTGAGCCACCCAGGCGCTCCTAAATATGGCTTTAAATGAAATGATACCTTACCCAGAATAGTTTTAATTGCATTAAATATGGAAGATGAGAAAAGTTCAGTGTGATAGCAGTTGAAATTTAACAGGTAAATAGAACTGTTTAAAGAAGTGGGAAAAAATATGCCCTCTACGTTATTAAAAATAGACCATCAGCGAAGCAACCAAGATGTCCTTCAGGAGGTGAATATCCATAAATAATACCCATTATTCGGCAATAGAAAGAAATGAACTGTATTGCTATAAAATGACATGGAAGAAACTTAAATAAATATTGCTAAGTGATAGCAGCTAATCTGAAAAGGCTACATTTGCTGTATGATTCCAACCATATAATGGTCTAGAAAAGGCAAACTGTGAAAAGATGAGCGGTTGCCAGGGCCTTGGGGGAGGGAGGAGAGGAGTGAATAGGTGGAACACAGGGAATGTTTAGGACAGTGGAATGAGTCTGTGTTTTACTGTAATAGTGGATACATTGTCAAAACCCATGAAATGTGTAACACGGAGCGAGCCTTAGTATAAATGATGGGCTTTAGTTAACAGTATTGCCTCATCAGTTGTCCCGTGTACTACACTAACAAAAGATGTTACTAATAGGGGAAACTTGGTTGTGGGGGGGGGAAGTGAGGGAAAAGATGGGAACCCTCTGCTTCCTGCTCATTGTTTCTGTAACCCCAAGGCTGCTCTAAGAAAGAAAGTCTTGTTAATTTAAAAGAAAACATAAACATTAGGTATAGCTGAACTAGTGAAAATACCTTCTTGCTGAAAAACAGAAACAAAATCCTAAACCGTCAGCAGTTAATCCTGCTTTTAGGAAGTACCTGGCCGTGGAATATTCTGCCAAATGTGCGTAGTACACAATGGCAACAGATATACTGTATATATCGAATAACTTTCTTGTTGTCTTTGTCGTCTTCTCTAATAGATACGTACCATGGTATTTATGCTAAATCCTACTCAAGCTTTCTTTGTTCTTCTCTCTCCAGTGACCACTGGCGCATCAGCCTTGGAGGTATATACACCAAAGGAAATCTTCGTGGCCAATGGGACACAAGGGAAACTGACATGCAAGTTCAAGTCCACCAACACCACCGGCTCGTCGACCTCCATCTCCTGGAGCTTCCAGCCAGAGGGGACCGACACCACTGTGTCGGTAGGAATGCTCGCTTCTTCCTGTTGAGCCTCCCTCCTGGGTTCTTCCATGCTGTGGTATCGTGAATACTCATTCTTCTGATGGGTGGTTCACTTCCCAAAGGACTGCGTTGGCACGTAGATTCCAGGGCCCTTCTCTTGCTTCAAACTCTCTGGGAAAAAATAAGTTCAGCATCCCTTAAGTGCAGTTCTTTCCTTGGCTTCGCGTGGAGGGCACTCTCCCTTTGCCAGCCCCCTGTTCTTCTCCACCAAATCCCTTTATGGAATTTCTCTTCCACAGAGCAGCTTCTAGTCGACGCCGATGACTAATCCTGGTTTATCCTCCCCATTTCATAGCTTTCATTTGCCCCATTTTTATTTCTATTTCTTTGAACTATTCCTATTTTATACACACACACACACACACTCTCTCTCTCTCTCTCTCTCTCTCTCTCTCTCTCTCTCTCCGTTCTGATTTAAGTATGAGGTTTTTGATCTCTAGTCCCTCCGGTTCAGCGGTAGTCCCGGGCCTTGCTGCGCAGGGGCTCTGTAGGGTCCTCAGAATCGTGTGCTCTCGCTCTGGGATCATTAGGGGGAGGAAAGGTACGAGCGGGACTTCAGACTCATGTGCGTGGCTGAACAAAGATGAGCGCCAGAGAGCACACAGGAAGGTTAGTCCATCAGCAGCCGAGGGCGAGCTGAGCAGTGCGGTGCTTCCACGTGGACTGACCATCTGATTCTTTTTTTAAATACACTTTTTAAAGATTTTATTTATTTATTCGAGAGAGAGAGAGCATGTAAGAGCACAAGCAGGGGGAGGGGGAGGGGCAGAGGCAGAGGGGGAAGCAGACTCCTCGCTGAGCAGGGAGCCTACTGCGGGGCTCCATCCCAGGACCCCGGGATCCTGAGCTGAGCTGAAGGCAGATGCTTCACTGGCTGAGCCACCCAGGCGCTCCAGCCCCCCTGATTCCTGTCTGCAAGGCGAGGATGAGCAGACCTCCCCCTGGGGCTGCTATGAGGGTCACGGAGGATAGTTCACGTCAAGTGCTAGGGACCGTGTCTGGCTCCTGAGGGGCTAGTGTGTGCAGTCTATCCTGTTTCTGTGGTTCCATCTGCATGTGCTTTAGCGGGTTTCACATTTCGGGGTGTCTGTAGTCAGCAGGGACAGAGTCTGCCGCTTCTCTCTAAGATAAATTCTTTAGCGTGATGACGAGTTACATCACTGAGCCTCCTCTGGAGGCTGAGCCCCTTGCATGCCTCTGTCACATCGCCTGCTCACCCTTGCGAGGAACACGCGTTCTCCCCACTGCAGATTTGGGGGGCCTGGGAAACTGCTCAGAGGGTCATGACCTACCCCAGGTCACACCATACAGGCTGGAATTGTTCAGACCCTGTTTGGTTGCCCTCTAGTTGCTCTCTTATTTCTTTGACAGAGAGATCACAAGTAGGCAGAGAGGCAGGCAGAGAGAGAGGAGGGGGAAGCAGGCTCCTGGCTGAGCATCTCTGAGCCTAATGCGGGGCTCGATCCCAGGACCGAGATCATGACCTGAGCTGAAGGTGGAGGCTTTAACCCACTGAGCCACCCCGGCGCCCCTCAGATGGAAAAATTTGTTAAGCGTGTTTACTGTCTCTAGGCTTTAGGGATTGCGTAAAGCTGTGGTTCTCGATCTTATTATTCATGATCACCTTCCTACGGAGTCTCTTTGAAACACACTTTCCTAATTTCTGTCCCCCTTCTATGAAATTTTAAGACTACAGGTACACTGTTAAATCTGTGCTTTATGTGTAAAAGAGTACGATTTTTTTCTTATCCTTCTCTGTCCTTGGAGCCAATATTTGCCCCCGCGGTGAGAGACGTCACCCCCTTGAGAATGCATGGTTTGGAAACTCTAGAAGCTGCTATCTGTCCATCTGTGGAAGTGTAGAGTGTCTTTTTTTTTTTTTACGGAGAGTATTTGTGCAAAAAATTTCCCCTTGATGCCTTTCCTGAAAGAACAGAGTGACTACCTGTCCATTATCCCTAGATCATGAGTTCCTGAGGGTCTCCTTTGGGAACTCAGGGTGTGTATAGAGATGATTGTAGCCCCTGGAATAAAACTTTACCCTGAGTGGCTTCACTTTCATATGCAATGTCGTCAAAGCTACCTATTGTCTGTTGAAATAAGTCTCCAAGAGAAAGTCTCTGTTGCTCCGGGTTGGAATATGTTATACCTGACTTCCAAATTCTTAAGTGGACCTGTGCCTCCCAGGATTTTCACAAAAAAGGAAGACACCCTGAGAGGAAGGAAGGCTGAGGTCAAGTCCAGGAGTGCAGATGTCGATAACTTACTCACTGGGTACGGCTGGGGGTGACTCTACGTGAGGTTGCACAGGAGCGAGTGAGAGCAGGAATCGTGCGGACGTCATGGGGAAGTGGTCTGCGTCTTTCATGGGAGCATGGCCTCGGTGCAGAAAATGCTTCCTACAGATGCAAAATTAAGCACACAGAAGTTTACTCAAATGAGTCCAAACCTGTGAGGGTTTCCCAACTCAAGTCTTTGGTAAGAGTGGATGTGAGGGGCATTGTTTAGCCCATAGAAAATAAAACCTCACCAGGAAGACACCCAGTGATAACTTTCTCTCAAAAAGTTGGCTCCATTTATGCTCAAAACATTCTTGTCAAGTGGGTTGAGTCAAGTTTACAAGACTTACTATAAAGAACATGCTGTATTTTTCATTAGCATATTTAGCTAATCAAATTATACTTACACACCAACCTGATTACGGGTAATTCCCGAACGCTTAGCTATTGATATAAGATCTTTTAACTCAAAAGTATCAGAATATGTTTAAAAAGATGACCAGATACTTTGGTTTTTATAGGTTTCCGGGAAAATTCAAGCCCAACGTACCATAGATGGATTTTCTGGTCTGTGGAATTAGGGTCCCATGTCTAAACTGGAACTCATCTTCTCTCCCCTTTATTTACCTTCTTTGCTAGTTCTTTTTGGGTAGTTGTGTTTGTGTAAGGACTCAATATTTATTTATTAATTTATTTTTAAGTTTTTACATTTTTTTTAAAAGATTTTATTTATTTGACAGAGAGAAACACAGCAAGAAAGGGAACACAAGCAGGGAGGTGGGAGAGGGCGAAGCAGGCTTCCCACTGAGCAGGGAGCCCGATGTGGGGCTCCATCCCAGGACCTGAGCCAAAGGCAAACGTTTAACGACTGAACCACCTAGGTGCCCCAGGACTCGATTTTTAAATCTTGAGTCTTAAAAAAAAAAAAAAAAAAATCTATCTATCTATCTATCTTGAGTCTTGTTGGGGGTTTTTGGTCCTGTCCTTCCCTATCTGCTCCCACTTCTTTTCCACCCCAGGAAATAAGAACGTTAGCTGTTCTTTTTTTTTTTTTTAAGTTGTTTTAATTAATTTATTTGACAGAGAGAGAGAGATCACAAGTAGGCAGAGAGGCAGGCAGACAGAGAGGGGGAAGCAGGCTCCCTGCTGAGCAGAGAGCCCGATGCGGGGCTCAATCCCAGGACCCTGAGATCATGACCTGAGTTGAAGGCAGAGGCTTCAACCCACTGAGCCTCCCAGGCGCCCCAAATGTTTGCTGTTCTTAACAAGCATGTAGGTTTTATTAAGCACAGGGTATATGCTTGATAAATGGTAGTAATAATATCATCGTTACTATTAATATTTTCCTGTGATCATTTAGGCATCATAGAGGGTGGATTAGAGAAGATTGAGACCAGTTAAGAGGCCACAGTCTAAGATGAGAGCACAAAATGAGGTATTATCAGTGGGACTTCAATAGAGAAGTAGAACTGACAGGATTAGTAGGTTAACTGAATGGGAAGGAAGGTAGAGGAATCAAGGATTACTCTAGGATTTATGGTTTGGAAGACTGGAGTCATCCACCAGTTGAGATGGGACACACAGATGGAAGGTGAAGTTTATGGGAGAAGTTTATGGGAGAAGGTGACAGACTTGGAGGTGGGACAGCTGGGTTGTAAAGTGAGTCGGCAGTTGGGTGAGGATTCAGAGCTCAGGGGAACACCACAGGTGGAGAGAGGGGTTGGGGAGTTACCCAAATATCAGTGGTCCTTAAATACAGGAGCGGACGAGATCACAGGGAGGATTCACTGTGCTCAGAGGGTTCTGAAAATGTTTGAGTTACTACAGAGGTTGTGGTTGACTCATGCTGATTTCTACCCCTGGCCCACTACCATCCCACCGGTGAATAAGGAGAAAGGCATCAGGCCTCCTGCAGAGCTGCTTGGATTGAAGCCAAGTCTCGGGATAGATCCCCCACCCACTAGACCATACCTGGCTTCCAAGGTGCTGGGCTTTACAAGGTTTCTTTGAGAAATGAGTTCCTTTGCTAAAAAGCAGGTGTGAGGAAAGTTAGCTGCAGGCTGAATCTTCAAAGAGAAATGAGGACATTGGGGTGTCTAGGCTTCCTCTTGCACACCTGTAACATTTACCTAGGAAACCAGTACGTAAGTGGGAGAATCCCATCAGGTTAACTAACTGATCTGTGATATTTAGGCTTTGCCTGCTTCAGGTCTTTGTAGAACTAAGTGGTAAACTTCGTGAATTCAGACCGAAACCTTTGGATTCACAGGCTCAATCATGGTGTGGTCACTGGCTCTGAAGGGTCAGATGGTCCTGACTTTGACTTTGGATCCACCCCCTGTGATCACTGTGACCTTGAGCAAATGGCTTCTTTGAGTCTCCTTTTCCTTATGTATGAAAAATGGGCAGTAATCACTCTATCAGTGGCATATTGAGAAGATTTGCGATGATACACGAGTTTATTTCTTCAGCTGAAATAGGATCGAACCCCATGATTTCTACTCTGGTCTGACTTCTATCCCATAGCTCACTTGTCATACGAAGTTGTATGTCTTTCTCTGTGAAGTCTTTTGAAAGAGGTACCTTTCCACAGCACACGTGTTACGGAATTTAGAGTGCCTGCGTGTGAGAAGAGCTCATGTGTTCTTTTTTTCTTTCTTTCTTTTTTTTTTTTTAATGTGTTCTTTTTTTCTGATTGCAGTTTTTCCACTACTCCCAAGGACAAGTGTATCCTGGGAATTACCCACCATTTAAGGACAGGATCAGCTGGGCTGGAGACCTCGACAAGAAAGACGCATCAATCAACATAGAAAATATGCAGTTTATCCACAATGGCACCTATATTTGTGACGTCAAAAACCCCCCTGACATTGTTGCCCAGCCAGGACACATTAGGCTCTATGTCGTAGAGAAAGGTACTTCCTTGAGTATTTTGGCAGTGGTGACACAGTCCCCTTTATCTCAGGTTTAGCTGGAGAGCGAGAGTTACATTTCCGGGTGTGGCGGAGAGGAGTATGTTTGTGCTGCAGTTAAGCGCCCTGCCCCCGTGTCCCTGTGGCTCGCCCCCACGGGTGAGGTCGGGGAGCCCCTGTTTCTCCAGCTGGACGAGCCAGTTTCTCCATCTGTATACCTGGAGCCCACTGATCCAAATTTGGGAATGTTCATTCTTCAGTATTAATTAGAAGTAAGACCGAATTCACAATGGGCGGGAAGGGGTGGGCAGTGGGAAAGAAGATGACTACGACGTCCATATTCACCGAGGGAGAGTGTTCACATTTGCAAAAGCAGGAGTTTTTTTCTTCCCTTTCTTGGAAAATAAGCAGGAAATGCAGGTTCTGGTGTCTCCTTTTGAGACAAAGTCTGCTTTGTTGGGGAGCAAATTGAGGTAAATTCACACCCCTGGAATTTCTCTGGCTTTAGAGCACCGAGAGGGAGGGATTGTGTGGGTAGAAATCCTCCGCTCTGTAGCTCATTCTTCACCCGTTCATGTTTGTACGTCATCAGTCAGACACCAGGAGCTCGTAACGTGGACGCTAAAAGAAGAAGTGGAAACTGCTAAAGCACTTGCTTATTAATTTAATAAAATCCCACTTCTTCTCTTGGTAGCAAAGTACCTTAAAACGATTTTGTTCTTTCTCTCCAGAGATCTTGCCCGTGTTTCCAGTTTGGGTGGTGGTGGGTATAGTTACTGCTGTGGTCCTAGGTCTCACTCTGCTCATCAGCATGATCCTGGCTGTCCTCTATAGAAGGAGAAACTCTAAACGGGATTATACTGGGTAAGAAACGCTGCTTTGGGGGCGGGGAGGAGGAGGTGGGGAAGGAAAGGAATCAAAAAAAAACTTGTGTATTTTTGGGGGAAAAAGAATGGTGAAGTATTAGCTACTGTTTGCTTTCACGTTGGAATCGGGGAGCGTGTCCTTCGGGGGCCAGCAGAGGCCTGTGGGTAAGCGTGGACTGTGGCGCTCGGCCCGCTCCAGAGGGCCTGTCGTGGGTTCGGCGCTCGGCATGGCCGTCTTACCCTCCCGACCACAGTTAGGACCGCAAAGCCACAGACGTCCCTTTCCCACTCTGAGTGTGGTTTGAATCTCTTGGTAGTAGTCTCACAAGGTTCTTCTTTTCAGTTAGGTAAATGTAAAATGCTAGTCCCAAAGCATGGCGCTAATAAACAGCTCCAGCGGACGTGATGGTGAGGGCTTTTCCACTTTTGTTGTTTTGTAAGCAGTTTTATTGCTTTGGTCGTTCTCGAATGCATGGCTGGGCTCATCCAAGCTGGGCTAATAAGAGTTGAATACCCAAATATACCAGCGATAAAGAGAGGTCGATTTTCTCTTTGCTTATGGCTTCTCAAAGGGAAGGTCTCGGAGCAGAGGGTGCGTGTCTAACTGAAGGACCTTCTCTCTCCCCCGCTCCAGCCGAACAGCTGGCCCGTGTAAGCTGTGTAGGACTCCCGGCGGAAGGCCGAGCGGAGCCCGGGTTCAGGCTGCAGCACGGGCCGGGCCCCCTGTGCGCGGGCTCGCCGGAAGCAGCCTGAAGGGGGTGTGCTCCGAGGGGATTGCATGCCCCAGACCCCCGCGCTGGTGGACAGTGGGAACCCGGGCTCCGCTGCTCTGGTCTTTAGGAGTGCCGTGTTCTAACAAGTTTGAGTGTTCACGTTCAGATCTTGTTTGCTTGGAATGCTCTGTTCTGTTGACTCTGTCTTCCCCTTGGCATGGTGGGTGCTTTACGAAGAACTGTAACTAGAGTGTTGGTTCCCGACTTGAGACTAATCCAGGGCGGTGACATGCCTGGGTCTGCACTTCTTGCTTTGGGGCTCCTGAGGGGGCAGAAAAGTGTGCCTTAGAATCCTGCATGGCATCATGAATGCTGCTTTTCTTCTTACTGTGGTTTTTTTTTCCCCTCCCCTGCTTTTTCTACCTTGGTGTGCCGGGATCAGCTCCTGCTTATCTTCCACTTCTTAAGAAAAGCTGACATAGACGACACACGGGGACTGTAACAGGGCTGGGGTCCTCTTCCGCTCCCACTAGACACATGGTAACTAATCACATTGCCCGTGGCTGTTAACCTCGACGTGTATGTATTCAGCCCATCCCCCTCATCCACAACTAACCAGCTAGCTCTGAGCTAACCGAACAGTTATTACAGTTTGTCCACAAATACGTCCTGTGTTTGCGCTGGCAACTCGTCGAGCGTACCTTCCCAGGGACACTGGGTTGTCAGGTTTCCTAGAGGTTTTATGCATTTGAGTATATATGTGTTCTTCATGTAGAATGGCTTTGTGTGTGTGTATGTGTGTGTATTTTAGTGTTCTTTCATATGTGAATTGTGTTGTTAGTGATTGAGACCCTCTTTGTGTTAGATACTCAGACCATTTTGGTTTGGGATACAGAACTTCCTGTTTCAGAGAAGATGCAATTCACAGAACACACAGTTTGCTTTGGCCTTAGTAACCACACTTGAATGTGAACCACCCCCCCAAACTCCTAAGAGTTTCTTTAAAAAATGCATCATAAAGGATTTAAGCTCTGACAAATACCATTAGAGAATCCCTAATGAGTTACCTCCTGGCGTTCACTTTTTCTTCTTTATTTATGAGATACTGCTTGTTCTGAAAGACCCCCAGAGCCCTGAACGTTCAGCCTGTGTGATGTGACATCCCACAGTTTCTTATCATTTGTGACTTCCTGGGTTTTCTTTGGTTGGGTTGTGGTATTAGTGGGGAAACTGAATCTGGGGAGCTAAGGAATGGAAGGAATGAGACGAGCCAAGGCGACGAGCCTGGATGTGGATCTGTAATTTCTGAAATACATTCAGCAGAGGTTTACCTTGGATCACTGTTACGAAGGCTTAGCGTGCTCCTTTAAACATTAATCCCAGAGGAGGAGTGATAGCAGAGGAAAAACACAAAGCAGCAAAAGGATAAGTGAGCCCTATAGCCAGAGTCCCGCTCAGGAGATAGCGTGATTGCAAAGTGGGGCAAAGAAGTCGCGCCACGATGGTTTCTGTCCGCACACAGTAGGTCCATCGACTTGAAAGAAATAGCGTCAGGGATGAAAAATAGCCTCAAGATCTGTGACCATTTTGCTACTCATTGTTCTGTTGTGTTTTGTTTTATCTGGTGCTTCATCTTGTCATCACTTGCCTATCTATATATTTTTTCCCATTTATTTAAAAAAATTTTTTTAATATATATACATTTGTTCTCCACACTGCCAACTCATCAGCTGCAGTACATCAGAGAGTGTGTCACCACTTAAGCAGGCTCCACGGAAGTCCCCATCTGACACAGAGGGTCTAGTAAAGAGCCTGCCTTCCGGATCCCACCAGGTAATGGCTGATTGCAGTTCTGCCCACCGTTCTGTGCTGTCACTTTCCTGGTGCAGGAAACAACACTGAGCCATACGACAGGAAAGAGAGGAAGAGGGGAAATAAGAGTTTGTTTAGGAGGGCCACAAGAAAATATGTGGAGAAGAATCCGACCTGCATAAAGGTTTCCACCAAAGCACTGCTAATGGATTGCCTACTAATAATGCCGCTGCTCTCGGCCAGATGAAATTAGGAAATGGCCTTGTCAGATGTAATTCCTTAACTGCTTAAGGAAATAAATCTAGTGAACTAGATTATGTTTTGAGGCGCTCTGCAAGACAAGGAATTAGCGGGGGAAATTTGGTATTCTTGGTATTGAAAATGAAACAGAAAACATTATTTTGTATGAATTCTTTAGAAGGATCTGAAAGTAAACATGTGTCCGAATAATTGGTAGGCTTGATGAATGAGGAAAGGCATTGATTTCTACTTCTTATAGAAAGTAAAGAAGAGGGCGCCTGGGTGGCTCAGTGGGTTAAAGCCTCTGCCTTTGGCTCAGGTCATGATCTCAGGGTCCTGGGATCGAGGCCCGCATCGGGCTCTCCTCTCAGCAGGGAGCCTGCTTCCCCCTCTCTCTCTGCCTGCCTCTCTGCCTACTTGTGATCTCTCTCTCTCTCTGTCAAATAAATAAATAAGATCTTAAAAAAAAAAAAAATAAGAGAAATAACTTTTATTTGAAACTCAGCATAGAATCTAGCATCGTGGTTGATGACGTGTTTCGGCTGTTTGTTGGGACTCTAACTGTGGCATGGCAAAAATTCCAGAGCTTAGCACCAATTCTGTCCTTCTGGGGTAGAAAGCATTCTAAGAAATTTGGCCAATTCCAGCTTTTCCGTGAGGTGTTTTGGAGCTCAGATGGATTTAAAAGGAAGTAAGGGAAAGAATAATAGTGCTCTATGAAAGGTGGTACTCATGCTCTTATTCCACAGCCGTTAATACGCAGTGAGGACACTGAGGCATTGTGATGTTAACTCACTAAAAGCACACACCCAGCAGATCGCAGAATTGAGCCTAGAACTCAAGTTCTAGCACATTCTCTGTCCTATCATAACATTGGGGCTCATGACTAATTCCTAGTCCTCATGACTAATTCCTAGTCTGTCTTTCTCAGATAACATGGTATGTCTCAGATACCTCAGTTCACTAATTCGGATTGCAGGTGGGAATTGGGTTATGAATAAAGGCTTGAGAGTTAGGCATAACATCTGAAGAAGGCTTGGAAACTTTTTCTTCTGCTTTAAGTGCTGTGGGAGTTGCTCACCTGTTCAAAACAAACAAGGAAAAAAGAAAACCAGAATGGTGTTTGGACATTGGAAAACAAAACAGCGCAGTGTGGTGCTGTGATCCCTGAGAGAAAGGACAAATAAGAGGAGCCCTGGGACTGTCTGAGCTTACTGCCTTGAGGCGGTTTCCAGACTGCGGGACGCACAGACAGAGCTCAGTTGTCTCAGTGAATTGAGGAGCAGAAGTCGGCGTCTGGGGAGGCCAAGGCATCTAGGGTTTATGAGGCAAAGTACCAGAGAAGAAGAAACTACACGGAGAAAAAGGGATGTGCAGAGGTGGGACTCCCTTGAGCCTTTTCCTGGTAGAGATTTTTGCATGCATGGGAGAAAACACCCTCCAATCAGAGAAGGAACCACTCGAAAAGCAGGAGGTTTTCAGGGCTGGGAACTGTTTGTGTTCCTAAAGGCCGGAGTGCAGAGACCTCGTGATTCCAGCGTACTGGTCGGTCGCGGTCCTCAGGACGGTGCCTCAGTAGTAGGGCTCATGCGGCGCCAGGATGTGGGCACCGGGGACCCACCGTAGCAAAGCTTCAAAGGAGGCCTTTAAAGAATCAAACTAAACTGGAAGTATTTTAGCCGCATGCCAGAACAAAAATCCCACACTCTTTACAAGAATACAACAAAATCCAGCCCCCAACAATGTCAAGTTTACAGTGTCTAGCACCAATCAAAAATTACCACGCGTACCGAGAAGCAGGAAAATAATAACACAGCCAGGAGAAAAGCCAATCAATAGAAACAAACCCAGAAATAACAGACAATGGACATAGAACCAGGACTTTTAAACAAGTATGAAAATCTTAGAAATAACCTTCATGATATAAAGGAAACCTTGACGAGACCAAACGGGGCGGCAGTGGGGGGAACACAGCAACATTGGGTGGCATAAACCACAGAAGAAAAGATCAGTAAGCTGAAAGACACAGCAATAGAAACTATCCAAAATGGAGCATGAAGAGAAGGGCATACTAGAGAAGATGGGCAATATCTGATTAGGGTCGGAAAAGGGAAGGAAAGAGAAGGGAATAAGAAAAAAAAATTACATATAGCCAAATGCTTTCCATTCTTTTAACTATTCTGGCATGCATCTTCATGTTTCTAAACAACTTTATTATGTTACTACTTCTAGATACTTCAGTTTTAGATATTATCTGCCGGCTCCATACTATGGTAAATGAGAATATACATTTCTTTTTCTCCCAGTCTTTTTTCCCAACACACATTCTGTACACATACATACACACAGGCCTCTTCCCAATGTGATTATGTCACTGTATTTAGGTATATTTCAGAATTGTGTGTACCTTTTTATTCCCACTATTGCATCACATGTATTTGCTTCCTTTTAAAATTTTTCGTTTTTCATGGAGTCAATATTTGCCTTATTATTTTTTTGCATAGTTTTCTAAGTAGGTATTTATTTATTTATTTAAAAGATTTTATTTATTTATTTGAGAGAGAGAGAACAGGGATAGAGGGAGAGGGAGAAGCAGGCTCCCCGCTGAGCAGGGAGCCCAACTCGGGGCTCAATCCCAGGCCCCTGGGATCATGACCTGAGCCGGAGGCAGATGCTTAACTGACTGAGCCACCCAGGTGCCCTTTTTTAAATAATTTTCAAAAGCTATTTCTTACTCTCTCATTATAACATCCTGTACTTGTTTTCATGAATGCATCGTCTTCTCTCTGAGCGTGTCATTTTTTCGTAGATTTTATGTGATTTTTTATTTTTTTAAGATTTTATTTATTTATTTGACAGAGAGGGAGACAGCAAGAGAGGGAACACAACCAGGGGGAGTAGGAGGGGGAGAAGCAGGCTTCCCACTGAGCAGGGAACCCGATGCGGGGCTTGATCTCAGGACTCTGGGATCATGACCTGAGCCGAAGGCAGACACTTAACGACTGAGCCACCCAGGTGCCCTGTAATTTTTTTTAAAATGTTTTCTTCTGTCACTTGATTTTGCTGTTTCTTTTCAGTTATCTTTTTCTCTTTTAATTTCTTTTATGTTAGAAGCTTTACTCAAATGCTCAATGATCCTTGGTTACCCATTGATATTTAAGGTACTCCAGTCTGATCTGAAGCTCCTTGTGTAGAGACAGAGCTTCCTGGGTAATGGGCTTCCCTGTTGGTATAAAGAGCTGGCTGTCTTCCATCGGGGGACCTCTAAGTATTAACTGCTGGGAGTCTTTTTTTCTTGGGTTCATCACTTTCTCCAGAAGGAAATCCCTGCTTGGGAGCCGAGCAGAGGAAGGAGAGATGAGGGCTCACTGCTCTGTAAGCAGACCTGCCCACCCTGTTTTGAGGGCTGACACCTCCCCCTGCCGTGCCTGCTGTCCCTGAGTCAGAGGCTGCCTCACTTCCTGCGAGTAAACCCCCAGGGTTCTGCCCAGGCCAAGGTTGGTGAGAAATAATCCAACCGTGGTGTCGATCTGTATTGGCAGTTTTGAGCATCTGCAAGGTAACACCAGATGAGCTTTGGGAGTAAAATTGGGGCGTTCCTCACAGTGGATTCCTGGGTGATTTCCTTTGTGCTCAGGGCAGACCCCTGAAGGCCTCTTCTGTCCCCATCGGGCTGTAAGTCAGGGTTTCTGTTCAGGTGGCATGCACCTGAGTACGTCTGACTCAGTTATTTTTATCAAGTCCTACTGTACCTTTTATTTTACAGTTGTACTTGTTAAAACTAGTTTCTGGCTTACCTGTTTCTGGAACTTACAAATCCTTTGCCAGTTAGCGCCAGGCTTAGAAGTAGATCATGTGATTTCCTAGCAGACTTCTCCTCTAGCTTTTGTTTTATTTGGCTTTGCATCTCATGGCCCTGTCAACTCACAACAGGGACTGTTCTCCTAAGGTAAAAACATTTGCTTCCTTCACACTATAAAATTCCGAAGTGCAGAGTGCCTGGGTGGCTCAGTCATTAAGTGTCTGCCTTTAGCTCAGGTCACAGTCCCAGGGTCCTGGGATCGAGCCTGCATTGGGCTCCCCACTCAGTGGAAAGCCTGCTTCTCCCTTTCTCACTCCCCCTGCTTGTGTTCCTTCTCTCTCTGTCTCTCTCTCTATCAAATAAATAAATAAAATCTTAAAAAAAAATAAAATTCCCAAGCGCCATAGAGCATTAGCGGGTGATCTTAGTGTGTGCTTTTTTAGTCTTAAAGATTTATTTATTTATTTTAGAGAGAGAGAGAGAATGAGCAGGGGGAGGGGCAGAGGGAGAGAGTCTCCAGCCAGACTCCCCGCTGAGCGTGGAGCCCAACACAGGGCTCGATCTCCCAACCCCGAGATCATGACCTGAGCCGAAATCAAACGTGTTGCTCAACCGACTGAGCCCCCCCGCCCCGGCACCCCTGGCATGTGCTTTTATTCACCGTCACTCACATGCCATCTTCAGTTTCCGTAGCAATGCCTCTCTGAGCACCGGAGTATTTGATGGAAGTTGTTCTCCCCAGAATCCTTATGATACATACTCTCTCTTCAGTTTGTTTAAATGGAGATGCAAAGGTTTTCACAGTTGAGGAAAAACTTACTTGACCTGTTATGTTCATCTTATTAGGGAATTTAAGAGATTCTTTACCTTTATTTTATTTATTTATTTGACAGAGAGAGCACAAGCAGGGGGAATTGGAGAGGGAGAAGTAGGCTCCCCGCTGAGCAGGGAGCCCGATGCAGGACTCGATCCCAGGATCCAGGGATCATGATCTGAGCCAAAAGCAGATGCTTAACCAACTGAGCCACCCAGGCGCCCTAGATTAATTACCTTTTATAAGTTGAATGCAATGAAACATAAGGATTCTCTTAAGAATCTAATCTGTATGTTCCGGTTTGATCACTTCCACACACGCGTGGGTGCTTACCATACGGGCAGCATAGGCTGAATGGGGGAAATCCAGGGATGAGTAGCATCCAGACCCCGCCCCCAAGAACCTTAGAGTCTCCTGGGTTATTAAGATCATTTTTAGACTTTTCCGTGATGTCCTGAATTTTTTTTTTTAAATCCTAATGAAATAGGTTTTGGGTTTTTTGTTTGTTTGTTTTCGTTTTGTTTTTTTGAATACCCTGACAAACAGCCTTGAGGAAATCTTCATATTTAGATGAACTCCGAGGTAGTGTTTTAAGAATTAGTGGTGTGTTGGGGCTCCTGGGTGGCTCAGTCGTTAAGCATCTGCTTCGGCTCAGGTCATGATCCCAGGGTCCTGGGATCGAGACCCACATCAGGCTCCCTGCTCGGCGGGGAGTCTGTTTCTCCCTCTCCCACTCCCCCTGCTTGTGTTCCCTCTCTCATTGTCTCTGTCAAATAAGTAAATAAAATCTTAAAACAAAATAAAAAAGAATTAGTGACGTGTTACAGACTGACACTGACTCAGGTCCAGCCAGTGGTGTTAACTTGGGGAGAATTATTTCACCTCAGCATCTGTTCCTCCTCTCTGAAATAATGGGTTGGGGCAAGTCGATCTTCTCATTTTTCTGTTTTTAATTATAAGGGCCCGTGGTGCACTGTGCTTTATAAGGACAGGAGTAGCAGTTGCTGCCCACGCTAGCAATCAGATGGGTGAAGTGGGGGCATGGATAGGAATATTTGCAAACTATCCCTTGGTACTTTCTTTTTTCTTAATAAAGATTTTATTTATTTATTTATTTGAGAGAGAGAGAGTGAGAGAGCATGAGAGGGGAGAAGGTCAGAGGGAGAAGCAGACTCCCTGAGGAGCCTGGAGCCCAACACAGGACTCGATCCCAGGACTCCAGGATCATGACCTGAGCCGAAGGCAGTCGCCTAACCGACTGAGCCACCCAGGTGCCCCTCCCTTGGTACTTTCTTCCGGGGTTTTATCATGACATGTTCCCTGATCAGCAAAACCTTCCACTTCCTACCTGCCGGCACCATCTGAGAATCTAATAGATTTCTAATTACTACTTGGAGGAATAAATAATTCCATGTTATTTTATCAGAAGAAGAGAAATAACAGGCGAGCACTAAGGAGGAAATTTACAAAAGGTGAGACATAACACCCAACCAGGACATTAAGTTTGCTGTTTTATTCGTCTTTCTTGGGTCACTATTTTTTTGGAAGGCTTGAGTAAAAGTAGCTTTAACAGTCAGAGGTTTATTGACTCACAAGGGGTCCCAAAGCAAGGTACTTCTGTGTTCTTTAGTTCAGTGGCCCCACAGTGTCATCAACGACATAGTTCTTTCCACCGTATTCTTTTTTTAAGATTTCATATTTATTCGACAGAGAGAGACAGTGAGAAAGGGAACACAAGCAGGGGGAGTGGGAGAGGGAGGAAGAAGCAGGCTTCCTGCTGAGCAGGGAGCCCAATGGGCTTGATCCCAGGACCTCCAGAACATGACCTGAGCCCAAGGCAGACGCTCAACGACTGAGCCCCCCCCGGGCGCCCCCACCCACCGTATTCGTGTTCTTTCATCCTCTGCATATTGTCTTTGTTCTTGGGCTCCTTCCCATAGCTCCCAGATGGCTGCCATGGTTTCTGCCATGAAGAATAGGCAGCTGGGAGAAGAGCTGAATCTCCTCCCATGCGATTTTTAATATGGAGAAAAATCTTTACCAGAAGTTCCCCAGGAGACTTCTCTGAGTCCCCACCGGGAGTGGGTCACATGCTGATGGCTCTTCCAGTCCTCGGCAAGGGGACAGGGATGATGACTGGCTTCACCCCTGGGGGCAGGGAAAGGTGGGGTCATTTACCTGAGCAAAGGGACAGTGAACACCAAACCGAAATTAGGGTTCTTCCAGCGAAGTGGAAGTAGAAGGTTGGGTTGGGAAGGGTGTTAGGTAGGCACTACTTAGAGGATTCTGGCATTAGGGATGAGAAGTAAAACTCTTTTCTTTGTGAAGTTTAGTTTGAAGTAATTTTTGTGGGTATCTTTCCTGAATCGTTTTCTGGAAATGGTTAATGTTTTGTATGCAAAAGGCAGGTGTCAGTGGGGGGCGGTGATGGAGCGGACTAGTTCGGTACCTGTCAGCCAGGGGCGCCCTAACGTTTGAAGTGCGCACGCACATCACCGCGTCCGGTCCTCACCGCGGCCCTACGAGGCACGTTGTTTTATCGTCCCTATGTTACACGTGAAGAAACTGAAGCTTTGTTAGGTTGAGTCACTCGCTCAAGGTTACTAGGTAATGGCAGAGCTGGTGTTTGACCCAGGTCTGTCTGGCTCAGAGGCAGGTGCTTATTTTCTCCTGCCTGCCCAGTTCTTTTCAAGTCCGTTTAGATACTCGATCTCATTTATCTCAGAGTCCTAATATGTAGATGTGTTTCACACTTATTTTTGGCAATGACATAAATACTGAAAAAGCTGGGTTTTTAAAATTTTTTAAATTTATTTTGTTTATTTATTTGACAGAGAGAGAGATCACAAGTAGGCAGAGAGAGGGGGGTAAGCAGGCTCCCCGCCAAGCAGAGAGCCCGATGCGGGGCTCAATCCCAGGACCCTGAGATCATGACCTGAGCTGAAGGCAGAGGCTTTAACCCACTGAGCCACCCAGGCACCCCTGAAAAAGCTGTTTTGTGAATAGTCACTGAGCATATGGTAAAAGTAGACGTTCTTTGGTGGTGCCTATGCTAAGGGATCGGGCGTGACTGAGGTTAGAAAGGGCTGCAGAGACTATGGAAAGTAGACCGCAGGACAGAACACAGTAGCTTAAGTAGTGTGATTAATGCATGTTCGGGGGTAGGCCTCCTTGCTCTTCCATAATCCTTTCGTCATGAACCCTCTCCCCACACCTTCACCTGTATGTGTTTATATTGGAATACTTTTCATACACATGGAATTCAGGAGTAGTTTAATCTCTAACTGGCACTAAAAGGAGAGACCTTACTGGTATTTTAACATTTACTGACTCTCAGCCTATTCTGTCTTCTTTCTTGTCTTTGTTTTCTCTGTTCTCTTTCTTTTCCACTCACCTAGTGGACCAGTGGCCTATTGCTGTGTAACAAACCACCCCTAAACATCATGGCTGAAAAGAGCCACCATATCTATTTGGCTCCCAGTTCTGTAGGCTGGTTGGGCAGATCTGGCCGGGAGAGTTCGGCCGTGTCTGCTGGCTCACTCATGCCCCTGCAGTCGCCCGGACCGTCTACATGGTCTCAGTCCCAGTCTGTTCGGGGACAGGCTGTTGGCCTGAGAGGCAGCCCTGGGATACTGTTTTGACTCCACTTCAGGTGCACACCGTGCAGCCCCGACAGCCGGCATGTCCCTTCTGGAGAACTTGGAGGGCCCGCACTCCTCGGGAGCCCCCAGGACACATTAGGGGAGGCAGGCTCTGGGGCTCCTAGGTGGGAATTCGGTTGTTGAGTTGAAACTATAGGCTTCTGGCTACTGAGCTTGGGATTCCAAAGTTGAAAGCTTTAGCACAATATTTGACTTCTCAAGGAGAGTTTCCTGGATTGGGAGAAAAGTTGACTTTGGGTTGTATTGAACTTGTCTTTTGCAATAAGGGCTATTGTGTTATTGTTGTTTATAAGTGTAGAATCTCTGGGTTGGAAGGGAGGGACGATAAGGGTCGTGAAGTGCAAGTACTGTCTGGTGTTTGAAACTCCAGCCTCTGCTCAGACGTCCCCCCCCAGGAGCCAGAGGGACTCACTGTGCCCACCCCCCTACCTGCTGTCACCCGCCTTCCCTGGCTGCCCTGCCTGGGGCCCTGGAGCCCCCTTCCTCATTGCTGAGGCCAAAGGGAGGACTTCTTCTACACTAGTCCATCCAGAGTTGTCTTCACATTGCTCCAGGTCATAGCTTTTTGGTTTTTTATTTTAAAACAGGAAAAATAGTTACCTGTCTTAGATATCAAAGAAGCAATACCTTTATTAGTTATGATAGGATCAGACCGAAAGAATTATACTCTAAGCAGGTACATGAGAGAATATTTGAAATGTTTTTAAGCACCTGTTTGTACAGATTGACCGGTTCAGATCGATAGATCGTATTTTTTTTTTTTTTAAAGACTTTATTTATTTATTTGACAGAGAGAGATCACAAGTAGGCAGAGAGGCAGGCAGAGAGAGAGGGGGAAGCAGGCTCCCCGCTGAGCAGAGAGCCCGATGTGGGGCTCGATCCCAGGACCCTGAAATCATGACCTGAGCCGAAGGCAGAGGCTTTAACCCACTGAGCCACCCAGGCGCCCTGACAGATTGTATCTTTGGGTGATACCCAGGATGCTGGTTTCTTACTGGCATCAGTCTGAGGCTCACGATTTCAGTGGGTCTCGGGAGAAGTGCCCATCTTACTTAGTCCTTAAAACTCTGATCCCAATTACAAGGGCTGAGGAATTTTGTGGCAGGTATTAAGGTAAGGGTAATTCCCGAGGAGGAATATTCCACTGTATAGAAATTCCCAAACAGATCAGAAGTAATGGAGTAATGTAACCTGCCTCCACGCACCAGCTTTAACAGTCCCCAGCCTTGTTTTAAAGTCCGCCCTGGACAGACTGTTCCTAAGAGGTCTTACTGAAGACATCCAAAAGAAGGAACTCATGACTCTGGAACCCTGATGTTACCCCTTTAATGACTGCTTCTGCACTTGCCCCTGAAGGGACCCCCGGTTTTCCCAAACCCCTAATTGTCCTTCTGTCCTCCAGGGCCCAGTCATATATGCGCAGTTGGACCACTCTGGTGGACATCACAGTGACAAGATTAACAAGTCAGAGTCTGTGGTGTATGCGGACATCCGGAAAAATTAAGAGAAGACCCAGAACATATCCTAAGCAAGAAAACAAATGAAATGGGACACTTGTGCAGAAAATGTAGCCCATCACCTATGTGGCCTTGGAGAGCTGGGCAAGGACAAGCACATGTTTATTCACGGAAGGAGAAAAAGATATGTACAAAGGATATGTATAAGTATTCTATTTAATCTGATACGGGGAGCCAGTGTTGCATGATGAAAAGATGGTATGATTCTACGTATATATAAATTGTCTTGCTGTTTTGTACTGTCTTTCAGGGTCATTTACAGTTGGGAAAAGTCAGAAACATTCCTGTCGCTATCATTTAGATGGGGTTTGCCTTCATGGAGACGGTAGCAGATCTTTAGTATTCCAGTAGACGTGGCCCTTTGGTCTAAGGGCTTAACCAGTCTCAGCATTTATCGTGGTCGGAGAGTGGAGACACTGACGGCAGCAGGTCCGGGGTGGCCTCTGGCCCGGTGCCGGCACCCCCGTTGGGCTGTAGGACTTAGAAAACCTCCACTCGCCGTGCCACGTGAACACAGCTTGAGAAGTTTTTGTTGGTGTTTTTCTTTCTTAAATACAGGGTGGTTTTTCGCTTTCATAATGTTGGGAGACCGGCTTTCATGTTACACCCTTCATCCTGTCAGTTTGTGGATTTGTCAGAGCAAGACCAGCAAAGGGTAAATGCCAAGGTCACCTCTCCCTAGGTACTTTTAGATCAATACCATAAACATAATTGAAGTAGAAAGCCCAGGCCTTGCTTGAGGAGTACGGTGCCATTTGGAGAGTAAAAGGTACCACTTACATTCTTTGCCCAAGTCCTTCCTGCTTGAGGTAAGGGTCCCCATACAGCCGAAGGAGAGGAGTTTTCTTTCCTTTTAAGTAGGCACAAATGGGATCATTACAAAGCCAGTCTGTGGCATCCCGGAGCTGTCGCTAGAGAATCCTCTTTGGAAAAGCTTCCGGCACGATTCCGGCGAGAGGCGGCATAGCTCTGTGATAGCTTCCCGGGGCCTCAGAGCTTAAAAATCTAGATTTTTTAAATCAGCGGGTGGGGTTATTAGCACTTCTACTCTGGAAATCCCTTCTCTTTACTGCTTTGGAGTTTTGGGTGGGTTTTTTGGGTTTTTCGTTCTTTTTTTGTTTTTACTTTCCCCCCCCACCCCACTTTTTTCCATTACGTGGAATTGATAATGAGATGAGGAAAAATTTGGGTATCCTTTCCAAGAATTCATCTTCTTCCATTGACTACCCTCCTCACCCTGTCTCAAAGCCAATGAGTTTTTTATCTTTTACTGGGAATAAAAAACATGGTGTAGATCAGCAGATACCAATTTTTACTGTTATCCCCCCTTTTCCTGGATTATTCTGTTTTATCAGAATTTCTTTTCCACTTAAAATTATGTGGAAGCCCCCAGTCCAGGGCAGGATCCTGGCTAGCCGGTCACAGGACACGTTTGGGCGGTGCTGGTTTTCCTGCGGCGGAGTCTGAGACGCGCCAGGAGCGGCTCCCTTCGCCTCCCCGTCGCCTGTCACCTTCACCAGGGACTCTGAAGCCGAGTTTGCAGCGCGCTCCAGCAGGGCTGTGGGTGCAAAGGCGTGCGTGCAGTGATAACATCGGAAAGGGCGCCTGAGGTTCAGAACTAATCTGCCGTCCGGCCGCTGGCCTTTTATTTCCCGAGGAGCTCGGTGGTGCGATGGCCCTGGGGCTGCAGCTCGCCTTGCACCCTGCGTCTGCGCACGCGCGGGGTAGCTGGGGGTGGGGGGCGTCGGGTCCGCGCCCCGCGGGGGGAAGGCCGTGCGGCGCAGCCGCGCACAGGCCCAGCGCCAGCCGGGGGACCCCACGGCTCGCCCGAGGTGTTTCTGCAAAGTGGGCGACTTCTCCTGCCCCTGAGACTTCCCCGCATCCATTCTGAGAACCGCAGGAGCCTCTAAAGACCCGTGTGTGCGTGTGTGTTGTGGGGGAGGGGGATGCGGGGATTGTCACCCTTGTAACGACTGATGCCAAGATGACGATATTCCTGGTGAGCCTTTGCCACCGTGAGAATCGGACAGCCGACCAAGACTTGGAAGGTAGAAAGGACACAAATTGTTGAGAGACCAAGTGTGTGCTTTTGTATGTGCAATGTTTCCTTGCAGTCATTTTACAGAGAAAAGGGGCATCCTCCTTTTTCTCCACGGGTCCTGTGAATAAAGCAGCCGTTCCTAATAACCTCCTGAGCGCGACAGCCCCGATTCCTCCTTTGCTTGGGAGGACGGGTGCTTGTGAAGCTGCCACCCCGGGCGCCCGCTCAGCGCCCCCTCTAGCGACAGCCACCGGCCCCTGGCCCCCTGGCTGCCCAACCAGACACCTGGCGCTGGCAGCAGGGGCCTTCTGGCCCTTTCTCTTGCGTCCCAGTGTGCCTGTGCCCGGCCACAGATGACGACAGTGGGGTTGCTTTCAGCCGGCAGAGCTGCCCTTCCCGTGCCTAATTAGTGGCAGGAGGAGACCTTTTAACATTCTGTGTGATCAGGGGCCACCCAGCAGGGATTTCTTAAGAGGTGAAAATCCCAAACCACCTGTAGGTTTTCATTGGAAATGTATCCAGCTCGGGAAGACCCATCGAGTTCGTTATTATTTTGTGTTTTTTACTCCTTCGAAATTGTTGTGCTTTTGTGAATATTTTAATACATCTTTTTCAGTTACTGAATTGTGTCATGTGCTCCTTCTTAACCAGTAGAAAAAGAGATGAAAGACTTTTCATTCATCCCACTCGAGTCACACTGGCCTCGTTCTTCAGGAACACCATGCATTGCTGGCTTCAGGGCCTTTGCACCTGCCGTCCCCTCTGCCTGGAGCTCGCACTCGGCACCTGTTTGGGTGGCTTGCTCCCCCGCTCACCTCAGAGAGACCTTCAGCCACATACAGAAGAGCCACCTCACCCCCTCCGCCAGTGCCCCCGCCCCCTCAGTCCCACTCCGTTCCTCTCCCTCTGTCCCACTGTACGCGGGCCGGTCTGTTTCTCCCGGTCGGAGCGCAAGCCCCAGAGCTTTGCGTTTCACTCACTGCTTCATCGTCAGTGCGTAGACAGTACCTGGGCTTAGCAGGGGCTCAGCAAATGCTGACTGGTTGGATGATGGATGTTAGTCATTCAAAACATTTACAATAAGAACGGTTCTGCCCCCGGCGGTGTGCCAAGCATGAGAAAATAAAATGAACAAGCAAAGCTCGAGGACCTTGCCACAGAGTAGGGGTAACGGGACATAACAGTACTAACGAGTACCTACTAAGTACTCGCTGTGTGCCAGGCACTCTGCATTTCTTACTCTGTGTAGCACGGTGAGTATACACTAGTTGTACAAATCTTAACCCCACTTTTAGAAAGAGAGTGTCATGCTTAGGGTATGGAACTTGCCCTAGGTCGCTCAGCTAATAAGGTCCAGAGACGCAGGACTGGGCTTGTTCTTAAGCTGTGCCCTGTGGCCTAGCTCACCGAGATACGTAAATAAAAGAACTTCTTCCTTCTTCAAACCAATGTGCTATGTGCCTGAAAGGCGGTTTTCTATGTTTTTACGGGCCAGGTGGGGGTGAAGCGAGGGAGGGGGTTTTCAGACACAGAGACCCAGGGGCCTTAACCTCAATTTAGAAGACGATATGGTGACAGTCTGTTGAGAGCTGTGTCACAGGTAATGTCTGATAAGGGGCGCCTGGGTGGCCCAGGTCATGATCCCAGGGTCCTGGGGTCGAGTCGCATGTCGGGCTCCCTGCTCAGCAGGAAACCTTCTCCCTCTCCCACTCCCCCTGCTTGTGGTCCCTCCCCCACTGTGTCTCTCTGTCAAATAAAAAATGTTAAAAAACAAAAACAAAAGAACCTAATAATGTCTAATAAGCAGTGATGTTTTCTAGGGATTTATTGATTTGATAAGTTACCATGGATGCACAGGCTCCTGGCTTGCATCCCTGCATGCTCTCCTGAGTGGGGGAGGACTCAGAGCTGGCAGGATTGCCCGTGGGAATGGATCTCGCGGGACCCGCAGCTGTCATGTGATACGGCAGAAAGAAGAGAGACACCTCCCTCAGCACACAGAGGGAGAGTACTGGGAACTGGGTACTGGGGAGTTTCCTCCTGCTGGGGCTCTGGTTTCCAAGCTGCATGGGGAACATGCCAACCAAATACATCCTTGTTGTTTCTGAGGGCGGCCGCGGCCCCAGGTGGGCTGGTTTGGCAGTATTTTTAAGAGGAAACCTCAGATACTCTCCCCCTCTCCCTCTCTTAAAGCGGAAGGCTCCCTCCTGACCTTCTGGGTGATTCCAATGCTGGCCAGGTTGGATTTAGGAACCAATGACTTAATCCTCCCAAGTGCCTGTGACGGTTGAGGGAGCATTCTTGCAGGGGAGGAAAGTGGCATTGTCGTTGGTGGAGGTGGTGCAAGGAACTGACCGTCTGTTTTTATGACAAGTTCCCACACATACACATTCTCCCTGTATATTCAAGATATTTTATTATGAAGAAGTTCAAACAGGCACAAAAGAGAATAGTAAAACCCACTTCCACATATCCGTCCTCGGTGATTGCTTCATCCACTCTTTTCTCCTTTTTCCTCTTTTCTGAATTATTTGAAAACAAATCCCAAAACATGTCAGTTCTTCCGAGATTCTTTGGGCATGTTTAAAAATATGTAAATTTTCTTATGTAACCATAATGTCTTGTCACATTTAACAGAAACTTTTTTTTTTTAAGATTTATTTTTGAGAGAGAGAGTGCAGGAGGAGGGGTAGAGGAAGAGCTCTGAGCCAGATGCGGACTTGATCCCATGACCCAGAGATCAAGACCTTAGCGGAAACCAAGAGCCCCGATGCTCAACTGACAAAGCACCCCAGGCGCCCCTAACAGAAACGTTTAAAGAAAAACCACACACTAAAAATAAAAAAAAATGAAGTCTTGCCATTTGCAACAATGTGGATGGCACTAGAGGGTATTATGCTAAGAGAAATAAGTCAATCAGGGAAAGACAATTATCATATGATCTCACTCATATATGGAATTTAAGAAACAAAACAGGATCATAGGGGAAGAGAGGAAAAAATTAAACAAGATGAAACCAGAGGGAGACAAACCATAAGAGACTCTTAATCATAGGAAACAAACTGGTTTGCTGGCGGGGAGGGGGTGGGAGGATGGGGGAACTGGGTGATGGACACTAAGGAGGGCATGTGATGTAATTATAGAAGACCGATGAATCACTGACCTGTACTTCTGAAACCAATAATACATTCTATGTTAATTAATTGAATTAAAATTTAAAAAACACATTTAAACAAATAATTCCTTGACTATAGGACCCCTGGGTGGCTCAGTCAGTTAAGCGTCTGCCTTCGGCTCAGGTCATGACCCCGGGTCCTCGGATGGAGCCCCGCGTGGGGCTCCCTGCTCAGCGGGGAGTCTGCTTGTCCCTCTTCCTGGACCCCTGCTGTGCTCTCTCGCTCGCTCACTCTCAAAAAAGTAAATCTTTAAAAAGAAAAAACAATATTTCCTTGATTTCATCAAACACCTTGTTCATATTCAAATTTCCCCTTGTCTCAAAAATGGCATTTTACAAATGGTTTCTTCAAATCAGGATCCATCCAAACATGGCTCCAGTAATGACGTGCCTGTTTCAGAGGCAAAGATGGGACCATAGTACTCTGCAGTTCGCCTTCTTCCCTCAGCACTGTGCCGAGAAGCTTCCGCGTCAGCACGGAGAGAACCAGGCCATAAGCCGGTACCACCCAGGGGGCCTTCTCTTGGGTAGATGCGCCATATTTTAAACCATTTCTGACTTCCTGGCTGTTTGTTTCTCGTTGTCTTGTTTTTGTCCGTCCCAGGTGGTCCTGTCATCGTCACTTGTTCTCATGAACTAGTAAAGGAAAAAGGCAGCTGTAAATTACGTGCAGCCCCAGAGGGGCAGCCCGGGATGAGACAGGCCCCCTTGGAGAGGGGATCCGAGGGTGAGGGTGGGGGCGCCTCTCTGGCTCACTTCGAGCTCATCCCCCGCCCCCCCCACCCTTCCGAAAGTCCCCGCGGCCAGCCGAGGGGCCACTGACTGCGCTGTAAGAACAACAGCTGGGGGCAGCAGGCAGGCAGGCGGGAGCCCCAGCACCTGCAGGGGACCCGGCTGTGTTTGCAAGGAAGGAAACGCAAACCTTTCAAGCTCCCAGAGTCCCCGAGCAGCTGCTGCTTCCAGCTTCCGTTTCCTCCTGCAAACAGGATGTTACACCATTGTCCCTTCTTGGCTCAGGTTCGGGTTCGATTGTCCGTCCATTCCTTCCCTGGGAGCCTCGTAGCCCGGGCCTGCAGGGCTGCTAAACATGAGGAAGGGCTGGGTTCTTTTCTTCCGTTCGTTCTTTTTTTTTTTCAGTGTCCACAACTGGGACGAGGAAGTCTGGCAGGTTTCACATTCCCATGTTTGCGTTGGAGCCCTGCCCCCCGGTGCGGCGCGGCGGACACACTGGGAGTCTGCTTGGCCCTCCTGTGCCCAGACCGCCGCTCTGCTGAGGGAACAGGGGACAGGGCCGAGCTCAGGCCAGCTGGCTGAGGGCCGGAGGTTTGCCTTCCCCTGCCACGGACTCCGAGGACACTGAGCTTTGACTCTAGATCCATTCTCGTTCTTTCTTTGGCTTTGAACAGGGTTCTTGTTTTTTTTTTTTTTTTTTTAATGACAGAGTGTCTTTCCACTCGATCAAAGAAACATAAATGTTTAATTCATTTTGTAGGGAATCTCTTACAATGTACCAGAGACCCAGAGGAACGTGGAGCGGGGTGCAGAGAAGCCCCGCCCTTGCTCTCGCGGGCCCCAGAGGGTTTGTTTCGAACGTGTCTGGACGGTTCTATCGGAGTAAAAGGCCCAGCCTGTTCTACCTGGATGCCGTTCCTGAAGGTAGTTGCTCTGCCAGAGGGAGACAGGTTTCTGAAAAGCTTGCCCGGGCATTTTGGTCCCAAAGAATGTAAAATATCTGCGGGCCACGTGCGTGTCGGTGGCCAGCACGGGCCCCACCGCGCGGTGTCCCTCCGCCCAGGGAGCCACGCCGAGCTCCGGGCTCAAGCCTGTGGAACAGCACGCCCCCCGGGAAAGGAGCGGTCGTGGAGGGCGCGGCATGAATCCCTCCGACACAGGGCACCTCGGGACACGCAGGCAGGCTCGCGGAGAGGAGGCTGAGCTAATGACTTAATGTTGGCTAAGTGAGGGTGAGCAAGGGGGAAGAAAGCCCACGGGAGGGAAGCAAGCAGGAGAGCCCACACCCGGCTGGAAATAACTGGGCTGCTCCCATGAGAGAAGGTGAAAGATTCGGGTGCCTAGTGTACATCTTATATATAGGTGGATAGTATTATCATCCGCGTTTTAAAACATGGGAACTGCCCCCACGAAGAGGTTAACTTGCCCAAGGACACAAAGCTAGCAACTGGCAGTATGGGGATCCCATTCAGTGAGGTCCCCGGCCCACACCTAAGTAACTACCATGCGGACGGGTCCTCACGGGTCTGTCCTTGTAGCCCCGGCACAGAGCCCGCCCACTGCAGCCGATGCTAAGTAATTTTTGTTCATCTCCATGAGGGTCCACACAGTTTACTCATTCAGTAAATACTAGGCCCCTGCCTCTCAGGGTGCCTGTAAGAGTGAACTTGAGATGATCAAATGAAAATGTTAATACCTTCATCAGTGTGCAAGCACTTTCTGAGCTCTTGCTGTCTGCCCAGGCACTGGGCCCAGGCCTGGAGGTGGAGAATGAGGACAGAGCCCCTGCCCTCTAGGGACTTGCAGAGAGGAGGGGGGCGTCAAACGCTCATGTTTAAAAAAAAAAAAAAAAAAAGGTATATATCATCTCTTCTCCATTCCCCCTGTGCTCCTGAAGCCTTCAAGGATTAGGTGCCTTCTCCTAAAAGGAATTCTCAGCCGAATTTACCTCCTCCAGCAATGTTGCGGGAGGTGGCCAGGGCCGCCGCTGTGGAAGCGGAAGTGGTTCTACGGTCTTCATGAAGACTCGAGCCCGGAGCGGGACCAGAACTTCTGTCCCTGCGGCAGCGGCCACAGCCAGGAGGCGGTGCTGCCATCTGCTGGCCGGAGAGGGGACGTGCCCACGCCCGTCCTGTGGGCGGGAGGCGGAATCGCAGCCTGAGCGGGAAGCAGGCCCGGGAAGCTGTCACAATATGTTTATTTTGGACGTGAGGAAAGTGACAGGAAGGTCACATAACTGGTTTGTGGCATGGTCGGGGCCGGAAACCAAGTGCAGGGTTCCTGTAAAGCCTGATGCACTCTCCTCTGGGCTCGGGTGCAACGGCAGATCTTCCCAATGCGGTCTGGGAGTTAGGGGGCTGCACTTCCAAGAACCCTCTGCCTTCTCCCAGTCCACCTTCTGTCCACTTCTGTCCACCTCTGTCCCCCCTCAGCCTTGCCCAGTCTTTGCTTTGGCCGGGGGACACCGGGGGTGGGGGGTAGGGAGGAGGGCAGCGCTCACCTCCAGGACAGTGCAGCCTCTGTGGAACGCGCCCCGGCACTTGGCCTACATCTCCTGGAAGCTCCGGGTAAATGCCTCTTTTCTGCTGGCCAAGCGGTGCTCAGGCCCAGGCTGCCCTGCACACCCACCCATCTTCACCCCCACTTGCCCTCCACCCACTCCAGGAAGAGACAATGGAACCAAAAGGACTTATTTCTGAGGCAGTTCAGCCAAGTCTTCTGAGATGTCTGGCTTTTGTGGGTGCTACTCCCCACCACTCGATTCTTCTTATGGCTGCGGGGGGCTAAGCGAGCTTCACTGGTGGCCCGCTTCCTCTAATGGCTTTATGAGCTTGCCAAGGTCAAGGATTGGCCTTTTATGTCTTTGTATCATAACCTCCCCTCCTTAATCAGTTCCTGGTACGTGGGGATTCATTGAGACATGTTAGTCGGATGAGTAAATAAGTGAATGAATAAGATGAATGATAAACGAAATAATGAAGGCAGTTAGAAAGCAAGTAATTTTTATGTAGCACCGTGAGACAGGTACCCGACTTCCAACTTCCAGTCCCCAACTTCCAGACGAGCACCCAACAACTTTGAAGGGGATGATACTTACATGCAGGTTACTATTTGACGTGTTTATTTTAAAATCAGTCATCTAATAATTTTTTTTACTTGGACGGCACGATGTCATCTCCAACACCTTTCCCCCTCTCTCTGTCATCTGCGATCCCCATACGCGTGCGCTGAGACAGGGAGGTTAGGGGACGAGCCACAGGAATACAGTGTGTGTGGCAGAGCTCGTGTTGGAACTTAACGCTGTCATTTCCTGGGCTGCTCATCTTCCCACCGTCCCAGGCCACCAGGCCTCTGTGGAACACAGTTATGTTACCAGGATGAAAAATACACACCTTCGCTTTTTGCAGGACAGTGAAATACTGGCCTATGAAAGAAACGCCGGTCTGGAGGCACTGTCTGTGGAAATCACTATGAGAAATCCGGTGTGTGTTAAAGCAGGACAGGTCGAGGCCTGTCAGGAGAACCTCCTCCTGGGATCAGAAGAGGACTGGAATCAACAAATGGAAATCCCGGGGCACCTGCTTGAGATGGCCACCTGAGTCCATGGAATGATCCAGCACAGGGGAGCTGTGGCAATGCAGAGATGGGCTGAGTCTCCATGGATTCCACACACGCGGGGGGCACAAAATGCCACTGAGAACTGTTCTGTCCGGGGCGCCTGGGTGGCTCAGTCGGTTAAGTGTCTGCCTTGGGCTCAGGTCATGATCCCA
>CM052893.1:12456378-12503099 GCA_028534135.1 Potos flavus | reverse complement strand
AGAAACCCACTTAAGGCGTGGTGTAGCCTGGGCTCACCTTGAGTAGCTCGACTCCACTGTCCTGGGCATTCTCGGATTGACCCTCAATCTGCTTCTGAAGGTAGAGAACTTCCCCCTCCATGTACCTACTGATTCCTTCATAGTACAGAGCTGTCGGCGTTCTTCGAGGCACTAGGTTTTTCGCTCTACTGGAAAATATGTGGAAGTTGTCCCATTCCTGGAGCCTGGCATACCTGCGGCAGCACACAGGAAGGACGTAAATCAGTGTTGCCCTTGGAATGGGCTGAGGTTCTGAAATGGGTCTCTCTGCAAGTCCAGCTCCCCAGTGGGAATGATGGGATATGGTGCCGGGCAAGAATAGAATTTTTGGATGGTTCGAGGCAAACAGAATCCTCGGGAACGCTCAGGTAATATTAGCAACCAGTTGTTTAACTCTTTGGGCTCTAAAAAAGTGAAGGATATCGGACACCTGGGGCTATAAGTTCTAGAGCTTGAAGACATTGCTCCAAGTCCAAAGAGAGATGGTCTAGGCCACCTAAAGTGTAGTGTCACCTGGATGCTCCTTAGAAATGCAGGCTGGCAGGTCCCACCCACACTGCTGACTCAGACACTGGGGAGGGGGCCAGGAAGCCGCGTTAACGAGTGTTAACAAGCTCTCGGGGTGATTCCTGTGCCCATTAAAGTGTGACGAGCACTGGCCTAGGCCACAGCTGTTGAAAGGAAATAGAGTAGAATAAAAAATTAGGATGAATTTTTGGACTTTAGGTTCCTTGAATTTTAATTCACATGGGCAAGTTAATTTGACTTTGGACTTTAATTCCTTTGGACTTGTACTGGTAAGGGTAATTCATTTTAGAGTTTAATTTCTCCCAGGGAATTTTGTAATAGATCTCTATTCAATTTTGGAACTGCTCTAGTTCGTGGCACTTTGTATGGGAATGTCTTCCTATTGTCAGTTAATCTCATCACAACACTGAGATATTGGACAACACGGCTGCATAGACGAGATGGGAAGCAGATAGGGAGTGATGTTGAGTGTTGGGAGTAGCTGAGGGAGGAATTTAATGAATGTTCTGGAACCTTGCTGTTGATCTGCTTCCTTGAAGGTAGGACCGTAGCTGCAGCTTTCCTGAGTTAAAAACTGGACGAGTTAAAGGCATTAAGCCCCAGGCGTGATGGGTTAATGGGATACCGAGGGTGCTGCTTTCCCTCCCAGTTTCCTTTCCTCTGAGCGAGCTCCGCCTGAGCACAACACGACCTGTCTTCCCCTGCTTCACTCACCGCTCCAGTGTCTGGAGGGATGGGTGCTTGGGGACTGCGGGAAAGGGGGTAGACAGGGGTGGCCTGGGACCTGGCCCTCTCCATCCTGAGAGGCAGCGAAGGCCACAGGGAGCTTCGCGCGGCTCTTCTCTTTGCCGCGCGGTGGAAAGCGGCCCGTCCCGGTGGGGGAGAACAGCAGTTTCCCGGAACTGCCTGCTGCTGGGGGGGCAGGTCTCATACTGAGGTTCAGAATTAGGAAGCCCACCCACCTGCAGACACCAGCCACATCCTCCAACGGCAGCTCTAACAACGTTTTCCAATATAATTCCATCTGGGTGGGGGTGCGCGGGCAAGTGGTGCTGGTAGGCGTCTCCCTCAAACCCCAAACACTCCTCGGAAGCAAGTCCTCTCACTCCTCTATTACCACACCTGCTGCGCTGAATACAACCCAGGGTCTCGCCTAAAGGGGATGAACTACGTGACCCCCCCAAGGCGCCTTCCCATGGAAACCCGCTCTGCGGCCTTCGATCTGTCTCACGTATAAATTATAAATTCTTTTTCTTTTCTTTTTTAATCTCCGAGAACTCTCCTTCAGGAGTCAACCTTTTCAAATTTGGGACTTCGGTGATATCTGACACATCGTTACCAGATAGCTACAGCCGAGTAGAGTCCCAGGAGGATTCCGCTTTGGAATTTGAGGATTCTGTTGTCTTCATTTTGGCATATGAATTCCAAACATTCTTCAAATGTCTTATAAACAAAGCCTAAAAAAGAGAAGCAGGAGAGCTTTGGTGGGGGGTCGGGGTGGTCCCGTTCTAGCCTAGAAGCTCCCAGGAGAACCTGCCCCCTGTGGGGCGAGGCCATAACCTCTGGTTCCGAATCCAGAGGGTCCTGTAGAGGGAGGACAACGACCTGGTGACCACACCGCCCAGAGCCCCAGCTTCCGTGCAAGCGCACAGCACCGGCCAGGCGGGAGTGGAGTTAAACCAACCCTCCCCCGGGAGCCCTGCTGGAGTTGGCCTTAGGGCAGCCTGGGACCTGCCCATCTCCCCACCCTTGCCTCCCTCCTTGGCCGCAGCGTCTGCGTCCCTTTTCAAAATCACATGCTGGGGAACGAACGCCCGGCTTGGCCCCTCTGGTTTACTGTGGACACCGAGGGCTGCCTCCTTGGTGTAACCAGGAGAATCCAGGCAGAACTTGTTTTCCAAATCTCCAACAGTTACCATGCCTGGACCCATTAGCCATTCTGCCCTCTGTCCGAAAGCTAACAAGCCCCCTAGGAGAAGGCACAGAGGAGACACTGTCGCTCCCTATACTGGTGTGGAAGTTGATCTCATTCTTAAACTGGCAGCTTACACCCCACAGGTTCCTCTGAACTAAACCGTCCTCCTCGCACCTTCCAGACGGCTCCCAGTTCTAGAGGTCTTTCCAGCCAGTGTCCTAGTGGTCTCCAGACCGCAGCCCCAATAGCTGCCGCACCCCCCAGCAACGCACCTACCGTACCCCCACTTTCCTGTAAGTCCCCGAGCCACAGTTACCAGAATAAAGCATGATGTCCAGGCAGACAAAATAGAAGAATGCCTTGCTGAAGATGTGCTCTTCTGTTATAGAAAGGTCCCACAGCCACCCCAGCACCTGGATCAATTGCTTGTTTCTGTGGCAAAGGAAGGGAGTAAGATTAGGAAGTGCCGGCGAGGAGAGGGTGGAGTTGAGTGCTCGTCTTGCTTCCCTCGTACCCACGATTCCAGACCACATATGGCCCTCACGCAGATTTCAGACCCACTCCCAAATCTCAGATTGGCTCTTTGCTTGACTGTTGTCCCAGACCTCTGTATCAGGGCGACCAGAGTCAGGCCAAGTTGGCCGGAGCCTCTGGTCCTGGGTGCTTTTCTCTGGGCGTTTGCCTCCCCTGTGAGGCTCTTCCCTTTCCCTCCAGGGAAAGCCTGATCCCCACGGCGGGATGGTTGCGGACTCTCCTCCAGCCACTGGCCAGAGTACACGGACTAGGGACGCCGGATGTGAAAGATCGCCGTGCAGGGGCGCCTGACCGACTCGCTCAGTGGAGCGTGCGACTCTTGATCTCGGGGTTGTAAGTTTGAGCCCCACGTTAGATGTAGAGATTACTTTAAAGAATAATAACATCTTAAAAAAAAAAAGAAAAAGAATGCTGTGCAAAGAACAGAGGTATCCCAAAGACTATGATTATCAGTCACATCTTACTATAAATCCTGGTCCTTTGCCACCCAGTGGCCGGGAGAAAGCGAGCCCAGAAAGCTCAATTACTACGATGGCTTCCTCCCTCTAATTTTGGAAAATGCTTTCAGCTAAATACCTGCTTTTCAAGAAGAGAGATTTACTAAGCCAGCAGAGGACCATGTAATGTCTGTTGGGATTCCGGAGCAGCGCCCACATCTTGTGGGCTCGAGAGCCTGGGAAGAAAACAATTCCAGTATATTTCAGGGTGTTACTCGTATCCTGCCTGCCCCTTCTTGTCCAGACAAACCTTACCTAGGTCAATGGCCAAGTCCAAGTGACCCATTAAAAGCTTGGTGTAGCCCAGTGTATCAGCCACATAGGACACGATTTCAATGCCCTCGCCTTTCAGGGGGAGGTTGAAGATCTGTTCCATGGCCATGATTTCATATTTGAACCACACGCCCTGGTAGCCGGCCAGCTGGTGGTGCAGCGAGTAGTCCAGGTAGGCCTTAATGATCTGAAATGGCAGCGGTGGAGGAGAGAAGTGGCAACACTGAGATGGAACCGGGGCAGGAGGCCCAGGGGTCTCGCCCAGTGCTGGCCAGTGAACGTGCGTTTATTAAGCTTGAGGCTGGAGCTGGTCATTTGGTCAAGGCATGGGCGTGGGCGCAGATATTAGACCGGGTCTCTGCCTCCTGTTTATTGGATCATTCGGGACACGCTTGATGGCTCCTCTTGCCCACAGAGTCCTTAAGCCAAATACAAGAATTTTAACTTTTGTGAACAACGAAAGCAGTGGCTTCTATATGTGACTATGCGATTGCAATAGCAAAAAGCTGAGAGGGATTCACTCCATGGTGCGTATTTGGAGAAGAATCTGAGGGACAAAGGGGACTTTACTTTTCACCTTCTGCATTTCTGTGATGTTTAATTTTTAGAATGAGTACGTCTACTTCTGTTATTTAACAAACAAGGAAGGGGGGTTTGGTTTGTTTGCTTTTAAAAGAGGAAAGCGGGGGCGCCTGGGTGGCTCAGTGGGTTAAGCCTCTGCCTTCGGCTCAGGTCGTGATCTCAGGGTCCTGGGATTGAGCCCCGCATCGGGCTCTCTGCTCAGCGGGGAGCCTGCTTCCCCCTCTCTCTCTGCCTGCCTCTCTGCCTACTTGTGATCTCTCTCTCTCTGTCAAGTAAATAAATAAAATCTTTAAAAAAAATAATAAAAGAGGAAAGCATGGTTGTAAACTGAATTGAGAGACCCCTGAGAAGTTGGTTACTCTATAAACAACTCTTTTAAATGGTCAAGCTGCTCCAGAATATAAATGCTTAGGGCCAGGTGAGGAGAAAGCAGCTCTTGCTAAAGAAGGTTCCTAATGATGGGAGGGTCTCGCAGTGAGGGCAGTCATTGGGGAGGAATTTAGGAGAAAGGGACTTTTTCCCTAGAATTCTTCAAATCACGCAAAATAAGCAGGCCACAGATTCTGAGTTACGGGCAGTTCTGTGGGCGCTTGTTCAGCCACAAAGTGAGTCTGAGGAAGTTCCTGTATTCCTGGATCTGGGCTGTGCTTCAGATGGGGCCGCCAGAGGGGAAGGGCAGCCGGAAACTGTGGACCAGGAGAGGACCGCCGGGCGAATAAAATGTCCAAAGCTGTAAGAGAGCCCGGGACTCCTTGGATTTGGACCAAGAGCATAGAGTCCAGCTGCTTTACTTTATGGGGAAAATATGAAGCTCGGAGGTTATGTGGCTTGCCCGTGGTCACACCACACGTAGGTGAAGTTCCGGAAACTGCTGTCTCGGGGCTCATTCCGGTCCTTTCTGTTGTCCAACGGTGAGCGTCTCATCTGCTTTTGAGCACCCGGGGGACCACTTGCCAGGCTGCGCTGCCTTCGGTCATGGCCGTATTGTTAACGAGCCTCTTTCAATTCACTTTCCAGTTTTGGCTTTCCCATCGTAGTCTCCTGCCCCCCAACACCACCATGTTTTTAAGAGACAGCCCCCAACGGCGGGGGGGGAGGGGGGGAACTAAAGGATTTCATTCACTAAATATTTGTTGAGTGCCCACTATGTGCCAGATACTGTTATTAACGCTCAGGATGTGGAAAAGGTAACAGACGAGGTCCCTGCTCTCGTGGACATGACAGGCCATAGTGGACGCAGGCTACACGCTGACAAAGGAGCAAACAAGATAATGTCAGACGGTAATAAGAGCTACTAAAACAGAGTGACAGGTTAAAGGGTCAGTGGGCTAGGTGGTCCAGAAAGGCCTATGAAGGAGGCGACCTTCAAGGTGATGACCACGGAGCCTGGTAAAGGTCAGGGGATGAGGGCTCCAGGGAAAGGAGATGTCCACTGCAAAGATCCTACAAGGGAATTGAACCTGATGTTTGAGGAACCGAAAAGAGGTCTAATTAGTGGCCCAGGGAGCTGCAGGAGGATGGGCAGAAGGCTGTATTTGATGGGCTTTATAAATATTTCTGTATCCTGGGCTATTGGAAGGTACTAATTCTGGGGACAGACTTCTGGCTAGGAATTTAAGCCCCTCCAGCATTTACAGTGCTACTTGACCATTTCCCTTAACTCCTGATAATTAATCACTCCAAGAGGAAGTTAGTGCCCCAGAAGAAACCTGGACTTGATGTGCTTTTTTTATAGAGGGACCAGATCATCCATTAGATGAATTGGATTTAGCTTAACAATTCCTTATATTGGGGCGCCTGGGTGGCTCAGTGGGCTAAAGCCTCTGCCTTCGGCTCAGGTCATGATCTCAGGGTCCTGGGATCGAGCCCCACATGGGCTCTCTGCTCAGCAGGGAGCCTGCTCCCCCCCTCTCTCTGCCTGCCTCTCTGCTTATTTGCGATCTCTCTCTCTCTCTGTCAAATAAATAAAATCTTACAAAAACCAAAACCAAAACGATTCCCTATATTGTCTCCTGGAGTTTTCTGCATCTATCCAAAGATTTCCCAGTTTACGACTTTGTAGGGGCCAAAGGCAGGTTGCCCTTAAATGGGCCACTTTGGCACGGACACTATTTTGAGTCAAAGGCGATCAAAACCCAACACATTCAGGAAAAGCTTTTTTTTTTTTTTTTTTTTTTTAGGCTTAAACAAATTTGTTTTATTTTTTAAGCTGAAATAAAATTAACATACAGAGTTATATTAGTTTCAAGGAACAGTTCTTTACCTGTCTCTCAACTGGCTGCTTCACTAGGAAGAGAGCTATTAAGAGATTCCTCTTTATCTAAGCAATTTCTCTGCATAATAGGACAACATCTTTGTTTTCCAAACATCTCCTCACCTTCCTGCTAACAGTTCCCCTCCCCTTTGTGCCCTCAGGCCCCAACCCCTCTCCCTAGCTCCTATGAGCCTCAGGTTGCCTCAGTGTCTTTGCAATTTCTTGTTTCTGTGGATTCCCCTTACATACGCTATTAAATTCGATTTTCTCCTATTAATCTGTCTCATGTTGACTTGATTCTTAGTCCAGTTAGAAGGACCCTGAAAGGCAGAGTAAATTCTTCCTCCCCCAACAACTTAGGACTAGTAGTTCTGCCAGTGGGTCCTGAGACCATTTCAGGGAGTGTACAAAGAAGTCAAAGCTACTTTCAGGACATCAGGGCATTATTTGTGAGAGGAAAAAATGGTGCAAGACCAAAACAAACAACAACAACAACAAAAATTCAGTGGATTGTCCTGTCTAGCTAACTCATCAAGGTTATCTCTGCCTTTCGTTGTCTTTGGGCTGATGAGGGAGCAGGACTGGCTGAAGACGAAGTATGAATTGTCACCCTTCGACAACCCCCCCACTCATGGGGGGGCATGTGTGACATTCTTTCAGGACTCTCCCAACTATGTTAATGTTAATGCCTTGCTAGAGGGGAAAAACAACCTTAACTTGACAATGGCAAGGCCTGTGGTATCTTGTAGGTCTTCTTTAACATATAAAAAATCCTTTTGAAACCTCCCTTTTCCTTACCTCCCCCAACCCCATAGTCTATAATCAGCCACCCCTCACAACCTGCAGCAGCTCTTTCTGCCCAGAGGTCCTGTCCCCATGCTTTAATAAACCACCATTTTGCGCCAAAGACGTTTAGAAGTAAAAAGCTTTGAGGTCCTCAGGAATTATTAAGAGTCTAAAGTGATTCTGGGACCAAAGTGTTTGAGAGCATATGGCCTTGGCAAAACAACCCAGCTGGGAAGGGCTTTATTCTCCCCTCAAGATCTTGAATCCTTGTGGGCTCCCCGGAGGAGTTTCCCTCTGAGACGCAGAAATTTAAAAAGTGGTTACAAAAACACCCACCTGAAAATCATCTTGAGTTTCCAGGGCCGTATTCACTTGCATCATAGCTGCCAGGTGGCCATAATACTTGTAGTGGAAAAAATAATTTAAGCTATAGATCTGCCAGAGCAAGGAGAAGCAGGCAATCTGCCTGTAGAGTTGTGCCAGCCTCCTCTTCCTGTTAGAGAAAATAGACACGTGGGACAGAGAAAGAAGGTATCGACCCCGTGTGCTAGGGGTATCACAGGGACAGAATCCTCACTCCTGGCTGGGAGGTCTAAGCCAGTGTGAGCATGAGTCCTGCCTCCTTTACAAGATGGTAAAGCCCAGGCACCTTAATTGTGATGAAGCACATTTTCTCCCCCACTGAATGGGAGGGCGTAATACTGACTTTGTGGTGATTGATTAAGATAATTTATGCAAATCACTTGTCCCCTGTCAGGTCGTCGCTTCTTAAATGAAGTTTTTTTTAATTTTTTAAATGATTTTTTTTTTTAATTTGAAACAGAGAGAGAGAGAGTACAAGTAGGCAGTGCAGCAGGCAGAGGGAGAGGGAGAAGCAGGCTCTCCACTGAGCAGAGAGCCCAATGTGGGGCTCGATCCCAGGACCCTGGGATCATGACCTGAGCCGGAGGCAGCCGCTTAACCGACTGAGCCACCCAGGCGCCCCTAAATGAAGTTATTTTAAAAGCACATTTATATAATTCATCACATTGGATTCTGAGAACAAGCCTGGGAGAAAGGGAGAAATAATGAACCCCACTTTACGCAAGCAGGTGAGACTCAGGTTAAAAGCAAAGTCACACAGCCAGAATGTGGCGGTGCCGGGGCTCTGTCCACTCCCAGCCTGGCCATTCCACGCTGTCCTGTCGACACTCCAGTGAGCATTGCTATCGGGATCGAGGCCTCAGCTCAACAAAGGAAATGAATGTTTTTCACAATTACATTCTGCTCTCATCTGAAGGCATCTCCACCAAATTCGTATGTTGAATCCTAACCCCCAAAGTGATGGCAACAGTAGGCGGGCCCTTCGGGAGGTAATTAGGTCATGAGGGTAGAGCCCTCATGAATGGGATTAGGGCTCTTATAAAAGAGACCCCAGAGCTCTCCAGCCCCTTCCCACCACATGAAGATAAAAAAGTCTGTGACCCTGAAGAGGCCCTCCGTGACGAAGCTGGGACTCTGATCTCAGACTTCAGCAATAAATTTCTGCTAATTAGAAGCCAGCCAGTGTATGGTGTTTTATTATAACATACAAAGACCGTTACAACAAACTAAGTCTGTATAACGAACTATAAGACAGTCTTGTAGCTAAGACTGAGCAGACTAAGACACATTCCAACAACGGAATGGATGGTCACAGGAGGTGGTGGAACCGCCTGTGCTGGAGGTATTGGGGGGTGATGGAGGACCACCTACGAAGAATGTTCTCAATTTTGGCTTCAACAAGCCATTTACCTGATACGGTAGCCAACAGTCCCTTCTATTATGAAAGAAATGGGAACCTTATCTTTTCGATAAGCAAATTGGCCGCAATATTAGTGATTCAGCAAAGCCAAGAAAACAAAATGTAATTAGAAATATTTATCAAGCATTCCTGGGTGGCTCAGTCAGTTAAGTGTCTGCCTTCGGCTCGGGTCATGATCTCAGGGTCCTGGGATCGAGCCCCGCGTCAGGCTCTCTGCTCAGCAGGGGAGTCCGCTTCTCCCTCTCCCTCTGCCCCGCTCATGCTCGCTCTTGCTCTCTCTCTCAAATAAATAAATAAGTAAATAAATAAATAAAATCTTTAAAAAAAAGATATCGTGGAGATTTTTTGAGAATTCCAGGTACTTTCAATTTAGGAATTAATGACATTGATTCTGTTGTAGAAATTATTTTATAAAGCCTCTTAGGACACAGGGTAAAATCCCTCACAGCGTAAGACATTTCTGAGGGCCGGAGAAACTCTGACATTAAAACTGTTTCCTGTCCTCGTTTTTGAAATCAGAACCCTTTGACCGAACGGTGTTGGAAACCCAGGGCTCCGCAGTTTCTTCCTCACAGCACTTCCTCCCCTTTCCCTCATCCAGGTAACTTCTTATTCCTTCTATGAAATGTGGCTGTTAACTAGGCTTGTCAGAGTTAGGGAATGAACTCGTGGGAATCTGCATCTCAGAACAATAAATAATTTGTTTAGGATGCATATGTCCCAAATATTTGTGTGACGTACGTGTGTCCTAAGAAAATGATTCGGGGCGCCTGGGTGGTTCAGTCAGTTGAGCGTCCGACCCTTGTTTTGGCTCAGCTGGGGATCTCGGGGTTGTGGGATTAGGCCCCACCTTGGGCTGGGCCCCGTGCTGAGCACGGATCCTGCTAAAGATTCTTTCTTTCTCCCTCTGCCCCTCCTCTTTCACACACGCTCACTCTCTCTGTCTTAAAAAAAAAAAAAAGAGTAAAAAAGCGATTCATTGCTCATCTGAACTTCCAAGTGAACTAGCCATGCTGTGTTTGATCAGGCAATCTACAGGTGACCCAAACTCTGATCCCCTCCTACCTCTCAGAGAGATCTCTGCTGAACTCTCCCAGCCCCCTCCCTCCTGGTGTCTCCTGAGACTGCGGGCACCATTCCCACGAGCCTGTCCCTAACCCACAAAGGAGCTCAGCTCCAGCTCATTTCCACCCTGGGCTCCCCCACATTTAAGGGAACACTTTTGGGGGAAGGCAGTGGGCTTGGAGGGGGCACGTAGCAATTAGCTCCTAGAAATAGACGTTTGCATCTCAGGCAGAACCTGTAGGGATATTGCTATTGGCCTCTCTCAGCACGAGAGAGATGTCCTCTGCCAGCTCTCCAGATTCCCAGCTAGGTGGCATTTCCCTTGGCGCCGACTGGATAGGTGGAATACATCCAAAAATTGTTGTTGTGGGAAATTCAAACATACACGCAGTAAAGCAGAAAAAATGTCATGAACTACACGCACTGAATACCCAGCTTCAACAACTACCAACACAGGGCTTGAACTCATAACCCTGAGATCAAGGCCTGAGCTGAGATCAAGAGTCAGATGCTTAACTGACTGAGCCACACAGGTTCCCCTCCGCCATTTTTATTTTTTATAGTTTTTTATAGGTACAATTTACATCCATTGCTATGTATAAATCTTGGTGGTTTAATCCGGACTGATGGATACTCCCATGTAACCCACATCCCCATCTAGATACTTAGATGGGTGGGCAGTCTGTCCTCTGACCGAGGTCTTTGGGACCTTCTATTTCAGTGTGGGGCAGGGACGATACCCAGTGTTGTACCCCTGACTGGAAAAGGGCGTGTGACTGAGGGCTTGTGAGGAGCAGTGGTGCGGCTAGCTTCCAGGGAAACATGGCGGATCGCAGGGATTGAAGGGACTGACTAGGGCAGAGCACAGAGCTCAGCTTGCAAAGAGCTCCCTGAGGTTTTCATCACCTGCACTCACTTTCACAAAAGCTGCTGTGAAGTGTTCTGGGGAACCCCCACCTCGCCTGGGAGACTCCCCCTCCCGGACTGGCTCCCTCCTGCACCAGTGAGCCTCAGGGCAGAGCCACCAGGCCTTCTTGCGCCCCCTAGAGGCCCAGGCTTTGGGGGCTCATGGAGTGTGTGTAGGTCCTCTCCGAGGAGTGAGATCTCCAGCTCTTCCGAGCTCCTTCCCTTACCCCGGAGGTGAGCTCTCTTGGGCCTGTTGATTCGCATAGTAAAAGTGTCTGTTTTTCTCAACGTGGCTGTGAAGACACAGGGAGATTAAGTTGTAAGGAAAGATTCTGTTGAGGAGCTTCAGTGCCTTCCGCAGCATTTTCTTGGCAAGCACCATCTGGCCCATGTTGAAACAGACCTACAGGGAGAAGGAAGGGGGAGAAAGTTCACGTCCATGTTTGGAGATTGTTAAAAAAAAAACCTTTCTTATTAATGACACCACCCACAAAGACAAGGAAGATCTCGCTGCTGGCGAGTGATGGCAAAGAGGTTTGAGTAGTGGGGCTTGAGGTTCTGCAGTCTTGGCCAGGATTTGTGGCTGAGGACAGGAGGAGGATGCAGGAAGGACAGGGACGGCTTCTGCTTCTTCTATCTAACGCCCCTGGGACCAATAAGACATGATCATGTTTTTATTGGTTTCTTACCTGACCTTTGAGGCTGTAAAAGGTAGCGGACTCAAAAGTATGACTCCAGGATTTGTCGTCCTTGAGCATTTTCAGCAACCGTTCTCCCTCGTTCAAATATATGTATGCCTGCAGCGGGCAGAGGGGTACAGAGTGTTGAGTTGGCAGGGGTCTGGCTACCGAGGGCCACCGCCCAGCCTCTACTGAGCAGGGAAGAGCGGCTGCTGCTGCAGGACCCACTTCTGCCCCCATCCCTGGCTCTGGATTAGTAAGGGCCTCCGGACTCTAGGCAGCACTGGGTGGGTCAAGCTCCTGGTGAAGATTCTGGCCTCCTGAAAGCCCATCTTTGTCCACTGGATCACTCGCTCTAGAGGATGGATCCAGGGCAATTTCCTCCTCTGAGTAATTCCACCCTCAATGGCCCCTATTTCTAACAATGTCTTCACTGCCCCCGATGGCCTCTATTTCCAACAATGTCCTCACTGCCCCCGATGGCCTCTATTTCCAACAATGTCCTCATTGCCCCCCATGGCATCCCCACATCTATGAGAAGCTGGTCTCGATTTTTGGAGCGAGTTATGAACCACTCCCATTTCCTTTGCCAGGGCCACCTTTAGGAAGTAAGGCCCTGAGCAACTCTCCCTACTTCGTTTTAAACCTACTATGACATCATTAGATAGGACAGCCTTGGTACCCGTGAGTACCTTGGTACCCGTGAGTACCAAGGCAAGGTCAGACTTGAAGAGTAAAATAAGGGAAGGTGACATCCTCAAGCATCATACAGTCAAAGGGATAGGAGTGGGAGGCAGAAGAGGGAAACATGAGTTGACCTGAACCTACTAGTTATTTTTGATGGGGGAGAGGATGCAAATGGCACGTTCCGGGTAACTTGCACCGGGGCTCTGCTTCCCATCATTGTCTTACTGATCATCCCCTACTCCCTGCTAACTGAGATGGGGGCGCTTAGCAAGATGAGTTTCATCTTTAACATAAATATGAGAGAACTGGGACTTACCAACATTTTTAATGGTTTAATTTTTAAATTTCATAAAAATCTAAGGTACGAGGGTCGATTAGGCTGCTGTGATCAAAAGCGATTGTAAATATGGAAGAGACCACCAGTGTGGACATGCACTGCAGGCATGCCTACTCAGAAATGTGAGTCAGATGGAGCAAGGGCCAGAGGGGCATTTCCTAAAGTGGGTTCACGCAATGTTAGTCTAGCCAGCTGGCCTATGAAAAGTGGTCTAAGGTCAAGTAAGTTTGAGAAACACAGAACTAGCCAGACCCTCTGGAAGATTTACACATGTCTTAGCATATTAAGGCTATGAAATATTTGCAGTAAAGAAACCTATTTAGTTATTCAGCTTGGTGCTTCCCAACTTACTTAAGAATGAATTCTTATTTCATTATACATACGTTGAATCCCCACATTTCGAGGGGCATATTGCTCTGGAATATTATTTACAATTATCCCAGAGAAACACTAGTGTTTTGGTGGTCTAAAGGAAATGTATGATAATCTAGCACAAATTACATGAAGACCAAAGTGGGTGAGCTCCTTTGGGGATCACAAGACAAAAAACAGATCTGTACTTGTCCAAAGACCTACAGGTGTTTGTGCTCACAGGTATTTAGAGAGGACAGAAGGCAAATGCCACAGGGACATTACTGAGGAAGACTCCGCTGAAACGGTAGCATTGATACCATTTGGGGAATGAGATAGGACATCCACCCCCTTCCCATATAGGTAGACAGCTCTTGGCAAGTTTCTAAAGGTGGCACTATTTTAAATGACGTATAATGCTAGTTGCAATTTGTTCTAACTTTCGTTTCTCAATCTCAGATCATTTCCCTTCTCAGCAATTTGATTTTCAGAGGAAAGGGGTACTGGTGGGTATCAAGAACATGAAGTAATGAAAAAAAGCACCCTAGAGCTTCCCTTCAGGCGCTGCGGTCTCTAAATTGTCTCAAGGGCGGGAGTGGGAGGGGTGGGGGTGGGGAGTGGGGTGGAAACACCTTACCATATAATTATCACCCAAGTTCAGATAAGCAGATGTAATTTCTAGGAAGTAATATAAGGCTTTGTTGTTTTCTCCCAAAGCCAGAAAATGGTGGGCCAGAGGCATGATGACCATCTCTACGATCTCCTCACACTGGCAAGATTCCAGAGGAATGATGTCTTCCTCAGACGTCCTCATTTTTGTTATAATGACATCAAAGAAACTCAAGATCTTTTCTCTTATTTCTTCAGGACTGTCCAAATGCAGAAATAAATAGGAAGAATGACTTGTAGCTACACTTAGCTTTTGATATGAAAATATCTTTAAAAACTAATAAAAGAGCAAGATAATCCAACCTGATGTAAATGCTACTGACCGAACTCACCATGCACACACCCCAACATTTCCCCGCTCGCCCCAAAGAGGCCCAAAAAGAACTGACCAGACAGAAGATTTTAACAGTATTCTGTACTTAATGACAATTGTTTATGCCTAAACAATTACGTATGCCTGTACCTGAGATTTTCAGGAAATATCTCAGATTTCTTAGGAATCTCTATTTTGGAAAAGGTGATCTCTTCTTCAGCTAGAAAATAAACAAACAAATGAGTTAGTATGGGTCACGTAATGTTCCATGTGGTAAAAATGTCTGGTGTCCACCAAAGCCTCTCGTTCCCCCTTTCCTGACACAGTGCCTGCTGCCCAGCCAGACTCTCCATTTCCCAGTCTCCATTGTGCCTTGGGTGAACCCACGCGATTCGTTTAAAATGGAAATGAATCTAGGGGCGCCTGGGTGGCTCAGTGTGTTAAGCCTCTGGCTTCGGCTCAGGTTATGATCCCGGGGTCCTGGGTTCAAGCCCGCATCAGGCTCCCTGCTCAATGGGAAGCCTGCTTCTCCCTCTTCCACTCCCCCTGCTCATGTTCCCTCTCTCGCTTTGTCTCTCTCTGTCAAATAAATAAATAAAATCTTCTAAAAAAATGGGTTTTAAAAAAAATTATTTTTGTACTTACTATGTGCTAGGCACTTTATATACATTTCTTCCTAACTTTTAATATCCATAAAATATAGGAATCCTGTCCTTGCATCCTCTGCTTTCCCAACCAGATTTAGCCATTATCACCAAGGCCTTTGGCTAGGGCATGTAGCCCCCCTGGTGCTCCCTGATCACCCATGAGGGAGGGCTGAAGTTGGGGTTGCTGCCTCCAGCCTCACACCCATCATGCCTATGGTAACTGAGTCCCTGGTCCCTGATACGCCTTGAATCCAGGCTGTGTAGCCGATTCGTGCTATCAGACTGTAGCTTTCTCACTTTTGCTTCACAGATGGTCCAGAACCCCTGTCCTGAGCCTGACCCCCCTTTTTGGGGGTTCCGGCCCTCTTAGCCCTGCGTAATTCTCCCCTACTCACAATCTTTCTCCAACAGAACCTCGTTTCAAACCTGACTGCCTGAGCAACAACCTTCTTACCTGCCAAGAAACAGTGCTCCCTCTTGCTCTGGTTTCCGCTTCGACATGTGAGACCCCCGCCACCCCCCTGCCCTTGGATTCCATCCCTTGGTGTGAATTAAGCTGGGTCAGTTCTATCCCTCTGGATATTTTCCTTTGAGCTCTGGTTGCACCCCATTTTGCCAGAGTCCTGATCTTCAAACCCTCTCCGAGTCTCACAGCAAGACTGTTTCTGCTGGACTCAGCTGCTCACACGAGCCCTTTCCCCACCCCTGCAATCTACGTTGCTCAAGTCTTCAGCCATTTGTAGAACCCACGCCTCAAGGGACTTGAAGCCCTCAGGGTCCAAATCTACTCCATTCCCCAGGAATAGTTAGGAGGAATAAGCTATATTTACTTCTAAATCCGTGGGACTTGGCCATCTTCTTAATGGTATCCATGTCCAAAGTGTTGAGGCGGATGTTCACTGTGAAGTGGTGGTAGGGGATGAAGTCCCCACTTTGGCAATGGTCACATCTGTGGGCATTTTCCTCTAAAAAGCGGGCACATTTCAAGTGCATGGCTTTCTTCTGGTCCTTCAGCCACAGTTCATAGGCTGTCTTCTGCATCATAGGCCTGCAGAATCGAATGATGTGGCACTCGATGACCTCGCTTTCCAGCTCGTGGAGCTCTTCCTCCTCACCGTGAGCTGGGAGGGGAAACAGAAAGGCAACAGGTCAGCCCCCGCAGCCCCCCCCACATCCGGTCCTTGACCAGGTGTGCCTTCGAAGAAGAGGAAAGGTGAGTCACTTCCAGGTTCTACTCACCCATTCCTTCACCGGGCTTCAGAGACAGCGAGCGGTAATTCACCTCAAACGAGGCCGCGTTCTGTTTCAGGGCCATTCGGAGCTCCTTGCCATTCCGGAAACAGTCAAAGATGTTGGATTCCACGAGAGTCGCCAGGGCCTTGATCATCATTTTCATGTTCCAACAAGGCAGAACCTCGAACAACAACTCCGTGGTGAAGGTCAGGCCGATAATGGCGGCACACCTCACCAACATCTGGTGGGAGAGGCTCATGCTATCCAGCTGAACCAGAGAGATTTCTGTGGGTGGAAAGCCACACAATAGGAAACTGGTCACCTTTCCGTAGCAAATACATTCTAGAGACGGATCGTTGTTTCACAGGAACCCGGCCACGCTAAGCCAAAAGACACTTGCTTAGGACCTACTTCGCAGGGAGCGCATGTGCTGGGAGCGCAAAGGAGGCAGGGCCTGCTCTCCGAGATGTCCACGGCACGACGGCCAGACCAGTAAAGCCTGGCTGAAGGTGCTCGGGTTTTATGCTAGAGTGTGACAGGGTTTGTGAGGAGAGGGGAGGTCACGGTGGGCCACGGTAGTCAGAGGAGAGTGCCTGCCATCCACCTGCTATGTTGACTTCTCCAGCTGGCCCTTGTCTGTCCCCCGCACTGACTCTGTCTCCTCCTGGCAACAAGCCTTCAACCTCCCCTGAGACCGACTCGTTCTTGTGACGGTCTACTACCGTCTCTATGCTCATGACTCAGTGCCAGAGAGCTTTGAGCTCCAGTTCCAACTTCTCGCCTAAGTGTGGCTTGGCGAGATCTTGACCAAGATGGCCTTCCGTGACATCACCTGCATCGGGACAAAATCTGAATTTCTCCGCTTGCCCACAGAACACGGCAGAAGCCAAGCTAGCCCACCTTCCTACTTTCGTAGACACAGTGCATGAAGAAACGAATGTTGTTTTGAGGACTGAGAACCTCGAGGTGTCCCTAGGTCATCCTTCAAACATTTTCAGTTATTTGGAGATGGCATGGCTTGGAGCCGAATTCATACTAGAACATAGCTTAAAAGGAATAAGAATACAGCTCGGATATAAATTCTATGCTTATCATTTCTTATAAAAGTAAATGGCGGAAAAAGTGTCAGTATTTGATTTTCTCCCTCATTATTTGGCTTTGATTTAATGAAAAATGTACTACACCTCATTTGTTTATGCGGTTGAACTAAACTTTGTTCAAATCAGACTCCAGAATATGCCCGGGGGAGCACGTGGCTCCGGGTCAGAGGCAGAAAAGCCAAGCCTTCCATGGAGACTTCGACTGCCTAGGACAACACAACACAGACAAGCACCGCAGTCTGTTACTATCTTCCCCTGTCCCTTTTCAACAATCGTACTAGAGGAAGGAAAAGGGGAGTCTAGGTCCTGGAACACCGGGTCCAGTTTTCTGTACCTTTTAATGATGCTGGCGGTGACAAGTTTTTCAATCTGACACCACTGGCGAGGTTACAGACTTCTTCACTTCCCTCCTCATAATTAGAAGTAAGTATTTTTAATTCCTCGGTTGGCCTACTGAAATTCTCTGTAGAGAGATGAAAAGGAAGAAAGTTGAGAGTCATTGTTCTGTCATTATCTTGATTTCCCAATAAAGTTCAAGATGGATCTTATGAGAGAAAGAACAGGTAGAGATGTGCGTTGGCTCACCAAGTGTTTACTTTTTTAAGGATTTTATTTATTTATTTGTCAGAGAGAGAGAGAGAGGTCAAGAGAGCGAGCACAAGCAGGGAGAACAGCAGGCAGAGGCAGAAGCAGACTCCCCGCTGAGCAAGGAGTCAGATGTGGGACTTGATCCGAGGACCCCGGGATCATGACCTGAGCCGAAGGCAGACGCTTAACCGACTGAGCCACCCAAGTATATACCCTCACCAAGTATTTTGGAATAACGTTTTAAGTAAACTATATATGACAACCTAAATGTACTCAAAAATGTTCTGCCCACCCCCCCCCAAAGTATTGGGAATAACTATTGGAAGTCTTCTGTAGTATATGCAGTTTTGCAGAAATTCGATTCGAAGATTATCAAGGTGTATCTTATAGTACATACTAACATATATTCGTATGCACGTTCAGATATCCACACTCAGATGCAAACACATTCTGTGGGAGACTGTACTCGACTTACAACACGGTTATCGGAAAGAGATATTTAAAATGGTGAGGTTGGATCGTACACTTGCCTGGTCGCTTTGTCTCCTGGTACTCCAAAATGCATTACTTCCTTATTCCTCCAGTCATTTAACACCATGATGTGTGACGTGGAAATATGAAGGTGAACATGGCGAAGTTTCTAATCTCCTGGAGAGATAAGGTATGTTCACCAAGAGCTCCACTTCCCGGCAGGAGACACTTGCCATGGGAGAGGCACAGCCTCAGAGATGAGTTCAGTGTCGGTAAGAGTACAGACCTTTGGTGCACCATATCACCTGGGAAGGCGATAGATGTGAATAGTGCGTGCTTCCAACCCCAAGGAGCTTAATATTTTAGAGACAGACACTGAAGCAATTGGTCATAATGCCAAAGTGACTCGAGAGTTCAAAAGCGAAGAAGCGTAGTGTGTTGTGAGAACAGAGAAGAAAAAAACAACTCTGTCTTGGTGGATTCAGAAAGGCTTCATGGAGGAGAAAGTATTTTGATTGAATCTTGAAGGAGAAGGGGTTTTCCAAATGGAAGACCGAGGGGCGATCAGTGCAAGGGCACAGGGGCCGCAGAGCACCCCGCAGGTTAGGGGAACGTGAGGCAACCGGGGCAGCTGAACTCCAGCGTGCGGGCCGCCGGAGCGCTACCAGGGGACGTGTATTGGGGAGACAGTTTGGGAACAGAGTGTGGAGGGCATTTGACATCACACTATCAAGTTTGGACTTGATTCCAAAATAAAGGGGAAAGAGCACAGGTTTCTGGAAAGGGGGGCGTAGTAACCCACCAGCTACTTCTAGGAAGGTAACGCTGGAAGTGTGAATTGGAGAGGGGCAAGAGAACAGGAGAGGGAACACCGTGGAAGAAGCAGTAACGACGGAATATGAGGAAGTGATGGTGGGTAGGACTAGGTCGTGGTACCGCGTGGCATACTGAGGAAGTGGGTCTGAGCAAGGCGGTGATGGAGCTGACAGAAGTGTGGCCAAGCATCGAGCTGGGAGATACGGGAGGAGGTACGGTGTGGGAGGGAGGGCGATGCATTAAGGTTTAAGTAGGTTGAGTTTGAGGGGGTCTAGAAGACCGTCCAATGGGCAATTGGAAATATACCATCTAGAGTTAAGAGCGAGGTTATGGTTGAAGATTACACACACGCACGCACACACACACATGCAGACACTCATGAAGGCTGGAGAACAGATGAATAACACTTAGGGAGAAAGAACCAAGCTAGCAAAGAAGAGGGCTAAGGATGTCACTTGAAGAAAGCTGTCATCGGAGGAGTAGGCCCAAGGACAGGAGCCAAGCGGGGGACTGACTGGTCGGAGAGGTCAGGTGGGGGGACAGGAGGAGTTCAGATTCTCCCTGAGAATCAGGGAGGCCAAGACAGGGTAGAATACCCAAAAGGAGCCAGATGTGAGTGTGTATGAGTGCGTTCAGGGTAGGAGAGTGGGGTTCAAGGGCATGACTTGGTCCATGCTCTTTTATGCTTTTTCATGTCTCTTTCTAGGCCCTCGAAACAGGCATGACTGTTCTTTCAGTCACTCGACCAGTATCAGCTGAGCGCCCCGAGGTACTGGGCATCATTCTGGGGTTAGACTTCCTGCCGCACGAAGTTCAAATTGCCAACAGTGGCAGAGAGACAATGAACAACGGATAAATAAATTAAGAGGATAATGTCACAATGTGATTTAGTTTATGACGGAAATAAATCCGGTAACAGAGACTCACAGGAAGGCGCAGGGTCAGGGAGGCTTTCTTCAGATAGACCGAGGTAGAGCGAGTCACCCTGAGCAGGCAACGCCCGAGCTGGGGGAGCGAGGAGCCCACGGTGTGAGGCGCCTGAGGAGAGGGGACAGCGGTCTGGAGCAGGAAGGAGCGGGGCCTGTGTCCCAGCACTAGAAATGCCAGAAATGCTGCCGATGTGGCTGGAACACATTTCAGAGGACTGAGGAGGCCCCACAGGTGTGGAAGTCAGGTCCTGGAGGGGTTTCCAGTCCCAGCTGGAGGCTGGATTCCATCGTAAGCTCAGTGGGAAACACTAAATGGTGTATGTTTTTAAAAAATCTTTTTATTTGGAAAGTTTCAAACTTACCAATAGTTGTAAGAATAAAACTGTGTACTCTTCATTCAAATTCACCTATTGTTAACGTTAACCTATTGCCTCATCTGCCATAACCTTTGTTTTCTCTGTATGTACATATTTTTTCTGAAGTATTTGAAGGCAAGTTGCACAATTCATGCCCCTTTACCCCAAATACTTTACTCTGTATTTCTTAAGAATGAGATTCTCTTACATAACTAGAGTACATTTTTCAGCTTCAGAATATTTCACATTGAAATAGGAATTTACCGTCCGTATTCCAATTTTGCCAACTGACTCAATAATGTCCTTTAGCGTTTTTTTCTTCCAATATAGGATCCAGTCTAGGATCATGTATAGTTGTTTTTTTTTTTAATTTAGGTGAAATTCATACACAATTAACCATTTTAATGTTTACAGTTCAGTGGCATTTGGAGCATTCACATTGTTTGCAACCAAAACCTCTCTCTAGTTTCAAAATTTTTCTGTCATTTTTTTTTTCTTTTAAAGATTTTATTTATACATTAGGGAGAGAGAAAGCATGAGTAAAATAAATAAGTAAAATCTTTAAAAAAATGTCAATTTGTCCCAAATTGATATACAATGCAATGCATTTATATTGAAGTTCCTATCACAATCCCTCCAAGGTGGCACCTGGGTGGCTCAGTTGGTTAAGCAGCCAACTCTTGGTTTCAGCTCAGGTCATGATCTCAGAGTTCTGGGATTGAACCCCACGTCTGGCTTCACACTCCACACTCAGCAATGAGTCTGCTCCAGGATTCTCTCTCCTTCTGCCCCTTCCCCTGTTCACTCTCTCTCTCTAAAATAAACAAACAAATCTTTAAAAAAAAATCCCCAAAGATTTTTTTACAGATACAGACAAGATTATTCTAAAGACTTATTTATTTATAAATAATAGGGAGCGGGGAAGAGGGACAGAATCTCAAGCAGACTCCCCATTGAGAGCAGAGCCAACTCAGGGCTCGGTCTCATGACCCCGAGATCATGACCTGAGCTGAAACCAAGAGTCGGACACTCAACCGATTGAGCCACCCAGGCGCCCCCCAGACAAGATTATTCTAAAATTCATATGGAAAGGCAAAGGAACCGGAATAGCTAAAACAATTTTGAAAAAAGAAGAAGAAAGTTGGAGGAATCGGTTCACATGGTTTCAAGACTAGACAGCTATAGTAATCAAAACTGAATGGTACTGACAAAGGGATAGACATAGACACACAGATCAATGGAACAAAATAGGGAACCCAAACACACCCACACAAATATGTCCAACTGATTTTAGACAAAGGTGCCAAAGCAATTCAAGGAAGAAAATACAGCCTTTTAACAAATGGTTCTGGGATAAGCGGACATGCATAGGGGGTAGGAAGGGGAAAAGAAGGGCCTCAACCTAAGTCTCACATTTTATATGAAAATTAACTCAAAATGGATCATAAACCTAAATGTAAGATGTAAAACTTTCAAAAAAAAAGGGGAGGAAAACACATAGGAGAAAACCTTTGACATCTAGGGATAAGCAAAGAGTTCTTGGATTTGGGACACCTGGGTGGCTCTGTCAGTTAAGCATCTGCCTTGGGCTCAGGTCATGATCCCAGGGGCCTGGGATTGAGGCCCGTGTCGGGCTTCCTGTTCAGCGGGGAGCCTGCTTCTCCCTTTCCCTCTGCCGCTCCCCCCTACCTGTCCGCTCTCTCCCTCTCTGAAATAAATAAATACATACAATCTTAAAAAAAAAAAAAGAGTTCTTGGATTTAACATGACTCATAAAAGGAAAAATTGATAATTGAACTTCGTCAAATTTAAAACACTGAGAGATCCTTTGCTGAGAATGAAGACAAGCTACCAAGAGAAAATATTTGCAAACCCACATCTGACAAAGGATCCATATCTAGAATAGATTAGAAACTCTCAGAACTCAACATTAAAAAAACCCCAAAAAACAAAACAAAAAAACCCCCAAACAATCCAATTAGAAAGTGGGCAAAAAGCATGAAGAGATAGTTACCAAAGAAGATGTAGAGATGGCAAAAAAAAAAAAACAACAAAAAAACAAAAAACAAAAAACCCACATGAAAAGATATTCGACATCATTAGCAATTGAGGAGATGTAAATTCAAACCACAGATATCACCAAACACCTATCAGAATGGCTCAAATAAAAAGCGTAGTGACATCAAATGCTAGCAAGTATGGCAGAAAATTTCAGCTCCCTCCATACAGTGTTAATGGGAACGTAAAATGATACAGCCACTTTGAAAATAGTCTGGCAGTTTAGGGGCACTTGGGTGGCTCAGCCAGTTAAGCATCTGATTTCCGTTGAGGTTACAATCTCATGACCCTGGGTTCGAGCCCTGCCTAGGGCTCTCCATTCAGCAGGGAGTGTGCTGGTCCCTCTCCCTCCGCCCCTCCCCCTGCTTGTGCTTTCTGTCTCTCTCTCTCTTCCTCTCTCAAATAAATACATAAAATCTTTAAAAAAAATAAAATACATAATTTGGAAGTTAAAAAAAAAAAAAAAGGAACGAAAAACTAACAATGTAACTACCATAGGAGCCGGCCATTGCACTCTTGGGTATTTATTGTAGAGAAATGAAAACTTAGATTCACACAAAAACCTGTATAGGATGCTTTTTTTTTTTTTCTTTCAAAGATTTTATTTATTTGACAGAGAGAGAGAGAGAGAAAGAGAGCACAAGCAGAGGGAGTGGGAGAGGGGAAAGCAGACTTCCTACAGAGCAGTGAGCCCGATGCGGGGCTCGATCCCAGGACTCTGGGATCATGACCTGAGCCAAAGGCAGACGCTTAACGACTGAGCCACCCAGGTGCCCCCTGTGTAGGATGCTTATACGGACTTTGTAACAGCCGAAAGCTGTTAACAGCCCAGATTCCGGATAACAAGCTGTTGGTGCAGCACACGAGGGACCGCCACCCCGCAAGTAAGCGCTCGCACACCATCCACCGACACCCACGCCAACCTGGAGGACCCCCAGAGAGTCGTGGGGAGTGAAAAAACCAACCCTAAGACATTGCACATACTGTAGGAGTCCAGTTAGAGCCCGTTCTTAAAATGTCAAAATTACAGAAATGGGGAGCGGCTTAGAGGTTGCCAGAGGTGAAGGGGGCAGGTGGGGGAGTGGGGACAGAAGTGGGCGTGGCTATGAAACGAGCAACAAGAGGGGTCCCTGTGGAGATGGGAGAGCTTCTGTGTCTTGACTGCCTCAGTGTCAGTATCCTGGCTGCGCTATCCTACTACCACTTGGCATGATGTTCCTGCTGGGAGAACTGGGTAAAGACTGTACGAAATCTCTCTGTGTTATTTGTTCTAAAAAAAAGAGGTAGCCAAGTAGTATTGATTCAGGCACTTCATGTACACTCCAGGGGGCTCCCAGAGTACCTCCTGTGGTGTCTGACCCAGAGAAGGTGCTCAGTAGATGCCTGCTGAATGAACAAATGAAAAAGGATTTGAGTTCCTTTACCCCCATTTTATAATCGCTGCCTGCCAAAGAAAATCAAGGAATTATCTCCCCTCACTTAACATCTAACTCCCCCTTCAGTGTTGATTCTGGGCTTTCCGATGCCCCAGTGTTCTTCTGTGTTCTTTCCAAGGCGCACATTCTTCCGCCCAGTTCAGTGAGTCCCCACGGGAAATGTTAACTTCTCTCGCCATCTCCGATATCGGGTATTGGGTTCAGCACTCCTCGCCTCCCCAAACCTGCTGACCCTATAGGACGCAGTCTATGGAAGAGCCCATTCCTGCCCTCTCTGCAGAAGGAGCAAGAGAAAGAGCCTTAACCAGGGAACTTACTGAACAGGTTATTCCAGGTCATATTGGTCTTTTCCTCGGACTCCATCGGTTGGAAAACGAGTACCCTGTGATGGTCAAGGTTTTTTAGCAATTCTTCACAGTAAAACGGAATCCCACAGCTTCCCTCCACCAGGTACCTGCAGTAGAAACAAGGCGACCTATTTACACCGAACCACCATCTCTCAGGAAGGAAAAATAGTTGACTCATCTAATTATTTGTAAATAGCTCATTATTTGAAAATAATAGTATCCTCTATTTGTTTCCACTTCCTTTCCTTTCCTAGGGTTGCTTTTTTTTTCTTTCATTTTTTTAAAAAATTACATTTACATTTTTCAAAATTTTTTTTAAGATTTTATTTATTTATTTGACAGAGAGAGAGACCACAGCAGGCAGAGAGGCAGTCAGAGAGAGGGGGAAGCAGGCTCCCCACTGAGTGGAGAGCCCGATGCGGGGATCGATCTCAGGACTCTGAGACCATGACCTGAGCCGAAGGCAGAGACTTTAACCCACTGAGCCACCCAGGCGCCCCAACATTTACATTTTTTCAAAGCCCAAACTATATAATCAGGTACATCCTCAGTGTTGCCTCTCTTGCTCGCCTTATAAATAACCATGTCAGTTAGTTTAAAGATATTATTTATATATGTATTTATATAATAAAGATATTATTTAAAGATATAAACAAAAGCACACAGACGTATTTCACCCCTTTACCTAAAAGACAGCATGTTACTCCTACTGCATGTTCCGCTACACCTTGTTTTTTCACTCAAGAATATATCCTGCCCATCCCTCCATATCAGTAGATCTTTCTCATTCTTTTTAATGCTACGTAGTTCTCCATTGTGTGCATTGTGTCCTATTTTATTCTGCCTATTCTCTTAGAGATGGACTTCTGGATTGTTTTCAGTCTTTTGCTAATGCAAATAACGCTTCGATAAAACTTTGTCCATATGTTTCTTTATAGTTTTGTTAATCTATCTTTGAGATAGATTCCTAGAAGTGGGTTGCTAGATCAAAAGGTAAATGCACACATATATTTACACATACATATAGAGAGACAAAGAGTGAGAGGCAAAGGGAAAGAGTGTGCCAAATTCATGCCTGGAGTTATTTTAAATGAGACTTTGTCCAGACGTCTTTCTTCCAGAAGCAAAGCAAATGCATTAGAAAGAATGGATGCAGATACCAAGGTGGGTTGTAAACATCCGTGTTGTTAAGGTGACCACTGTCTGGACCCCAGTGGGGGAGTCCCCGAGAAGCTCAGAGAGCAGTGGCCAGAAGAGGCAGCCTTCAATACCTGCTACAGACTGCACAGCACAGCCTACATCACCGACAGCCGAGTGAGACCTTGCTTATTTGCAGGTTGTGTCTTTAAAGCTTACCAGTTGGCCTTTTGTGACAACAGTGGTGCCCATGACAATGCCCTCTGTCACTGTTGATTACACTGAGCATGCCCATACGCAGCACAATGGAAGGGAGCAAAACTGATGGCACTGAGCAAAGTTTGAGAAGGCATTAACAGGAGGGCTAACAAGGAAAAGGTGAGCAGGGTCCATCATACCAACCGTGATAAATGGCTCTTTTGAAAGGTAGGACCAGTGAAAATACTGAAATAGGCACTTTCAGATCTGTCTCAAGAAATGTGATGAAGTCTGGATCTGGAGAATGGACGTGGGTGTGAAGGCCGCAGGAGAGAAACAGGATACCCACGTGTCCAGTTCTTTGGGGATGCCCCTGACGTTGAGGTCTAGGCAGACCTTGTTGCGGATGTCCTTTGGCTGCACGGCTCCAAGGGTCACGTAGGTGGTGTTCCTGTTCTTCATTATGGTGCTGGCCGCTGCGCAGGGTATGTCAACGAAGGGAGACAGGGACATGATGATGAAGATAGGAACCGTCCGGATAAGCTTCTCCATAAAGGCCCAGGACGCTGAGTCAATAAACTGGCCCTCATCGATGATGAAAATAATCTTTTCCTCTTTCACTGTCTGGACAAAGTGGAGAAACAGAAAAACGCTGGAGGACTTTGGATCTTTATTCAAAAATTCGAAAAACCCATTCGTGTATGGGTATGCATGTGTATGAACTTTTTTTTTTTAACTTTTAAGATTTTATTAACATGAGTTTTTAGAAACAAGTATCCATATCAGTGTGGGCGTGAGGATGGGAGAGGAGGGAATGGGGGAAGGAGGAGTAGGGGGGAGGGGACGGCACGGCAGGGTATGACAGGGGGAAGAATTCTGCTCTATCGGTAATAGAGGTTCATTTATAATCCAGGTTCATCCCATCATGGATTTCATAGTCTCCCGGAGACACATGGTCCTTATGTGTGCTAAATTAAAATCTTCTTTCCAACAAATTTATACTAATTTAGTCTACTATCTTGGAATTTGTGTCAATTTAGATAGAGCTGGCTGGAATGGATTCTTACTTCGTCAAATCCTTGTGTAAATATAATGCAAATTTGTAGGGTAAATGGGGTTGTAGCCAAGTAACAGTACCCACTACATTGAAAGAACTGATATACAGGGCACCTGGGTGGCTCAGTCGGTTGAGCATCCGCCTTCGGCACGGGTCACGATCCCGGGGTCCTGGGATCGAGTCCGGTGTCGGGCTCTCTACTGGGCGGGAAGTCCGCTCCTCCTTCCCCTTTGGCTTGTGCACTCACTCTCTCTCTCTCTCTCAAATAAATAAATAAAATCTTAAAAAAAAAAAAAAGAACTGATATGTTTACCACACGTCATTTTAATCTACTGGCAAATGAAGATCTCCTGGGTTTTTCCGATTGACATTTGCTCAACCAGTGTGTATGTATTCAACACATACTAACTGAGCACCTGCTGGGCTAGACGCTACATAGGCAGGGCTGAAGGAAAGTAAGCTAGTTGATGCTATTCTAGCCCAAACTGTGTTATATGTTACACTTGAAAACAGATCACGGGTCCCTTTCCTGGTGTAGGCTACATTTCCCTCCCGGGCCTGCGTTATTTATTCACTCGTTAAGCATTTATTGTGCACCCATCAGGGGCAGGTATTGTTCTGGGTGCTGGGGATACAGTATTGAACAAAATAAGAGCTTTCATGGTAGCGTCAGCCCCTTGCAGAGCGGGCCCTGCATTGCCTGTGTGAGGGCTCCACGTGGACAAGACCCTCCCCGCTCTCAGGGCTCCACACTGCTTTTTGTTTCTTTTGGCTCCTTCTGGGAACACAGGTGGTTAACCCATTCTTCCCCTCCATGTTTTCACAAACGAAAGCAGCAAAGGCTACTTTAAAATTTCAGATTTTGTAAGACAATCATTATAAAGTATTACAACTTGTTTGATTGCATATACATAATAAGCTTACTCTTAGGGCCCCCTTCTGTTACCAGATCTTTAACTCTTCACTGACCTTGAGGACATTTTGATTAATGGGGAGGTTAGCGTTACATTTTTTAAAGATTTTATTTGACAGAGAGACACACAGCGAGAGAGAGAACACAAGCAGGGGGAGTGGGAGAGGGAGAAGCAGGCTTCCCCCTGAGCAGGGAGCCCGATGCAGGACGCTGGGATCCTGACCTGAGCCGAAGGCAGACGCTTAACAACTGAGCCCCCCAGGCGCCCCAAAGAGGTACTGTTCTAAGTGTTTTACACAACTCTGCGAGCCAGGTACTACTCTTTCCCTGTTTTATGGATGACAAAACAAAAGCATAGACAAGTTGAGTCACTTGCTCAAGGTTACCCAGGTAGCAAGTGATAGGCCTAAAGGTTCCGATGTTGGTAGTCTGACTATGGAGCCTCCATACATAACTACTTGGATCTCCCTCTGCATCTCAAGCAGAGGGAGAAGGAAAGGGCTGGTTTTAAGAAGAGGCTGACCCCCCAGGAGTAATGTTAAAGGGATTCCTTTCAAGCACAGCTAAATTCTGAACAGACTCTGGACTTGAGGTTTGGAAGGAAGGAAGGAGAAGGAGATGCGAGAGGTGACAGGATAAAGCTTTCACACACTTCAGAGCTTCTTGCCGGTGGTCTCTGAACCCCTCGGACCACCTCCCGTTTCCCTCCCCCATTACTTGAGACCCACAGATGCTCTTACTTGCTCCAAGATCTTCATAAACAATGCTTCCAACTGCTTTTGCTTTTTTAAGGTGGTCATCTTGGAAACCTCTCGTGAAATAGGGAACTGAATAAAGAATTATGAGAATATTGAGTCTGGGGAAAAAGCAAAGGGAATTACCAGCTGCGTGACTTGGGGCAAATCACTTTACCGTCCTGTGCCTTCAAATCCTCATGTGTTAGATGGTTCATAATGTCCCTTCCAGCGTTGCTACCCTATGTCACTGAACCTAATAGATATGGGACGTGCTAGGGTGTGCTCTGTCTTTGCCTGGCAGTCACCTGCGGGAGCAGAGGGACTCTGTGCCTGACCTCGACTAGTACAGGATAGTTCTGATGGAAAGGTGAGAAAAATGAATCAGCAGGTGGCCATTTGGATTTTCCTGAGTACGGTATTTCTAGGCACCTCCAGTGTCTCAGGAAGGTGGAAGCTCATTCGGGGAGGATTGGGAGCCACTTCCTCATCACCCAGATCCTCCACATGAGAAAAGGAAAAGATAATCAATGGCAAAGAGATGCTAAGTCACTCAACCTCAGGCAGGAGCTGCTGCCGGTACCCTGTCTCTCTTTCCTGCAGAGGCACAACCTAGCTACTCACCTGGACGTGGAAGATGTCATTCAGGAGACAGTAGAACTTCTCATCCAACAGAGTCTTGACTTTATTTTGAAGGTTGGTCTGTCGTTCTTTATAATGTTTACAAGTATCCAAACCTAGTACGTTGGCCATGAATATCTGGATGGTATAGAAATTCTGATGGAAGCTGATCTTAGTCAATGCGATAGCAATAGTCCTGTTTATAAGAAAGCCAAGAAGAAGAGAGTGCTTAAATATGTTTTTTGAAAATAATCAAGGCTGATTATAACCAAATAAAATAATGATAAAATAATCAAGGAAAGCTCTGCCTCTTCCTATTCAGTTGTTACAACAGCAATTTCCCAAACTATCTGGAAGCTGTTCTTTACTCCTGCTAGATATATTCCCTCATTTCTCTACATCCCTGAGCCCTCCTACTTGAGCCTAGCTATGTCCTCTTCTGCAGTCCCACCCCCACACCCTGCCCCAAACCCTGACTCTCACCCACACTGTTGAGAAGCCTGCCTAGCACCATGATTCAGTGAATCACCTTTCAGACGACTGACATATCTGGATAGATGCAAATCCTCTCTCCCATTTACAAGTTTTTAGTGGCTCCCACTGTAGCTTACCACTTCTCACAGCCCTGTCTAATCCCTCGTCTCCTGCTTATCCGCCAATTTCAACTCAGGTGCAGCCTCCTGGAAACCTTCCCTGGTGCCCTGAGATTGGGTCACAGACCCCTCTTTGTCACAGCTTCCCAGTACTTGATTGCACACTTCCATCACTGTCCTCACCATAACCTATTTTCATTCTCGCTCTCTCCTTCTCTTCCGTGAGAGCCCCTTAGGGCACGGATCAGATATTATTCATTTTCGGGGCATTGACACTTGTCATGGGTTGACTCATGTTCCCCCTCCCCCAAATTCATATGTTGAAGTCTTAGCCCCCGGTACCTCAGAAGGTGATCTTCTTTGGGAATGTAATTATGTAAGTTAAGATGAGGTCATGCTGGCATAGAGGGGCCCCTAATCCAAAATCACTAGTATCACTAGTATTTTTATAAGAAGGGGAAATTTGGACACAGACAAGGCACAGGGAGAACACTACAGAAAGATAAAGGTAGAGATTGGGTGATGATGCTACTTTAACCTGAGGAGCACCAACATTTGCTAGCTAACCTCTGGAAGCTTAGGGAAAAAGACATGGAACAGACCATCCCTCACAGCTGTCAGAAGGAACCAACCCAGCTCACACCTTGATCTCAGACTCCTAGCCTCCAGAACCCAGAGACAATAAATTGCTGTTCATCGAGCCACCCAGTTCGTGGTACTGTGTTATGGCGCTCTCGCAAACCAATATAGCACTCAACTATTCCTGGAACATAGTAGGTACTTGATAAGTGACGGGATAAATGTCTTCTGGTTATGAATTCTCTCCTTAGCAATGTTAAAGATATTTATAAACTAGCCTTTCTTAGGCTTGACATGAAAAAGGAACAGAAAAACAGCTAACAATAATATATGGTTTATAAGCATTTTCCCCTTAAAGCTTTGAAGTTCGACGGCGAAAGAATGTGAGACACCATCGTCCTCATCTTGGTCACCGGCATGGGTCACTCTTACTGAATACCATACTGACTGCTGCCACGAGGGGGCCACGTGGGCTGTCCCAGAGTGCCCTCGTGACATTTCTCGTATGAAATAGATGAACGGTGTTAGAGAAGACCCTTAGCTCTGCCTTCCAAGGGAAAATCCAGGGGTCTATCATTCTCCATCCCCACTCACAGGGCTAAATGGTTTGAACTAGTGATTCTCTGGCCGCTCGCTGGATACATTTCTGTGTTTGTTCTGAGATGCCCATCTAGCCTTGCTCTCAACATCCGTGCCAGGAGTTCTCCAACTGCACGTTGGGATTACTTAGGAAGCTTTACAAATATTGATATCCAAGCCCCAGCTGGCATTAAATTAGCATCTCCAGGGGGCAGCCCAGCTTCTCATTTCTTAGTTCAATATGTTTATCATCGATGATTTATTTAGTACAGAGGACATGGCACCCAAAACCTGACAGGCGGTGGGTGGTTTACATATGACAAATAATATAAAGGAGAGGAGCATTAAAATAAATGAAACCTTTATTTCTGTGGGTTCACAGACATTTCTGTGGGTTCACAAGAAGTGATCATTGCAAGACACTCACCTGTGGTTCTCACCTTGGGCCAGATACTCAATTTCCATAAGTATCTGGCTTTTTCCATATCCTGATAATCCTTCGTACATTAGGACTCGGCTGCAGTTGGACACCAAAAATTGCTTCATAGTACACATGAAGTATTTGATCTCCTTATCACGTCCTGTTGTTTTTATTTTTTAAAAAGGGAGCAAACCTAATCAACACAAAATAATCTAGAGATGCAAAAAAAGCACATAGTGATACCACTTCTAAAAATACCTTTGGAATTTCCATAGGATTGTTCATGAACTTTCTTGAGATCCTGTGCACTTTAAAAAGTTTTTAAATCTTTCTCTGGAGCTTTCCAGTTACCAACGTAGTTTTACAGTTTTATTCGATCCCCGCAAGCTGTGCGGGCAAGTACTCTTATAATGTTCATTATAATATTCATTTAATTTTAGCATAGGAAACCAAAATTTAGTGTAACCAACTGCTTAGATTACACAACAAGAACTAAGCCAACATTATCGGCCCTGGCACTTGTGTTCAACCTTTCCTTTTTCTTGTTTTTCATAACACACTAGAAGTAATCTGCAGATTATTACATTGGAAAATAAACGTATTAAAGTTAGGGTTCCTATATTGAACAATTAATGGATATTTTTTTATTTCTAATTCTGTGAAAGAAACTTGCTCTTTATAAATAAGAAATTATCCTTTTTAAAATTTTAAAAATTTTTTATTAACATATAATGTATTATTTGCCCCAGGGATGAGAAATTATCCTTATCCCAGGGCCACTAGAAACATGATCAGTGTTCAGAAAATTCAATTTGCTCTCAGAAATCATATGTAGATTATTTCTTTCCTAGGGACAACCTACATTCCTAGTAAAAATAAATTATAGTCTTTTTCTGATTATAAAACTAACAAATGCTCACTGTGAAAAATATGGGAAACTTAGGAGAAAATAAACATCGCCGTGGTTACAACCTGATGCTATTATTTTTCTGATGTGTCTTTAACTATATATAACAGGATGCCCTGACTGAAATCCGAAACTCAGCCCACAGTCTTTGAAACCTGGGTGGACAACAAGGAAGGGGCAGAGCTGTCCTTTCAGAGGAGTGAGCAGTTTCCGCGGAAAGGGCTGGAGACCCTTTCAGGGCTGGTTCTTCCTCCTTTCCTGGATTGGTCACTGGCGTAAACACATACTCAGGTGTGATCGAAAGTCTACGGAAAACCAGGACCATTCCTCTAAGCTTAGATGCTTTCTACAAAGAAGCTAAGTGTTTACCTGGTGGTGTAAATTTCTGGGCACAATTTAGTGGCAACTAGACTGCGGACTATGTGGCTACTTTCGGGTGAAACATTCCCTTTCTGAAAATGCATTTGAACTCCGGTATTGGGAGATGTGTCAGGCTCTTCTTTGGCCCGAGGCTCATGCCGGTAACTCAGAAGATGGAGCCCTGGCGGCCACAGAGCCGCATCTTCTGGCTCTGTGTCCTAGTCACATGGGACCCATACAGGTAAGACCTTATGGACTGTGTTTCGGCTGGATTCTAAAATAAAGTCTAGTCGCCTTGACTCGCCGTACATGTACTTTGTTTCTATCTAAACGGGGCCCTAAGATCTGGGACCGTTGCATGTATTTTTGATCTTAAAAAAAACACTTTTTTGATTATGGCTTTGTTGACATCTATGCTGTTGGTTAGCACACAACTTCATTTACAGGAGACCTTGTAAAAGAAGGGCACTTCCTATAGTCCTAACTTCTGACTGTCTCTTTTTTGGCTAGAGCTTTAAGGAAAAGATATGAGGGCTTGATCTTTACCTCTCACTGATGGAATCAGGGAAAAAGGAGACTAGAATATATATATATATATATTGTACCAATGTGTTCTGATAGGACTGCCATATTGAGTTACTGATCTTGTAGAGGGTGGTTAGGACTTCTGTTTGCTCACTCACTATCACAACAAGCATCTCCTAGGCTGGGAAGGAAAGCCTCAGTGGATGGGGAGAGTGAGCATTCTTTCTCCTTTCCAGCCTTCTGGAGCTTGGGGTCTGGATTTACAAGAAGTGATTAGACTCTGAAAAACACCTGCCTGTCATGAAAGTGGGCATGGCTGCCGATCCTCTGCCGTTCTGGAACAGCTGCCTTCTTTTAGGCTCTGCTGAAATCAGGATTCTGTCCCGACATTCCCCCACAGGGTGGGACAGAGCCTCCTCCTAATTGTCCTAACACAGTTAGGACCAGGATTTAACCTATGATGATGCTTTTAGGGATGTTCCAGTCTAACAGAAGGAAATTTCAAGTGTTCTTAGAAATGGCTGCCTTCAGAATCCACGGGCTTATCTTCATGAGGGTCTCTTCCCCCAAAGGGTATATCCCTCCCTCGTTTTATGTCCACTTCCCTGTCCAGTCTAGTCTCAAGTTAGCTTTCTTATGATAGGGTCCCTGTCACCACAAATCACAAAAACATCACTGCCACTGCCAGATTTAGATCACAGATCTAAATGTAAAAGGTAAAACAAAATTTCCGGAAGAGAATCTAAAAAAAATTTTCCCATAACTTTCGGGTGAAAAAACATTTCTAAATAATATACAAAAGTACTAGCTATAAAAGACTGATAAACTGGATTACATTAGAATAAAATATTCTGTTCATTAAATACATCATTAACAGAGTAAAAAGGTTGGGGCACCCAGGTGGTTCAGACGGTTAAGCGTCTGCCTTCGGTTCAGGTCATGATCCCAGGACCCTGGGATCCCAGGACCCTGGGATCGAGCCCCGCATCAGCCTCACTGCTCAGCAGGAGTCTGCTTCTCCCTCTCTCTCTCTGTGGCTTCCCCTGTGCTCTCTGACAAATAAATAAATAAAATCTTAAAAAAAAAAAAACAGAGTAAAAAGATAAGTGCAGAATGGGAAAAGTTATGTACAGGAAAAACAAGAGACTATACCCATTTTTAGGATATACAAAAAATTCAAACAGATCTATAATAAACATACAACCTAATTGAAAAATAGGCAAAAGATTTGCATAGACACTTTATAAAAGATGTCCAAAGGGCCAATAAATATATGAAAAAGGAGCTCAACCATATCTGGGAAATACAAATGGAAATCACAATAAGACACCACTATATACCCAAGGGAGTTATTAAAATTATAGACACTGTTAAAATTAAGTTGTTGGTAAGGATGAGGAGTGACTGGAACTCTCATAATAACACTGCGAGTCAGAATATAAATAAATACAACCATTTCGGACAATTATTTGGCATGGCCTACCAAAGCTGTGCCCTTTGTCCTGACAGTTTCACTCCTAGACATACGCTCAACAGAACCACGTACGTGTGTTCACCAAGAGACATGTACAGGAATCTTGATGGCAGTATTATTCATAGAAACCAAGAACTGGAAACAACTCCAATGTTGTACAATGACGGAATGAATAAACTGTGGTACATTTACAAAATGGGATACCGCATAGCGATGAAAATGAATGAATTACTCCCACACTTACCACCACGGAGGAATTTCATAACGTAAATCTGATTAAAAGGAGGCACATGCAATTACACATTGTACAACTTACAGGAATGTCCCAAACAGGCCTGCGCCATCTAAGGTGTTAGACATCTTGGGGAAAGGGTGAGGGATGAAGTCTGTGAGGGTTCCCGGAGGACTGCTATTTTTCTATTTCTTTGCCTGGATGGTGGTTGTAGGCTCATTTTGTGATAATTCAGTAAGATGCAGACGTAACGTTGGTGTACTTTTCTGTATGTTTTGTTACAGTTCAATAAAGAAGTTTAAAAATCAAGGCCCACTACCTACCCAGCAAAGGGTAGCCCTCATTTCTGTTGCAGATGAGGTATGCCATACCAAACATGCTGAAGAGAAGAAAAGAGAAGATGTTAGGGTCAGAACAGGGAAATACGATAGCAAGAGGGTTTCATTCTTAGTTCCCCAAAAGTCTCCTTTTCGATCTCTAACGAGGATCTATCCCCTGACTCAAGGGTTGCCGAAGCTAGGGGGAGGAGAAAAGAGAAGTTCTTACCTGGGAAGAGAGAGTCCAAACAACTTATGCAGAGCCTTCCCCATAGCGCCTGGTACAGTGTTCAGTAAATGCTTGTTGAGTCTGCATTGGTGGAACTGAACCCCTTTCTAGGGAAACCAGACAACATGATGGGACCCACGGACGTGCACGTGGCATGTTGCGTCACATCCTAGAAAGGTTCCTCCACCAGGTGCTCAAACAACAATGGTGTCCCCTTTGGTGAGCCCATACTTTGTGCCTGGCATAGTTTCACGTGCTCAACGTACATCATCATTCACTCCTGATGCAAACCTCATCGAGAAAGTACTATTATGTCCATTTTACAAAGGAGAAAATTGAGGTGCAGAGAGAGTTTAACTTGCCCAAGATCCCATGGGTAGCAGGGACAGTGACAGGATACCGACAGAATCAGTATCTACAAGCAGGCCAGGGTACGTACGCTTGCCCGCTGCATAATATTATTTCTTGAAGGAGCCTTTTTAGTCAAAGGGATCATTCCCTTGCCTGCACTACCATGCTGTTTTGTTATGTCTCTGTTACAGCCCCTACCAACTCTCCCACGTAATACACAGCTGATTTTGTATATTGTATATGTTGGCGCCTTCCCTATGAAATTGTGAATTTTGGGGGCAGGAATCGGGCCCTGTTCATATTTGTATTTCTACACTCTCATATTTGCAGAAATAGTATAGAAAAATGATGAGGAGGCCAGCCTTTGGGATTGGCCCTGGCTTTCTGTGGTAGACGGACTGCATTAATGGCCCCCTTTTTTCACCCCCACCTGTATCTGTGCCCTGTGCTATGTCACTCTGGGCTCAGCCCTGTGAATGCTTTGCCAGCGGGATGTTACCAAACATGACACGGAGGCTTGAAAAATGCTTGGGCGTTGGGCTCGCTCTCTCTTGCTCTTCCGATATCGTCATGACTACAGGCCTGGGTCCAGGGTGATGGAGGCTGAGACACAGAGAGCCAAACTGTCCCCGTTATGTCAGCCAGACTTCGCAGTTACCCTACCTGACACCGTCCTGGAGCAGCCAACGACCTGTTGAGCCCCAGGCATGTGAACAAGCCTAGTCAAGATCAGCCAAATCCAGCCAAGATCAATTGAATCCCACATATTTGTGGGATCAACAAATGTTTATTGTGGTCTATACTAAGCCACTGAGGTTTTGTGGCTGCCTAAAATGCAGCATTATTGTGGCATTTGGAAACTTGGCTTTATTGCCTCCTAGATTTATGACTGCGGACAAGTCATTTGACATCTCTGAATCTCAGCTTTTAAATTTATAAACTGGAGATAATAATAGATTCTACCGGATATGGTTGATACTAGAGTAAATTACATATTTTGAGGTAGAGTGCCTAGCATATAATGAAAGCCCGCAAAAAAAAAAAAATTAGTATTATTCATTCATTCAAATAGCATTTTATTGATGGTCTACGCATGCCAAGTGCAGTGCTGCACCCTGGGAATACAAAGGTGAATGAGAAAAACTCCTTGAACCAACTGCAGCCCTGATTCTTTTATCTGACCCTTTAAGACCGAGATTCTAGCTGGCTAATATAAAGAATAAATACTTTTCCGCTTTCCATTTACTCATTCATGTATTCATTATTATTGAGTGCCCACTATGTGCCAAGCACTGGGAATATAAAAAAGAACAAGAAATAGCCATTTTCCCCAAAGAGCTCACAATGTAGTAAGCGAAAGCCTATCGCGTCAGTGATTGTGATGGGTATGTGCCAGAGAGGTACACAGAGGAGGAAAAAGCTAAGCTGTCTGAGCTGGACTGGGCAGTTCCAGAGCCAGCCTCGTGGAGGAAGAGATCCCTGAGCTAGATTTCAGAAGTCGACTGTGGTTTTCCCAGTAGACTGGGGATGGGGTGGGTAATGGAGAGGACAATCTATTCAGACAGCCCAGGGAAGGGGGCACAGGAGGAGATGAAGTCGGAAAGGCAGGTGATTACTTTGTATGTCATTTCAAGGAATGTGAACATTATCATGAAGATGCTTGGAAGCCACTGAAGGATTTTAAGTTCCACGGTGATACCTATACATCTAAGCCGGGCTTTGGAGGAATATATTTCACTACAGACCTACAGAAGGAACGATATCTTATCTTCTTTTAGCCCCAGTGAGGTCTGGCGCACAGTTGGTATGATCAGTAAAAACTTCATGGTTGGTCACTGTGTCCATGTGGATCCAAACAGATACTCAAATGAGGGGACTCTGTGTTCTGTTTGCACAACCTGTGAAGACTCAGCCTCAGATGATCAGTACTGAGGGTAGAATGGGATCTTGCACCATCTACAGTGTCAGGAGGATAGAGAAAGGTGAAGGATTTTGAAATCTGGGCCTTGGTCTGGGGGAAGGAATAGATTTTAATTTCATAAGTTGGATTCAGATCTGACATGGGCGACCGATGTTTTTTTTCTTTTGCTATCATAATTTCCCCACTTCTTTACTAAAAAATACCACAAAATCCATGCCCCACACTCACACTTTCTCATTAAGTCCCAGACACTGATAGACTGGTCCAGAATCTGCAACACCCTTCATGACCTTCTTTGGAAGCTCTTTGAAAAAGTAGGCTGGGAGGTTGCTGCCGTTGTAGGTGACGGAGTCACACGTCACGATCCCTGGGTAGTACATCATCATTCTGGCAGCTATGTTGACTTTCTGACCAATTACTGAAATAGAAAGGAGGAAGGCAAAGACCAGGGAGAAAACAGCCATTGAAGGAGCAGAAGGTAATCTGAAACATACTGTCCCCAGGGGGCATTTTCACTCTTCACTCCTTTGTCCTCTCATGAATGACACAGAAGTCCCGCCTTCAACTACCCTCATTCTGACAATGGTTGTTTAAAACTATACTGGGAGTTAGCCTGATTAGCTATCCACACAGTCTCTACCTCTCCTGGGAGGCCACGGGGACGATGTGGTCGGAGATTAAAGGGTCTGGTATATGGAGAAGGTTCTGTACGGGTGGTGGCCATAGGCCTGAGGGCTCTCAGATGAGCTGTAGCTGGCCTTCTGCTACAAGACAGACAAGCACAAGCTTGGGGGTGGACACCGACCTCCCGATGAGGCACAAAATTGCAACTTTTCATTTCATTTTCAAAATGAATCACCTTCAATTGGCAATGCCATTTTTTTTTAAGATTTTTTTTTTTAAATTTATTTATTTGACAGAGAGAGAGATCACAAGTAGGCAGAGAGGCAGGCAGAGAGAGGGGGGGGAAGCAGGCTTCCCGCTGAGCAGAGAGCCCTACGCGGGGCTCGATCCCAGGACCCTGAGATCATGACCTGAGCCGAAGGCAGAGGCTTTAACCCACTGAGCCACTCAGGTGCCCCGCCTTTTTTTTTTTTTTTTAAAGATTTTATTTATTCACTTGAGAGAGAGAAAGAGAGCATGAGTAGTGGGAGGGGCAGAGGAAGAGGGAGAAGCAGACTCCCAGCTGAGCAGGCGCCCCATTGGCAATTTCTTAAGATTGAGTAATTAGGGCTAGAAGGCGTGTGTGTGTAGGACAGACTCAGGGGATATTTTAGAGGGTAATACACTGTAGTGTACAGGCTGAAGGAAGCCATGTAGGTTCGATCCCCATCCCTATCTCTAACTATGTTAGCAAATTACTTGGGCAAATTAGGACTTTGCCCAAGTACTCTCCCATGCTTCCATTCTATTCTATTCTGGGAGATTCCATTCTCCCAGCCGCTCCCATGCTTCCATTTCCTCATCTGTAAATGGGGATGATAACAGTATCCCTCTGAGGGGACAGTTTATAAAGATTAATGAGTGAGGGGCGCCTGGGTGGCTCAGTGGGTTAAGCCTCTGCCTTCGGCTCAGGTCATGATCTCAGGGTCCTGGGATCGATTCCTGCATCGGGCTCTCTGCTCGGCAGGGAGCCTGCTTCCCCCTCTCTCTCTGCCTGCCTCTCTGCCGACTTGTGATCTCTCTCTCTGTGTCAAATAAATAAATAAAATCTTTAAAAAAAAAAAGATTAATGAGTGAGGGCACCTCGGTGGTTCAGTTGTTAAGTGTCTGCCTTTGGCTTAGGTCAGCCCCACGTCGTGTGTCAGGCTCCCTGCTCAGCGGGGAGCCTGCTTCTCCCTCTCCTGCTCCTCCTGCTTGTGTTCTCTGTTTCTCTGTCAGATGAATGAAGTCTTTTTTTAAAAAAAAAAAAGATTAATGAGTCGATTCATGCCCATCACTTTCAATACTGTCTGGAGGGTAGTAAGCCCTCAATTAATATTACTACTAGCTTGGTTTTAAATATTGTACTTTAATACAAACTTAAACACTTCTGATCAAGATAGTCTCTTTTTTTTTTTCAACTAACACCTTCTCTTGATCAAGATATTCTTTTAAAAAACTGATTATTAAAATTTGGCCACGCAATAAAGCATAGTATCATGAATCTCCATACACCTGTCACCCAGTCCCCAAAGCCACAAACACGTGGCCAATCCTGCCCCATTCTCACTCCCACCTACTCTCCACCCCGTATTATTTTGAAGAAGATCTCAGACATTCTATCATTTCAGACATAACTCCTTCAGTGTTCTAGATGTATTGTTTCTGAATATCTTAAACGGTAATAGGGTTGAGGAGGGAAGTAAAAGCAGCGAAACCTTGAGATTACATTTACTTTCTATTTTCTTTTGAGATTAGTATTATTTATCAGGAATACCGATAGCCTTAATTATCTTTAGGATTTTTTAATGGGAATTAAGAGGCGTAACTGTGTCATGTTAACAGGCAATTACTAGAAAGGTCCCCTCATTCCATGAGCTGAGAGCCTCCCCTGCTCCCTCGAGTGACTACATATTTGAAACTTGTAGAGAGCCCCAGAGATGCACCCTTTGCGAGCGTCGAGCTGCCCATGGGCGAAGCTACATGGCTTGGTTCCTCCTGGAAGACTATAAGCTTTAGAGGGCAGGGCCCATGTCTCACTCAGTTTTGCCCTTCCTCCCACAGAGCTGGGCGGCAAGGCGCGGCGAGACGAGCTAGCTCAGCACACCTGTGTACTCATGTCTCACAGAGTGTCCGACGATTCCACAGAAGACAATCCCACTGGCCACGCCGATGGAGACAGTACTGGGGCCCGGAAGAAAGCAAGAGAGTTGTAAGGCGAAAGGGCAGGAAAGCGAGCAGGGAGAATGTGGGGAGGGTGGGGATGTGACGATGAATGGGGCAGGGAGGGAGGGAAAGGATTTGCAACAAGTAACTGTCTTCCACGGTGGGCAGTCTAGGGCCACTGTGCAGGGCCTAGAGTGGTGAAGGAGGGACGGTTTGAGACACGGAACTAAGTCCTTACAAGTGGTAAGTCAGTTCACTTTTCCGCTATTTTTAAGTAGTCATCTGAGCCACTTTTCTAGAAAAGAACTTCTCATCACCCCAAGTGGACTTTCAATGGAGAGTGGTTGTGGTTGGAAGTAATTTAACTACCTTTGCTATTGCTAGAAAGAACAAAGTCATTATTTTGAAAGGAAGTAACTCAGATGTGGTATGTGGCATGAAAAACTAACTTCGGTAGTACATGAGGGTGGCTGAATATATAGAGGACGAGGGGCTGACACGGTGGAAATATTTAGAGCAAGGGGTGATACCTGTTAAAGTTGAGCTACAAGTTGGGTCATTGGGGTGATCGGGTTAGATGAACCTGAGGGCCTGGGCTTTCAGGCAGCCAGGGCTGGGGACAGTAAACCTTACTTATCTTAACCATTTTACTGTGACTAGATCATCTTGAGGCCAGATCAATATATACATTTCCAGCCCAAGGACTCATTGTATCACCTAATTCTTAAAAATCAACGCAGGTCTCCAGCATGGTGTTGGTGGTTCGGCCTCCACCAAGAAGTAAGCCAGAGCATCGAGAGACAACCCAATTCGGTTTTCTTGCAAACCTGCTGCGTTTCGACTTTGTAAGGGTGTCCTTTCTGCACTTGGCCTCTACCGTCCCTTTATCACTGCACCGGGGCTGGGTTGGCCCTCAATAATGAATACAAACAGAAGGGCTTCCAGACAGCCCTCTGCTTACTTCCCGTCCCCTGCCCATTGTCTTCTCTCAACAGATACTACAAAAAGCTCAGGGACCACCAGACGGGATCAGGGTCAACACTCACTGGATTTTGTGAACCTGAGAGCAGAAGTCAAATATATCCACAGCACTCTCCAAGGCATGAGTGACCTCATCAGGAGCCTTTTCCCCAGGGAAACCAAAGACACAGAGGAAGGAGCAGCCCTGTGAGGGAGAGAGTCAGCAAACACAGCTGGTGCATGGCGACCTTTAAAGGGGACCAGCCAGAAGGCCCAGTGGAAGGTGGGCAGCAACTTTCCCTGTCTGGGTCAGTCCCATTTCATCGTGAATTCTCTCCTACCTATTTTATGTTAAGTAAGCTTCATCTAACTTCTAGTGCATCGGCAGCAGTAAGGGCTCCTGCCTGAGGAGGGCTTGCTTTTCCCCAGAGAGAAGGGGATGTCCTGGCCTATGTGTGCCCCCACCTGTCTCTTCCCTTGCAGCCAAGATCTTCTGCTATAGAGTGTTAAGTGTCAGTGCGAGAAGCGGCTCAGAGCAGCGGAAGAGGAACCAGCTCTGCGATGAGAAAATCTGTGTTCTCAGGCCCCTTCACAAGTGTGGAAACCTGGATAAGTCAACTACACTTGTGAACTTCAGTTTCCCACTCTGCAAAGGGATGTAACATAGACCTGCCGAGGTCGCTTTGGCTACTAGAATGAGGGTTATGTGTGTGTGTGTGTGTGTGTGTGTACATATACATATATACAACTTTGTAAACTACTTTATAGTATATATGCACTTTTCATAGTACATTACATATATTCCATATTTTATATAGAATAGATATTTTATAGTGTATATATAGACTTTCGTAACCTTGACTTTATATTTATAAACTTATATATAACATTATATACATATATAATATAAACTTGATATACAGTTACACTTGGTAAACTATAATTTTTTTTCAGATATTGTTACTATTGTTAGGGAGAAAGGCTTAAACTGAGAGTGCTTTTCCTTGGCATGACCTTGGCTGTTCCAAGCGGAGCTTAAACTCTGAAGCTTGGCCTTCTTAGTATCAATCACTTAAAAAATTACCTCAATCAGATGCTGTTGTCTATAAGGAAAGAGGATAATGATTAAAGGACAATGGGCTACAAATTTCAGTCTGTCTGTGTTAGAGCCTGATGAAATGCAGAAGAGAATGCCCTGATTTCTTCAGCCTTCTTCACAGAGTCTAAGTGTCAGATCCCAGTTGGCGCCGGGCTCTGTCCTGCCGGGAGAAAGGAAACCCTGCTTCGCGTCTGTGTGAAGACCGGGGGGTAACCCCTTCTCCAGGATGCCCAGTAAATGAAGGACTGAGTGTGGGGCGGTCATCCAGGGCTCTGCTTTTAAGATGCGGGAACACTTGAGATGGGGAATCCATGCTCACTAGCGCTTCTGTGGTAAGTTGTCAATCACACCGTTCTTCTCCGAACAGATTAAGAGCAGATTAAAAACACCCAGAAGCAAAAAACCAAAAAACAAGAAAAACAGCCAGAAGCTAGAGGTGCCACCCCCCACCCTCTGCCTCCCTGCCCTCTTTGGCCTCCCTCCGCAGCCCCACCCCGTGAAGCTGGAAGGGGAACTGGAGGCGTAGCCACGGCAGGTGGGGATTATGAGAAACAGGCTTCTGGGGTGTGATGGTTACTAGACACCTGACCTAAAATTTCTGGGAGATGGGGGGCTGCAGGTGCGCCTACAGGGAGGGCCAGTCACGCGTAGTGCTCAAGGGCAGGGGCTGGGAAGACGGACTAGCCGGGTCTGAATCCCGCCCGCTACCCTAGAACTAACTGGATGATCACGAGCAAAACTTAATCTCACCTGCCTCCGTGTCTCAGTGTCCCAGCACCCACCTCTTAGACAAGTCCTGGGGGTGAAATGAGTTAATGTGTGTGAAGCGTTGAGAACAATGCCTGGCACACAGTGAGTGCCAAATCCACCACACAAACTGTTTCTATAGTTATAAATAAAGACGGATATTTTTAGGTGAAAAGTGTCTCTCCTCCTCGCCCTCTCACCAGCGTCCATAGGTGTGAGAGCTAACCTTAAATTCTCGGTACGTTCTCACCCCTTAGTCCATATTTACCTTGTCAAACATGAAGACTTTGTTGATTTGGCCGCGGAAGACCCTCAGGACGGAACTGATGTGCACACAGGCATCCTGGATGGCCGGGCCTATGACTTCTGCTTTGTCTTGGTCCTTAAACACCAGGTTCACAAACACAATGGTCACCGGGCGAAGCTCAGACAAATAACCCCGAAGCTGTTTGTCGTCTATCTGTGGAGCAGAGAGCAGCTTTCCTTAGCATGGGTCCTTGGCAGCGGACTCTTCGTCGCAACCCCACCTCCATGACATTGTCGCTGGGAGGCAACCAGCCTTTTGAGGTTCTCCAGAAAGCTGAAGTTATCAGAATGTACGAGGTGCAACATGGCCGAGTCGGTGCAAAGTTGGGCAGATGGAAACGGCATGCGCTCTCAGAACCCCTTCCAGTGTGAACATCCACACTTGCTCGTGAACACCACACGCCTGCCCCAGCTGCTAGCTCCCTAGCGCCAGTAGGGGCCATCACAGTAACAGAAAGAAGTACTGTTCCTTTTGGCTCGCTCACAATTGAGGGATAAGAATAGCATGTTATGTAATCCAGCCTTATATTTTCACAGCCTGGGACCATCCGGAATACTTGCACATTCTATCCCGCTTTATCTTCCAATGAAATAAAATCAGATTATCCCCACTTCACTGATTAGAGAACTGAGACAGGAGGCAATAATACAAGTTTCCCAGGGTTACACAGAACCCAAATCCCCAGGCTCCTAGTCCGGTGTTCCTCTTACGACTCGCGTCTGTGTCCCTGGGCCATCTATCTCATTCTGCTCCCCTCTGCTCTCCATGCTCAACCACAACAGGCCCAGGGAAAGGAAAGACGCGTGTTCCCAAATCATGCCTGCCTATCGTCATTCTTGAATTTTGTTAAATTAAGCACATAGCAAAGCAACGGGGGAAAACCATTGCATTTTCTCTTCAAATAGCACAAAAGTATCGGAGTCTCCATTGACAAGATAAAACATATCTTCTAGACAAAAGAGGGAATCGTGTGTAGGGAATCCTGCAGTCATGCCTCCTAAGTGGCTGGGACAGTCCTGGTTTCAGGCAGTTTTATTCTTTTCATAAAAGATGATTTAATAGGAGCACCTGGGTGGCTCAGTCGGTTAAGCGTCTGCCTTCAGCTCAGGTCATGATCCCAGGATCCTGGGATCGAGCCCTGCCTCTGGCTCCCTGCTCAGCTGAGAGTCTGCTTCTCCCTCTCCCTACCCGCCCCACTCGTGCTCTCTCTCTCAAATAAATGAATAAAATCTTTTAAAAAAAAGATGATTTAATAATGTCTAATCGATGTGATGACTTTGATTTCTTTGATAAATCACTAAATAAGAAATTAATATTAAATAACGATTAAAGATGAAAGCTAGCAAAGAAATGAGTTGAAAAATGATTCCATTGGACTGTGTGCCTCTCTGAGGGTCTCTGTTCTTTAGGTGCAGTCTTGGTACTGTGGTGAAAGGTTGTCTTTTGCCTCCTTTCCGCCTCCTTAGCTGTATCTTTTCATCTGGTGTTCATCATTCCTACCCACGATTTTCCTGCTGACTCATGGAGTCTATCTTTTATCCCATTCCTGTTAACCTTGCTCTCAGCTGGTTGCAGCTAACAAAGCATAATGTGTCCTATCTCTTGGAGGTAAGGTGAGGAGGGTTTTCTTGAGGGGCCAAACAATTGCAGATACTGGAGGTAGGGCTTCTAAATTGGGCTGAAGGTGGAGGGGTGTGTTCGGACACCACTTCAACTCACACTGGGAAGGCAGCTGTCCACTGTTGAGGCTTGCCTAAGATTTCCTCCATTACACAACTGCATTTTGATGGCATTAAGGATTAAAACATGCATATATTGGGAAGGCGTAGAGCCTGTGCAAAAAAATGTCGGATTCAGACAAAACAAGGTTCAAATCCTAGCTACGTCTCTTACTTTATAATCTCAGAAGAGTTCCTGATATCCTTCTGGGTCTTAGTTTTCTCACATGTAAAATGGGGATAAAGCTATCTAGCAAAAACTATGAAGAATAAATACATGAGAGCAGAATGCCTGGCATATGGTGAGTGCTGAGCTTCGCATGAATCAATACGTTTAAGAAAGCCTAGATCTAAGCGAATAAAAAGGGAAAATTTTAGGGGGTGGACGTAGTTCTGGGCATTCTAGTTATCTGTATTGTTAACCCCCAAAGCTCAAGATCTAAGATGAACGAGTAACTTAGAGAAACAGCGTAGCAATGTTAATTCACTTGAGATCTTTCCACCACGTGGCTTATACAAAGGGTGACCACATGTTCTTGTTTGCTTGGAGAAAAAAGTTCCCATTTGCCCAGTTGTATAAAACACACAGTCCTGCTTTATGCCTGTAGTCAGAGTGTAATTATGAATAATGCCTCCTTTAACTCTTAAAAATATCCTGATTTGAAGAACAAGTTTTGTAATCACCTACACGTGGCGAGCGTCAGCCCCATCTCTTTTTAGTTTCATGAAACATTTTACTGGCTACTGGTTTTCTCGATCTTTCCTGATGTCCAAGATCCCTGATAATAACAGCCAATAAATCAAACTGTGCAAATACCTGCTTTAATATGCTTTCCATCACATACTTTTGTAGGGACAACTCCAGCTCAGGGTCAGACTCCAGCATGCACGCAAGCCTCAGGAGGTCTAAGAGAGCAGGAGGAGGGGCAGGATCAGAAAAGGAAGCGTGGTTCTGCAGAGCTAGAGACAGGAGCCTCCCAGTCCCCGTTCCCTTGGGTGGTGGTCTTCGCAGTCCAGTCAGGGGACTCTGGGACACCTCATGGCCAAAAAAAAAAAAAACCCAAAGGAAGTCCAATGAGAGATTCTTTGAAGTTGCAGGTTTCCCAGAATTCGATTGCATGGAGCTCAAAACCCTGTTATACTTGTCATCACACTTCGGAACTTGGGGAGACTTTTACTTCCAGACCTGAGCTAAAGCGATTGCCCCGGGGGATGCGAATGGACAGATGAGAGGATGACAATGGAGAAAGAAGACAGAATGAAGGGATGACAGAGGTGAAAAAGCAGCACAGGTAAGATTCAGGAGACTTCTGATCTCTGGGCTTCTCGCTCCCAGTTTGATACCAACTCATTGCGTGAATCTGGAAAAGTCACCTCATTGTCCTGGTGGTCCCCCATTTCCTCATATGAGAAAATGAAGGTTGACAGTTTCATACTCAGGAATAGACTAATAGGCGGTGGTAGGAATGAGCTCAAAGAAATAAAAAAAAATAAGGGAGAAAAAGTGGCGAAAAGTTTTCAGCATGTAATAGAATAGCAACAGTGCAAAAAAAATGAGGTGAAAAATAAAAATGAAGTCTGAAAAGGATATAAGTTAAGAAGCAAATTCAATTTAAACCATTTATGGAATATATTCCAAGCCTAGTATATTCAAAATACCATCCTAGGCACTACATTGGAATAAAAAAGTAATTGGGAAGCTTGGGCATTTTCCTGGAGGCACTTACTCAATGGGCTTCCAAACATAATATGCG
>CM052893.1:12436665-12455878 GCA_028534135.1 Potos flavus | reverse complement strand
CCCGGCAAACTCAAATATTAAGAAGTGAACAAAAGATAGCGAAATGTGTACCTAAGGTTTAAAAAAAAAGGGCAGCCTTTAAAAACTCAATAAAAACCACAGCATGTACTAGGAACAGTTAATCGAGAACATGTAAATCAAATAAATAATTTCAGATAGTGAATTTGGTAAGTGTTACGTGAATTTATAGGAAGGGTGGGAGAAGATTGAATCCCCAGAATAAGCTGAGACTTAGGAAAAATGCTGAAGTTAAGAAAACTTAGAGGGAGTTTTAGACTTTATTAAAAGCAAGGAAATTATTAAAAGAGGAATAAGGACAAAGTTTCTGCCTTCTTCACTATGGAGAATTGAAAAGTATAACAAATATTGCTAAGAAAGAATTAACTCCAAGCTAAGAAGGTAGTGATAAAGCACCCAGTCACTTTAAATAAATTCAAGTAGCCAGCCCTAGATAACCTATATACATAGACACTGAAGAGATGGACAGATGTAATCTTGAGAACAAGAGAGGAGCTGGAAAACTGGAGATGGTCATATTCTTTTCTGAATTTCAAGAGATGAGGCTACAGAACACATAGACTGGTAAATATACTGTATCAGTCAGTGTAAGCTAGGTTTGCTTCATTAACAAATACTCCAAAATGACAGTGGCTTGAAATAACAAAGGCTTGCTTCCTGTTCATTTCTTACTTGTGCTACATGTCTATTGTAGGTTATCTGAGGCTTTGCTCTATAATTGCCTTCACTTTGGGATCCAGGCTGGGACATTCTGGGTAGCAAGACAAGGATTTGATGGGGCAGACTCATTCTTCAAGTGTCCTCCCAGAAGTGACATATTTATCTTCTACTCACATGACATTGGCCAAAGAAAATTATGTGAACACAATATCAAATAAGTGTGAAAGTGCAATTCTACCATGTGTGCAGTGGGAGACAGAGCTGGAATATTTGTGATAATTCAAATATTTGTTGATATGTGAGCACTTCGATCAGCAACAGGTGATTAAAAGGAACCAAAATAGATTCAGAGCCAAGAGCAAACTTATCTCCTTTTTTAAAGAGTTATTAAACTTTTAAATCAAGAGAATGCTGTAGATAAAGCATATCTTGACTTTAACAAGGCACTTAGCCAAATTTCTCACATCCTTATGGGTAAGATACAAAATTATAGGTGATAAAAACATAGTTATCTGTTAACATAGTTAATCACCCTACCTAAAGGATATTAATTCGTGTTCTATTGTCCACTCAGAGGGAAGCCTCCATGAGCATGCTAGAGGACTTAAAGATATAATTGGAGAAAGAGCCAATGTACTGAATGACAGGATCGGGATCTTAAAATACCTTTTTTTTAAAAAAAGATTTCGTTCATTGATCTGACAGAGAGAGAGAAAGAGAGAGAGCACAAGCAAGGGGAGTGGCAGGCAGAGGGAGAGGGAGAAGCAGGCTCCCCACTCAGTAGGGAGCTCGATGTGGGGCTCGATCCCAGGACCCTGGGATCATGACCTGAGCCGAGGGCAGACGTTTAACCAACTGAGCCACCCAGGTACTCCAAGATCTTAAAATATCTTAATTGACTGAAATAATAATAAAATTTCAGAAGAACAAAGGCAAAGTACTATATAGTAGAATTTTAACGAAATCAAATGCATCAGCATATGGTGTGATAAACTAGATTTACTGCAAATTCCATGCTATCTTTTAAAAAACATTTATTAAAGAATAACAATTGTAGGAAAATGGATAATTCATAAGTATATAGCTTTATAAATTATTATAAAGTGAACAATCCATGTAATTCCTACTGATATCAATTAAGAGAACATTACCCTAGCCGTTTAGAAGCTCCTTTCAGGTCACGGCCCACACACACACCCACTTTTCTTTCCAAAGGTAACCCCTTCTCTTTCTTTCTTTTTTTATTTTTTAAGATTTTTATGTATTTATTTGACAGAGAGAGTGACAGCTAGAGAGGGAACATGAGCAGGGGGAGTGGGAGAGGGAGAAGTAGGCTCCCCGCTGAGCAGGGAGCCCAATGCAGGAGCTCCATCCCAGGACCCTGGGATCGTGACCTGAGCCGAAGGCAGCTGCTTAATGACTGAGCCACCCAGGCGCTCGGTCCTTTTCCTTATTTCTAACACCATAGATTACCTTTATCAGTTTTTAAAATTTACATAAACGAATCATACTATAAATATTCTTTCATTTTTCTCAAATGTTCATGATATTCATCTGTGTTGTATGTGTATCAATAACATTCAGTGCTGTCTAGTATTCCACCAGTTGATTATATCACAAGTATTTATCCATTGTACTATTGACCTATTGGTTGTTTCCAGTCTTAGACTATTAGAAACAGTGCTGTAAGAACATTGTTGTACACGTGTTTTGGTAAACACATGTGCATTTTGCTTGGGCATCTACTTAGGAGTAGAGTTGGTGGGTCACAGGATACACATATATTAAACTTGAGTAGATCCTGCCAGTCTTCCAAACTGGTTGTACCAAGGTATATCCTACAAGCAAGATATCAGACTTCAGAAGCTCTTTATCCAACACTTGCTAGTGTCAGTCTTTCGAAATTTTAGCCATCTTGGTAGGTGAGTGTCATATGTGTGTCTTTGTGTTTCCCTGGTGGTACTAATGATATTAAGCACCTTTTCATATGCTTATTGGCCATTGGGCTACTATGTAATCTTAAGGGACACGAGTAGTGTTCAAATCTGCTCCAGAGCATTGGGTTTAGCTCTGTCCCCTGTATTTGAGGGTCACTAACGATGGAACATGAGTGATGGGAGAGATTGGAAATGTTGTCAGGAGATGATGACATTCGGGTGAAATGCTAGTTATCTTTGAATATTTGGAAATGTGAAAGTTGTGAAGAAACAAGGAGACACAGGTCCCTGTGCAAAGTCTAATGCAGGCCCCCACTTTTCACATACTAATCCCTCTACTTTCTCCCTCAGGTACGGATTGAGTATGGCTAAGTGAGAATGAAGTTCACAAGAGGGTTGAGGAGGAAAGGCAAGTTGGAGATTTTTCCTCAGTAGAGGGGGTCAGTTTATCAAAGAATGGGTGATCTTAATAGTATGGTGTCTGCAGGCATGGATGCTCTGAAGAGGCTTGCACAGGTGTGCTAAGCAGCCACAGAACTGAGGTAGGACTGAAGAGAAGAGAGCAGGGCATTCTATTTACTCTGCTGCTGCTGCTCACTGACTTCTCAACCGTTTTTTCTTTGGCTACCATTTGTAAGACTACCAGAATGAGCACAATATATGGGACATCCAGTTAAATTTAAATTTTAAATGAACAATGAATAATTTTTAAATATAAATATATTCCAAATATTGCATCTTATTTAGCAACCCTGCTTCCAGCCTGTCAATTCTGGCAAATACCATCCCCTCCTCAAATGCACAGTGCAGACCATCTCGCTTTAGTTTGAACACTGTGTGGAAAGTGGGTTAGATTTATTTTTTGTTGCTCCAAAAGGAGGAACTAGGATCGATGACTGGCGATCACTGGGAGGCAAATTTAACAATGTAAACTCCCCAACTGGGCAGTTTAGGAAGCATTAGATTTTCTTGTGAAGGGCATAGCTGTCTTGCCTGCAAGATTGTAGTGATTCTTACATTTAATGGAAAGATGATTGCTAAGATTCCATTGTTTTAAATAAGGTGATCTGAGAACTCGAACAGTTTTTTTTTTTTTTTTAAGTTTATGACTACGAGGCAAGGAAAGTAGATGCATTTGGCCACCAAGATGACAAATGTATGACAGAAGCTAGAGGAAGAAAATGATTTGTCGGGGTGCCTGGGTGGCTCAGTTGTTGGGCATCTGCCTTCGGCTCAGGTCATGATCCCAGGGTCCTGGGATTGAGCCCCACGTCGGGCTCCCTGCTCAGCGGGAAGCCTGCTTCTCCTTCTCCCACTCCCCCTGCTTGTGTTCCCTGTCTTGCTGTGTCTCTCTCTGTCAAATAAATAAATAAAATCTTTAAAAAAAAAGGAAAGAAAATGATTTGTCCATGAGCTGAAGAGGCACAGACATCTAAAACAAAGACCTGAGTTTGTCTTATGAACACTCATAAAATGACAATAGAAAATTTCTATTTTAGAAGAGTAGATTAATATTTACTTGTGACACATACATTTCAATTTATTGAGATCTCTTTATGTGAAGCATTTTACATAGGTTGCCTCAAAACAGCACTGTGAGGTAGACACAGGAACTGAAGTCCAAAGAGATTAATTTGCCTTAGGCCACACAGCTGGAGAGCCCAGGTCAGTGGGATCCGAACATCCATGTTCTTTCTACCAAACCTTGCTACTTGTATATGTTTTATGACACCTTGGGGGTATTTATGACCTAGAGAAAAGATGCATTTAATTTTAGAGTACTTCCAATGCATGTTGATAGCACTGTCATCAATTATTTGGCCAACTCAATCACAGTCAAGAAGAGAGCGTGAACAGAGCAGGCACTGAGGGTGCGTGAAAGCACTGAGGAATGAAGATACTTGAAAGACTGAAAGAGCAAGCAGGCAGATGAGACCCCAAAGATATACCAAGAAAGAGTTTCCTGGGAAGGAAGGAGTTTGTGGTTTCATTCTACTTAAAACTCAGCAGTATCCAAAAACGAAAATGAAATTAAAGGTCAATTATATCCATTATGGTTTCTCTAAATATCTCTTCTAGAAACTTCTAATAGATTTCAGCTTTCATCCAGTTGTTACCACTGTGTAAAATCACGTTTTACAAGAGCCCAAAGAGGAGATACTCCGAACTTAAGGGGATAATGTTGTGTCAGGAAAGCTTGCCAGACCACTCGAGCCAAGGCAACTTTTCCTGAGTTATGAGCACACTTAGTATCTATAAATGGATGTGCCTTATTTTCTATTTAAATATCCTTACTTACCTATTGATCTGCTTATGTCTTCCTGTGAATTGTAAACTCCTGTTTTAGAGACCATATTCTACATGTCCTTGTTTCCTCAGAGCATCTTCCTACCACCCCGCCTCACACGGTAGGCATTTGCTATTTGAGGACCGATAAAAAGGAGGCTATCGTGGGAGAAGTTGCAGGACAGAGGTAAATAAAGACGGGAAGCCAGAAAAATAGAGCATCCAAGATACATAAGATGAGGCAACATTTAAGATTTCAAGTTTCTAACCTCACTTGGAAGATTGACACAGAAAGATTTACATCTCTCTCTCTATCTAGGACACCTAGCCCAAGGATTTCCCACTTTGCTTTAAGCTCCAATAGCTGTCTTCTTCCCAGAGGGCTGACCTCACCTTTACCTTTGCAACCATTCTTCCTACTGAGACTCCACATACCTCCTCTTTCTCCAAGGCAGAGGGAGAGCCAGAGCCTAGATCAGGTACTGGATCTTTCAGGAGTGTGGAAAACAGAAAAGGGGCCTGGGTGACATTATTCTGAAGACAGCAGACGTGCCATGTCCGTGTATGGCCCATAAAATGACAGTTTTGTCTAAAAGCCGTTTTCCAGGCCACACCCTCATCAGAAGCTCATTGTTTCATGCTCACTGACCATGCTTCTGATTGGCTGGCACTGCCCTCCCCTCCCCCACCAGTCCCAGTGGCCTACCTCCTACATGGACTGGTTGTTTCAGGTTCTCCATCCGGACATGTGGGGCAAGGGTCAGGGAGACTTAAACCACCCTAAAGTCGTTTTCATAACTCTTTCTCTGACCTTGTTGAGGGTGGCTGGAATTAGGCAATAGGTAGTGGGTTATCATAAAGCCACGTATCTCCTGAATAAGCAAACACCCAATTTTGATCAATAATGATTATGGCTTTTACCAGGACTATGAAATTTATCAATTATGCATTCAGAACTTTAGGGATTTTTGTGAGGTAAATTTTTGTTTGAAGAATTACATACCTGTCTTTTTTGATTGGTCAAGTATATTTCTTTCTTTTTTTTTTTTTTTTTGGTCAAGTATATTTCTAATCAAATTCACCCCAAAGATAACTTGCAATCCAATGTGGCACTGTATTTGGGTTTCTCAATCCAAAGTGACACTGGCAAAATGTTTTAAGAGGGTTGCATATTTTCTAACAGCTTAAATCACGTTCTGATTTTCTAGCTGTTCTTATGCATGTCACAACTACAATGAACATTTAGTGACATATGTAAAACTTGAATTAAAAAAAAAGTTGAACTGAAAAAGCAAGTAGTCATTCTCAAGCAAAGTCTAGCCCTATAATTAAATTTACTGTCTGTTTCAAAATGTTACAAAACACAGTTGTCTTAAGGGAGGAAAAGAGATTCATTTAATTATATTTTGTCAAGAAAATTTTCTGATGTTACTTGTGGAAACCAGTCTTAATATAATTAGAATCATACCTCATATAATTAAACAGATCCCTTAGGGAGAAAGCCCATCTTAATACCAGTGCTTTCTATTTCTGTTTCATTATATAAACAAGCTCCAGTAGAAACTGTTTTGCTTTATGGAGAGGAACCTGGGCTTTGAGGTCAATCCTTGTTAAGATTCAACCTTTCACCATCATTTGACAACTTAAAAAAAAAAAGACAACCTGTTTACTATGGAGAAATGATAGCATCGAGGTACTTTGGGTCAGTGTTTCTTTGAAATGAATGCCAAACCACAAAAAAGATTAGGTTAAATAATTTTTTTTTTTTTAAAGAATTGATCTCTTATTGAACATTCTCCACCCTGCCTTTGGACCCTCACCCCAAGCAGCTTGTTTTCTGCTTTAACCTGTGAAAGCCTTAAGAGTTCCAACAGTTACTACCCCAGAAGGTTTGCAAATAGGTTAACATGGTATACCCCTTTTGCAGACTTTGGTCTAAGAAAGCACCTTTTGGGTTTACCTTCAATAAGCTTACCATTTTCTGAGACTTTCTACATTTATTTAATTTTACACCGATCATTGACCAGGTCTTGAGTTAAAACATTATTTCAATTAATCTTTACAACAATCCTATTAAGTAAATACTCTTGTATCCCCATTTTACTCTTGAAAATACTAAAGCGCAGAGACAAAGATTAATAAGGTTTCACAATTAATATGGAGCAGAGTTGAGTTGAAACCCAGGCCTATTAGACCTGGCATTGAGTACTTAATGAAATTTCCGATAAGGACTGGTTAGAAATTTTGACATAGAAATCAACTCAACTAATCAAGTGATTTGTATCATTGTGAAAGGTACTTTTCTGGACTTTAGTACCCACATTGGTAGTAAGGACTTCTGGTATATAAATTCTTTTTCAGTTTTTGAGAGTAGTTGTGAAACTGGTCAGTGGAATATGTTTCAAGTGGTAAGAATTTTCGATTGGATACTTACTAGAGTCATTTAATTTTTAAGATTCAATAATGGGATGGATGAGAGTTCCAGGGCATAAAGAAAGCATGGGCTGGTGGTCTGTCAATGGAACTTCTGAGAACCAAAAGGAAGAAAATTGTGCTTCCATCTAAATGCTACAATTAATTTGACTGACAAGTGGGGCTTAGGAGAACCCATATAGGAAAGAGCAGTTTTTAATGAAAAGGAAGGGAAACATCAGTTCAACATATACATTTTAATAAACTTTTTTGTGTCTATGCCTTATTTCATAATAGATGTTTTCTTAAGGCTTAACCCTAGGAAACACACACGTGTGCTCACACATGCCGCACTAATTTAACGGCATGGTTTATACAAAGAAAGCGGTAATAACTGGGCTCTTTAGGACCTCTTCGCTTTATTAATTTTTTTTTAAAGATTTTATTTATTTATTTGACAGAAAGAGATCACAAGGAGGCAGAGAGGCAGGCAGAGGGAGAGGCGGAAGCAGGCTCCCCGCCGAGCAGAGAGCCCGATGCGGGGCTCGATCCCAGGACCCTGAGATCATGACCCGAGCCGAAGGCAGAGGCTTAACCCACTGAGCCACCCAGGCGCCCCAGGACCTCTTCGCTTTTGTTTATATCAAATTCTCTAATCCTTCCTCCTCAAAGATGGACTAAAGAGAAGGGATAAGTGATCATTATAGTGCAAGGTTTTCACTAATTGCCAAATTTTGATCAAATACATTATTTTAAAAGTTCTTTTGTCATTGCTTCTTCAAACTTAGAAATAACTTGCTTTGCTGATTCCTCTGACTACAGCTCTACATGGGACTAGCTCTTCTGGGATTTTTAGAAGGAAACTCAGTACTCCAAACAGGAGCTCAAATCAAATAGACTGTTGATTATTTCTAGCACAGAGGAATCTATGTCCAGTCTCTCTTCATAACAGGGACAAAGGTCACAATGTTTACAGAAAGCTGACTTACGTCCAGGGTACTCTACCAGACACTTTAATCTGCCCAAAGTCATAGATTACAAATCACAGAGCTGGGATTCAAATTTAGGACTCCAGAGCCTTTTCTGCCATAGTATATCAATTACGGAGTGTAATTCAAAAACAGAGAGATCCTTTGTTACTCTGTGGCTATAAAAGAACGGCTCTCCATTCTACTACCCACTTCTCACTCTCTTTAGCTCTATTTCCTTTTACATCTGGCGACTTCACCATTCTTCACGATACAACAGATTATTTAACCTTTCAACCATCTCTGGTAGACTAGAACAGAAGGAAGCCAAGGGTCTGTAGGAGCAAGAATGATTTATTATGGGCAAATGGTAGAAAAAATTTACTCATATCCATACATAAGTTCTTTAAGTCACATATAAAGAAACACTTTTATTAAAAGTTTGCTTTATTTTTCTGTTGAATCAAGAATTAGCCCCCAGTTTACAATTTGATTTTTTTTATGCCTTCCAAACAGTAGCACAGTTAATATCACCTTATCAATAGCCAAATAATAAATCAAATTAGTCCAAGTGGTTATATCCACATCTAGATTGTTCAGGTGGTCAGGAACTGTTACTTGTTTGATTTAGCTTTTAGTTCTTGGTTATATCTATAAAGGAAACAAAAAGAAAAATAATTATGAATCACAAGAGATAAATGTGTAGTAAGAAGGGAATGGGAAGTATATTCCATGTCTTCTTTCTCACTAGTCAAGAGGCTATATTGTTATAACTATTATCTTCTTAGGGTCGTGTAGGTAAAATAAGCAGAAGGGAAAGTGACTTAAAGATTTTATTTGCATCTGGCTTCCAACTGCCAAACAGTTTTAACAACGTAACCGACATACAGTTTCTTACACAAAAGTATTATTTTGGTGAATATTTTCATTCTTGAATTATATAAGAGTATAACAAACATGTGAACATATATATAAAATTTAGCAAAATGTGGTCATCTAGAACTTTTTATTTTATACTCATAGAACATCTTTCCTAAAGAATAAAATAAATTGGGAATGGAATCCTGTCTAATCACTAAAAAGAAAATATACTTTTGTGATGTAGGCAGGTTACTGAGTTATTAGCAGGTTGTAAACACTGAGTTAGCAGGAGAGTAAAGCTAAGGCCTATTTTTTCAATTCTCATTAATCTAAAAAGGAATTAACCACAAAGCCATAGAGTCTTTCCCTTCTACAATACCCAGCTTCATTTACTATTCTTCCCAGATTACAAGAGTGGACAATACTATAAGCACAAAAAGTAACTTACTCCATGAAGTCTACCATACCTCCCAGATTTCTCAAAAGGTTCTGATTTCAAATACTCAACAGTGTTTTTCTAAATGCTCCAGAGTCCAACAATTATATTTTTAACTAAATCTCCCAATCTGCTATTGTGACTAAAAGGTGCCAAAAATCCTTTTGTCAAACTGTATCTGAGTTTTTGCTCTAGAAATAGTTCTAATGTTGCACTTAGCATTTCCTTAGCTCTACTATTGAGTTAATATAAAGTTAAAATGAAATGGTGGATGAGAAAAATACTTGAATCACTGTGCAAATCGAAGTTTATATTGATATAAGTTAGCTCTAAAAATGCTGGTCAGACAGCAGACATACTATAGAATGAGTTATTTATTCATCTAACCAATCTGTGCTGGATGATTATGAAAGGATTAAATTACAAACCTAGGGACAGTAAAGATGAATAAAATGAGGATATACTGTACCCTGCAGAATATAATGCCTTCTGAAAGGTAAATTATAACTAAATATTTTCTATTTCTTTATTGAGATCATTTATTTTTTTTAGCCAAAGAACATTGTTTTGTAATTTAGAAAGGTTCTCTGGTTCAAATAAAGCCAGAGCTTTCATCTAAGATGAGCTCACTCTCAAGTGTTAGCCACTCACTGACAAATAATGTTAACTACTGAGTACGGGCAAACTTTGGAAACATTGTAGGTTCAGTTCCAGACCACCACAAGAAAAGCAAGTATCACGATAAAACAAGCAAATGAATATTTTGGTTTCCCGGTGCACATAAACATTATGTTTACACTATATTTTAGTCTATTAAGTGTGCAATAGCATTATGTCTAGAAAAAAAGTACGTACCTTAATTTTAAAATATTGCTAAAAATTCCTAATCATCATCTACGCTTTCAGTGAGTCGTAATCTTTTTGCTGGTGGAGGGTCTTCTTGCCTCAGTGTTGATGGCTGCTGACTGATCTGGGTGATGGTGGTTGCTGCAGGTTGGGGTGGCAGTGGCAGTTTCTTAAAACAGGCCAATAAGGGAAGTTGCCACACCAATTGATTCTTTCTTCTACAAATGACTCCTCTGTAGCACACGATGCCATTTGATAGCACTTTACCCCATAGTAGAACTTCTTTCAAAATTGGAATCAATTCTCTCAAACCCCGCCACTGCTTTATCAACTAAGTTTATGTAATATTCTGAATTTTTTGTTGTCATTTCAAAAGTCTTCACAGCATCTTCACTAGAAGTAGATTCCATCTCAAGAAACACTTTCTTTTTCTTTGCTCATCCATATGAATCAACTCCTCATCTGTTTAATTTTGATCCTAAGATGGCGACAATTCAGTCCCATCTTCAGGCTCCACTTCTCATACTAGTTCTCTTGTTATTTCCAACCCATCTGCAGTTACTTCCTCCACTGAGGTCTTGAACCCCTCAATGTCATCCATGAGGGTTGAAATCAACTCCTTCCAAACCCTTGTTAATGTTGATATTTTGACCTCTTCCCATGAATCACAAATGTTCCTAATGGCATTTAAAACGGGGAATCCTTTCTAGAACGTTTTCAATTTACTTGACCAGATCCATCAGAGGATTACAATCTATGGCAACTATGGCCTTACTAATGTATTTCTTAAATAAGAAGACTTGAAAATTGAAACAACTCTTTGATCCACGGGCTCCAGAATGGAAGTTGTGTTAGCAGGCATGAAAACAACACTAATCTTGGTGTACACCTCCATCAGAGCTCTTGGGTAACGAGGTACGTTGTCAATGAGCAGAAATATTTTGAAAGGAACCTTTTTTCCCCATGCAGTGGGTTTAAAATATTCAATAAACCATGTTGTAAACAGATATGCTATCAGCCCGGCTTTGTTGTTCCATTTATAGAGCACAAAGAGAGTAGATTTAGTATTATTTTTAAAGTCTTTAGGATTTTCAGAATAGTAAATGAGCACTGGTTTCAACTTAAAGTATTAGCCCCTAGCAAGAGAGTCAACCTGTCCTTTGAAGTCTTAAAGTCAGGTATTGACTTCTCCTCTCCAACCTATGAAAGTCCTGGATGGCATCTTCTTCCAATATAAGGCTGTTTCACCTACACTGAAGATCTGTTTACTGTAGCCACCTTCATTAATTAACTTGCTAGATCTTCTAGATAGTTTCTACATCTGCTGACGTAGAATGTTATGTATATTATGTTATGAATGTTATGTACGTAATGTATGTTAGGGAGATGGCTTTTCCTTGAATCACATGAACCAACCTCTGCTGGCTTCAGACTTTTCTTTTGCAGCTTCTTCATCTCTTTGAGCCGTCATAGAGTCGAAGAGAGTCAGGGCCTTGCTCCGGATTGGGCTTAGGCTTAAAGGAAAGTTGTGGCTGTTTGATCTTCTATCCAGATCACTAAAACTTTCTCCATGTCAGTGATAGGCCATTTCACTTTCCTATCAGTCATGTGTTCACTGGAGTAGCACTTTTAAGTTCCTTCAAGAACTCTCCCTTGCATTCATAACTTGGCTCAGTGTTGAGCACAAGAGGCCACCGTTTGGCCTATCTCGCTGGCTTTCAACATGTCTTCCTAACTAAACTTAATTATTTTAGCTTTTGTTTTAAAAAGAGAGATATATGACTCTTTCCTTTCTCTTGAACACTTAATTGGCCTATTTTTAATATTGCTGCATCTCAGGGACTAGGGAGATCTGAGGAGAGGGAGAGAGAAGGGGGAATGGCCGGTAGGTGGTGGAGTCAGAACACACACATTTCTCAGTTAAGTTCATTGTCTTATGTGCATGTGGTTTGTTGTGCTCCCCACCCCCCAACAATGACAGTAGTAACATCAAAGATCACTCATCACAGATCACCATAACAAATAATGACAATTTTTGAAATATGATGAGAATTACCAAAATGTGACACACAGACATGAAGGGAGCAAATGCTGTTGGAAAAAATGGTGTTGATAGACTGGCTCGATGCAGAGTTGCCACAACCCCTCAATTTGTAAAAATGTACAAAATCTGTGAGGCACAATGAAGTGAAATGAAAGAAAATAAGGGATGCCTGTAAACAGTTTTAAAAATTTCCAAATGCTCATGAACACTTTGGCAAAACCAGTAGCCTCCCTCTAAAGATCATTTCCAACATTACATAACCATACACATTTAGGTCCCACTTTATTATATATAATTTAAACTGGGTGATAAAAGGCTCATGGAGAAAATTACTTAGTATTTCACAAATTGTGTATGTTGTCTTAAAACAGATTCTACAAACAGGCTATATATCTAGATAAATCACAGACAGATTTAAAACCTAGGTAGCACACATACTGCTTAACACTTTTAACTTAAACCCCCAGACTCTTCTAGAAATTTCTGCTTTAGGCATATCCCATCTTAGCATTACACAGGAATCTTAAAAAAAAAAAAAAAAAGGCACTGCCATCTGGGTGGCTTCTGAGGCAGATTTTTCTTTTTACACCTTTGATAGGCTTACCTCCAAATACGAAAGAGCTGAGAAGCTCCTGCTGCCCCCACAAAGAAATTAACAGCAAACAGACTCCAGTTTTTTGGGATAATTACAAGTGAGTATCTTGACCAAATAAACCCTGTTGAAGTAAAATATTTTTTTAAAAAAGCATAGGTACTGCTGCAATATCTTCTGAACATTCAGTATTAGAGTAAAATAATTACAAATAAGACCGTAACAACATAATGTAGGATAAAGGAAAAAGAAATGCTATACTTTGAGTCTTTAATAAAGTCGCTATAATTCAGTGTTACACAAAATATTTAATTCTTACATCAATGAGGAATCTTTACAGGGCAAATGATTATTTTTTCCCACTTTTAAAAATAGGTTCATGGCAAAAACGTAAAAAACAAAACCCATACAGATGCTTACTCACAGTAACCCTCTTCTGCCTTCTCTATTTATAATCTAATAATTTCCCCAGAGAGAACATAATTCCTTTATGTGTGTGTGTGTGTGTGTGTGTGTATGTGTTTGAGTGTGTGTAGGTGCTTCAAACATTAAAATGTTAAATAAATTGATGTAAAACAAAACAAAAATATCAAATGTCCTAAATGGAACACAGAAAATATTCATTTAACTTACCTGTGGCCATCAAAACAGCAGATTGAGCTGTGCTGAGTTTCTCTGCAGGCCTGGCCATGTCAGCCAATCCAGCACACACCAACCCCTGGAAATACACGTTAACACACAGCAAGAGAAAAGGTAACATGAGTGTGTAGTAAGAATTCTTAATTTTAAATAAATCATAAACCTATTTCAGAGATTTCCCCACAATTGTTGCTACAATTTTAGCATCCATGCAGTAAGGAAATGTATACATATCGTCACGAAAAACTACAAAGAATTCAGGAATGCTTTTTGAATTTGTGTTTTGTTAACCACATGAAACAGCCTCATATACTTGAAAATCAGTAGTGTGTGTGTAGGTATCCTAACAAATGGTACTTTTTTCACATACGAAATTATACCTGTTGGAAACCACTGGTGTGGAGGATGCCGGAAAGCTACTTAAGGTAATTTGTATAGATTCCTCCTTTCATGTTTTTGTCAATGTTAATTCTTTTTTAAAAGTGGAAATATCAGGGAGGTCTGGGTGGCGCAGTCGGTTAAGCACCTTGACTCTTAGTTTCGGCTCAGGCTGTGATCTCACGGTAGTGGGATTGAGCCCTATGTCAGGCTCTGTGCTCAGAACGGACTCTGCTTGAGTTTCTCTTTCCTTTTCCCTGTGCCCCCCCACCCCCAACCCTATGGTCTCATGCACGTTCTCTCTATCTCTGGGATAGATAAATAAATAGATAAATCTATCTATAAAAGTGGAAGTATCAAAAAAGCTCTGTTATAATTTTAGTTTTCGAGTTGCATAATTTTTCTTTAATGTCAAAGTATACAACATGGTCATTTCTTCTCTGCTGTGTTTTTAACACTGTTACATAATCACCCTACTAATACCCCTATCATTAGCATCACTCAGAAAGTTTAGTAATGAGTCTTCCTTCACTAGAGTGTTAGTTATGTTGCTCTATCGTAGGGATGAGAATATGTAATAAAATTATTTTTATTGATGAAAAATTCAAATATACACAAAATAAGAGACTAGTACAAAGAACCCCTACATACCCTTCACCCAGTTAATAATTATTGAAATTTTGCCACATTTGCTTCACCTCCTCTCTTCCCTTTTCTCCTTTTTCCTTTAAGTATTTTTAAATCAAATCCTAAATGTCATTAGAGAATATGTTTTTAAGAAGTTATTTTTAGGTCTCACTGGATTTCTAAAAGATGCTCTTACATGGAAAATATAAATCAGCAAAGGGTTTTACTCCTAAGTAGAACATAGATATACTTGTGAATTTATACACAAATTTAAACTGAATACAAAAGGTTTTGAATTAATAAAGTCAGCAGTACAGGAAAGCAATGATTCTGATTTGAAAAGGGGCAAACTGTTACACAGAGGAGTAAAACCAGAGGGAAATCATGGCTAACACTATTTTGCCTCTTGTTAACTTTCACCCACAGTCCTGTGATTTTTCTCCCAAATGTTCCTGATTATCCTTCCTACATTCTTCTTTTAGGTCACAATGTGTATTTTCTCCATTTCATATTTGTTCTACTTTTACAGGGTAGAACACTGCCATTGGGAATGGGAACAAAGGGACTGAATTCTACTATTAATCTACTGGGTCCATGAATTATAACACTGCACCTTGTTGGATAGATCTATAAACACTATGGGCTACATTCTAAGATTTTTTTTTGGAAAAAGTCAGTGGTTATGATTTTGTTCATGCTCACAGTACACACTTTATTTTTCTGGGATATGTTAGTAATTGTTCTCTCCCATAAAGGTCCTGAGCTCCCTTTCTTATGTTTCTAAAAAATCCCTTTCTATTTCTGCATCACTCTAACCTTACATAAATTACCTTAGAAAATCTCACCAAATCTAATCTCTGTCACTAGCTGCGTGACTTTGGTCAGATTACGTAACATTTGCCTTAAATTCCTCATGTGTAAAATGAGAATATTAACAGCTACCCCTGCAAAAGTGAGGTATGATTAAATGAGATAATATGTCTTAAAAGTATTTAGCACTGTGTCTGGAAAATATTATCAACAAGAACAAATAGTAGCGTGTGTCTGTAGAGCAAGAGAGAAAAAGGAATATTAGTTTTCTATCTCTTCCTGCATTACTAGCGTCAGGATAGGAGGCAGATGGTCTGTGTTCCTTTTCATCTTTATTATGAACTTTATTCAAATAATAGAACTATATAGAGTCTATTCAGAAAATGTTTAAACAATAAGATTATGTAAAATACTCTCTAACATACAATGAAACTACTAGTTAGATTCACAGCAACTATTTTAAAGGTGGTCATCTAAGTGTTTACGAACACTTACTAGGCTGTGGAGTTAAACGGACATGGGCTTTCACATCCTGATGTGCCATTTACCATGACAGTATGTTCAGTCATCTAGCTCTTCGAACCTCAGTACCCTTATCTGGAAGATGGTAATAATATTTACTTCTCAGATTTTTTTCTGGTGAAGATCAAAGATGAGATAATGTATTAAATAACCTAATACAAACAGTTTGGCATCTAGTAGACTCAAGTTAGCTCTCTGTTAAAAATGTTAAAAAATGTTTTTCAGATCATCTGAAGCCCAGGATTGTGATTTTTAAAAAAAGATTTTATTTATTTATTTGAGAGAGAGCAGAGAGCACAAGCTGGGGGGAGGAGGGAAAACGACAGAGGGAGAGAGAAGCAGGCTGCCCACTGAGCAGGGAGCCCAACACGGGGTGTGCGCCACTGACTAAGCCAGTCAGGAACCCCGAAGTGAAAATTATACAGGATGCACCATAGTATAATTCATCCAAAGTAGAAAATGTGGAACTCAAAATAAGTGGATCCATACACAAATAAAAGCTTTAGCCTTACAGATGACTGGCAAATGAATATATATTAAGTGAAAATAAAATATTTAAGGTATATAAATACTGTTTTTTGGGATTATCCACTTTGACCTCAATGACTATTTGGTTTCAACGAAAGTGGCTAAGAAGGACTCTACTCCAGTTCTGAACAAGTATAGTCTGAAATTCTTAATATAGAACATACGTGGCCTGGGACAGCAACTGTTATGTGCCATAGATAGACTACCAGAGATGAATGAGTATCAAATGGTTTGGAATAATATGTACATAAAGTAAATACGTAACAAAAGAATGTCCTCACCAGAGAACAAGGCAGTTTCTACTGTGATGCTATCATCAGAAGACTATGCATGATTTCAACATGAACTTAAAATAGATGTTTTTAAAGGAGGCAGATACCCAACAAGGCACTTATGACTATATCATACTATCAATGTTTCAAAACACTGGTGGATCACATCAAAGAAACACCAAAGTATTGATAAAATCAGTAAACTTCTAAGTTATGGCAAATTTGAGATCAAAGAGAACCCTCAAATTTGTTATAAATAATTCTTACTCTTTTAATAATGGTGCTAGAAATAGTAGTTAAGTAATCAAATATACTTTTATAGATATATAATTACTATATAATTTCCAGTGCTGAGACAAAGAGGAAGAAAATAACGATATACTTTCCATTAGTTTTTTTTTTTAAATCATACTAGTTTTGAATGTTTATTTTTGCTTTGATCTGCACTTTAATTAAATTAATAAACAGACAACACATTTTAAACTTTAAAAAAAAAGACATTCATACATCATATTAATGGGGTTTCTTATTGGACCATTAGTGGTAGGCACCAAAAATTTCAGGTGTTTTTTTTTTAACCTGTCCCACTGACTTTTTAACCTGTCCCAACCTCAACTGTTCTATTTCTGCTCTGTAGGTATAACCATTTATGTTAAACATTTGCACAGCTTATAAATAGTAGGTTTCGGGCAACTGAAGTAGAGATTTTCCTTTCTCTGCTGGTATTCTTCATTACATATTTTGTCAGTTATCACACAGCAACTAGACTACTACTATCTCTATTACCATTTAAAAAGTGTCTGAAATTCCATTCTAGCCATGAGAATTAATATATAAACATATTTATTCAAAGTAAACGCAAAACTGTGTGTGAAGTTGAATGAATAATAAAAATGAATCTTATCTTTAATAGTTACTGTAGAATAATTTCAATCACGTTCTTTATGATTCTGAATCCCATTGTATTAAGGAAAGTAATTAGGTGAATGTATAATGTTTACAAATATAAGGAAAACAGCTTACAAGACAAACTTTGCTATTAAAGTTTACACTAAAATTCAGTCTGGACCCTAGACTTCTTCTTCTTCTTTTTTTTAAGATTTTATTTATTTGAGAGAGAGAAAGAGCAAGCACACGAGCAGAGGGAGAAGTAGGCTCCCCGCTGAGCAGGGATCCCAATGCGGGGCTTGATCCCAGGACCCCGAGATCATGACATGAGCTGAAGGCAGACACCTAACCGACCGAGCCACCCGGGCACCCCTGGACCCTAGAATTCTTGTCCTGGGCCTCTTCTGAAGAGTCTCCCTATTCGTGGAGTTCTCCTACCAAACAGGATTGGGTACATGAGTGAACGATTTTCACTTGCTTAATGAGGAAGTGGAGTATAGATATATGGAGGTGGACTACCGAACTTCAATTCACACTCCTGGGAATAAATGTAGGATTACAATGGAATGATGGGATTTAGTGTACAGTTACACAGAAGACCCTCATTCAGCTACAGGGCAACAAAAACATTAATCAAATGTACATAATTCCTGTCTTTAGTAATTGAAAGTGAGTGTAAAGTACTTAGTAATTACCTACCAAGTCAAGAAAAAATCAGAATGAAGTGCCAGGGAAGCACATGAAGTTAAGGCACCATTATTTACAACTTCAGTGATTGGCGCTTATTCTGAGAAGGGCTTTAAAGACATGGGTGATGATTAAAAAAAATAAAAAATAAAAAATAAAGACATGGGTGATGAAAAGTAGTATTATTTCCCCCTACTTAATAAACTATGTAGTAGTTCTGAACATAGCTATCTATTCTTCCTGCTTTGCTTTCAGCCTTGTGAGTAGCAGCTGCATTTTCTGGTAACATCCTGCACCTTTCCTTTCCTTTGGTGTTTGCGAACACACACAGTGGTAAAGGCTGTAAAAGATGCAAAACAGGACAACGAACATGCTGTGTCTGTGTAAGAACCAGTGCAAAATCGATGGCTGAACTGACATAGCATTGTCAGACCAAACTAAAGCTAGCTTTCAATGTTTAGAATGAGCAGAACCATTAAATGTGATATGCTGAAACTTTTTAATTGATGGGACCTTTTCTCAATATATTGTTAAAAAGAAAACCACAGGCCCAAAGTGGCATCACTTAGGCCAAGTCACCAATACCTAATGTAACTGCACTTTCAACCTCCCCCAGAATGTAAGCCTAACCAGTCAGTTAAGAATTTTCTGGTTAAGTCAGAATGGCTAAAATAAGCAGGTCAGGAAACGACAGATGTTGGCGAGGATGCGGAGAATGGGGAACCCTCCTACACTGTTGGTGGGAATGCAAGCTGGTGCAGCCACTCTGGAAAACAGTGTGGAGGTTCCTCAAAAAGTTGAA